>CM067172.1:7934412-8108562 GCA_034093135.1 Erigeron breviscapus | reverse complement strand
AAGGATGCTCATGGAAAAGTACTGTCCTCGTGAGGAAGTACAGAAAATGGAAGGCGAATTCTGGAATCATAGTATGATTGGACTAGACAATGAGAAATACACAACTCGTTTTCATGAGTTGGCTAGACTAGTTCCTCGAATGGTAGATACGGAGGAGAAATTGATCGAGAGATACTGTTATGGCTTGTCACCTGATGTCCGAAGAGGGTAGCCGCTTTTAATCCTATGACTCTTCAAGCGGCAGTTAGTGCAACCAACCGGATGGTGATAGACTTGAAAAGAACCACTGGTTCTTCTGTTGGAACTGAAGTGGTCAAGAGAAGGAGTGATCATGCCTCTAGTAGTGGATATGGTGGCGGTGGAAATGGCAAGAGGTTTAAGACTGCCAGAAACTTTGCGGTAGTTACTCAAGACGTCACAAGGTACACTGGCGCAGATCCTAGGTGTAATAGGTGTAATCTCCATCACAGGGGAAATTGTCCTACTTGTCGCCGTTGTAAAAGAACGGGACATCTGGAAAAGTTTTGTAGGGACAAGGCACCGAGTCAATGCTACGAATGTGGGAGCGAAACCCATCTGCGACCTGCATGTCCAAGACTCAATCTGAACCCGAACAACAATGCAATAGTTCCCGTAAGGAACAATGCGGGGAATAATCAAGCAAGGAATCAAGGTGGACGAGGTAGGGGCCGAGTTTTTGCTTTGGATGCTGCTGATGCACGACGTGATCCCAACGTTGTGATAGGTACATTCATACTCAATAATCATTATGTTTTTGTGTTATTCGACTCTGGTGCGGATAAAAGCTTTATATCCTTAGAATTTAAGTCCCGATTTGGTATAGTGGCTATCCCCATGAAAGACACTTATATTGTCGAATATGCAAACGGTCAAAAGTATATTGCTAGAGATCATTTAGTAGATTGCAATTTGACATTATCTGGCGAAACCTTTAAAATTGATCTAATTCCCATAGAACTCAGTAGTTTCGATGTAATTGTTGGTATGGACTGGTTATCTAAGGTTAGAGCCGAAATAATGTGTTACGAGAAGATTGTTAGAATACCCCTCCAGAAGGACGAAACCCTAATAGTGCAAGGAGACAAGTCAGGAAAGGAATTGATTTTAGTATCGGCGTTAAAGGCGAATAGATACTTACAAAAAGAATACCCTGCCTTCTTGGCACTAGTTGTCGAGAGGAAGCCAAAGGGTAAAGACATTCAAGACATTCCTGTAGTTAAAGATTTTCCGGAAGTATTTCCTGAAGATTTGACGGGACTTCCACCTCACAGACCAATTGAGTTTGGAATAGACTTAGTCCCTGGAGCTGCACCTGTGGCCAAGGCACCCTATCGTCTTGCGCCGTCAGAAATGCAAGAATTATCCGAACAACTTCAAGAGTTGTTAGCTAAAGGACTAATTCGCCCAAGTTCATCACCTTGGGGAGCTCCGATTCTATTTGTCAAAAAGAAGGATGGCTCTATGCGCATGTGTATAGATTATAGAGAATTGAACAAGTTGACTGTCAAGAACAGGTACCCTTTGCCTCGTATTGACGACTTGTTTGATCAATTGGAAGGTGCATCACATTTTTCCAAGATCGATCTCAGATCTGGGTATCATCAACTCAGAGTCAGAGAGACGGACATTCCTAAAACAGCCTTCAGAACTCATTATGGACATTATGAGTTTTTGGTTATGCCGTTTGGTTTAACCAATGCACCAGCCGTGTTTATGGACTTAATGAATCGAGTATGTCGACCGTATCTAGACAAGTTTGTCATCGTGTTCATTGACGACATACTGATCTACTCGAGAACTAAAGACGAACATGAAGGTCATCTGAGAACCATTCTGCAACTGCTCAAGGATCAAAAGTTGTACGCGAAATTCTCAAAATGTGAATTCTGGATTAGGGAAGTACACTTCTTGGGTCATGTAGTAAATGCAGATGGAATCCATGTAGATCCATCTAAGGTCGAGGCGATAAAGAAGTGGGAAGCCCCTAAGACTCCGACAGAAATTCGTCAATTTCTTGGACTGGCTGGCTATTACAGGAGATTCATTGAGAATTTCTCTAAGGTTGCTCAACCTTTGACCTTATTAACTCAGAAGACTAAGGAGTTTATTTGGCAGGATGCCCAAGAAAAGGCATTTCAGACGTTAAAGGACAGGCTGTGTAATGCTCCTATTCTAGCATTACCGAATGGCATTGAAAATTTCGTGGTATACTGTGATGCCTCACATCAGGGCATGGGATGTGTACTTATGCAGGAAGGTAAGGTCATTGCTTACGCTTCTAGACAGCTCAAAATCCACGAAAAGAACTATACAACCCACGATCTAGAACTCGGAGCGGTTGTCTTTGCATTGAAAATTTGGAGACATTATCTGTATGGTACCAAGTGTACTGTATTCACGGATCACAAAAGCCTTCAGCATATCTTCGATCAGAAAATGCTGAATATGCGACAACGACGGTGGGTAGAATTACTCAGTGACTACGACTGTGATCTTAAATATCATCCCGGTAAAGCCAACGTTGTTGCTGACGCGCTAAGTCGAAAAGATAGAATTCACTATCTGTCATAACAAGAGCAAGTTCTTATCTTGGCTCGTCATTAAGGGATAGAGTTTTAGACGATCAAAATGAAGCCCTACAACCAGGACGTATCGAGAAAGAGGCCTTGTGGAATGCTGAGCGTTTGTTTGAATTGGATGGCGATGGAATCCGACATGTTAAGGGCAGAGTGTGGATTCCCAAATATAATGGACTTAGAGAACTCTTGATGAACGAAAGTCATCGATCTAAATATTCAATCCATCCTGGTGCTGACAAAATGTACCATGGACTAAAGGACTTTTATTGGTGGCCTGGTATGAAAAGAGATATCGCCACTTATGTCTCAAGGTGTCTAAATTGTTCAATGGTCAAGGCGGAGCACCAAAAGCCTTCTGGGCTGCTCCAACAACCCAAAATTCCTGACTGGAAATGGGAACAGATTACTATGGACTTTATTACTAAACTGCCTCGAACCCTGAGAGGATACGATACTATTTGGGTCATTGTCGACCGCTTGACGAAGTCTGCTCATTTCATTCCAATCCGAGAGAGTTGGAAGATAAGGAAATTGTCTCAATTATATATTGAAAAGATCGTATCACTTCATGGCGTTCCTTTGTCTATTATCTCCGATCGTGATGGTCGTTTCACTTCACAATCTTGGAGATATTTTCAAGACGCCCTAGGCACTCAATTGCACTTAAGTACGGCTTACCATCCACAGACTGACGGACAAAGTGAACGTACCATCCAGACTTTAGAGACATGCTTCGGGCATGTGTCATTGACTTCAAAGGTAGTTGGGATACCTTTTTGCCGTTAGCTGAATTTTCATATAACAACAGCTATCACACTAGCATCAAATGCACGCCTTATGAGGCTTTATATGGACGAAAGTGTAGATCTCCTATCTGTTGGCTTGATGCTGGAGAACGTCGTTTATTTAAATATGGACTAGTTCAGAAGACTACTGATCAAATTGTTGAAATTAGGGCACGGCTGAAGGCGGCTCAAGATCGCCAAAAGAGCTATGCCGACCGTAGACGAAAACCACTTGAGTTTCAAGTGGGAGACAAAGTCATGTTGAAAGTGTCACCTTGGAAAGGCACTGCACGTTTTGGCGTACGAGGGAAACTTAGTCCTCGTTATGTCGGACCATTCGAAATTGTTCAAAGAATTGGTTCCGTGGCTTACAAGCTCGATTTACCTAAGGAGCTAGAACACGTTCATCACACATTTCACGTTTGTTAGTTGCTTGAATATGCTATATGGGTCAAAGTCATTACAAACTTACGTAGTAAGCTTGCTAAATCCTTCGTGACCCCTCCCATCCTGAACAAGTCTATAAGTTCTGAGTCGGATCGTAATTGCGAGATCTATATGAATACATGTGTGCGGAATCCACAAATATTCATTGATAATGAGGCAGTAAAATACACACATGATATTACAGAATCGAGATACAATATACAACAACATAATAGAACCTTGAGGTCGAATACTACCTCATTGTTCTATGAACAACCTAATCTATCGATTTCATCGTTATCTCTAAACCTGGGACCTTTACATGTATTTATAATGATATGACACAAAAACCCTAAACTACACGGGTTGGGCTTCTTCATACTTGTTGTGACAACTCGTAATTAATTTACATCGGGTTAGTCCTAATCTCAATTAGACGGTCATTTGACGTGGAACTTATTAGACTTTTGGACTTTTGACTTAGTCAAATTAGACGTATCTTGTTGACGTAGACTATTAGCTATCTAGATGAATGCCGAGCCTTTAAAATAACTTTAAATTAATATTTAAAGGTTATGTCTTGAACAAAATAATTAGACTGTCTAGACTTAATATTATAAAGTTCACTTTGACGAAACTTTATTGACTTGTCTTAATTAAAATGACACGAGGGAAAATACCTTTACTTTACATTTTAACAAATTAGTCAAACGGTATTTTAATCGTAAGTATTTTACCAAAGTAGGGGTACGGTATATATCTAATATTTGGCCACATGGGCCGAATTGAAATTGAAAGGCAGAGAGGGAAACACCAAACACCCCCATCACCCTTTTCTTTCTTTGTTCTGTCGACCCACACCCACAAGAAACACATATCACCAACACTCTCAAAAATCAAACTCTCTCAATCTCATAGCATAATCAAATCTGATTTTGGGGAAAAAGAAGAAATCATTTAACAAGTATTCAAGGCATCATTATCATCACCATCTTCATCTTTACCTCAAGAACATCAAATTTTGGTAAGTAAACCATTGCTCAAACTTTTGAATTGATTTAAATTCATTTAAAGGGTTTATTTCAGTTATATAATTCGATTTAGAAGCCTTTGAAAGTGGTATGAAATTAGGGTTTTGGCAATTAAAGGAAATGTTAATTTAGAATTTGGTATTTGAAATCAAAATGGTTAAATTGGTGAAATGGTTGACGAAAAGAGTTGTTTCCAGACCTAAGATCATGTTTATACTTGTTATAATGAAAGGATTTGAGTTGAAAAACGGTTTGGCTTTTCCTGCATATTGCACCTGCTGGTGCTGGCTGCAGAATGAGGCCACTGCGGCGCAGTGGCATGGGCTTAGCCCACTGCGGCGCAGTGCCATTGTACTGGTCCCTGGTTCGATTTAGCCACTGCGGCGCAGTGAGCAAGGTTCTGGCTCACTGCGGCGCAGTGGATACCTTCTGGGAAAATTTTTGCGCGTAAATTTTTAAACGTTAATAACTTGTAAATCCGTAAGTCCAAATAATTTTATTTACTTTAGTTGATAATATGAAAGTTTGAAACACATTCTCGGTAAAGGCATTCTAGGATTGATAGCTAAGTAGTGGTACGTAGGATACTTGTCGTCGTGAGATTTGATCCTCACCATTCGTGCTCATATCCTAGGTTTTGGATAGACGTGGAGACTAGACTGCTCTTATTCTCTGACTGCTCATACTTTTAGCTCTGTTATCGCTAAGGTGAGTTTATGGCGCCCTTTTTCCTTTTACTTTGGGCCTGAAAAGCATGTACTGTATACACGACTACTTTATAAATGATTTGTCTTTGTCTATGCCATGAGAATTGGTAAATTAAATCATTTGTCTTATGTCTTGCCAT
This sequence comes from Erigeron breviscapus, assembly GCA_034093135.1. Taxonomy (NCBI): domain Eukaryota; kingdom Viridiplantae; phylum Streptophyta; class Magnoliopsida; order Asterales; family Asteraceae; genus Erigeron; species Erigeron breviscapus. Next base: position 8,102,873 of record CM067172.1, on the reverse strand, counting down.
GTTGACGGCTGTCTGAAAAATGTGTATACCTGTCTTATGAAATATTGAACTAAATGACTTTGACTTGCCATGTTGTCGGCTGACTGAACTGTTCTTTGTGTTTGACAAACTAAAATGATCCCCCCCTTCACGTAGTTATCACCATTATGAAATTCTGATGGTTGTCTTGTCAGACTTAGTTCCTGACTGTCTTTGTCTGGTCCGCACCCCATTATAGACGGGAGACCTGTGCGAGGTATACTGGTCCGCACCCCATTATAGACGGGAGACCTGTGCGAGGTATACTGGTCCGCACCCCATTATAGACGGGAGACCTGTGCGAGGTATACTGGTCCGCACCCCATTATAGACGGGAGACCTGTGCGAGGTAGACTGGTCCGCACCCCACTTTAGACGGGAAATCCTGTGCGAGGGAAATTGTCTTATTGTCGGACTTTGGTCTGGACTGTCTTGTCTTAAATAACTACAACAAACGACGATTGATCTTTTAGTCAAACACACTGTAAACTCACCAACTATTTCGATAGTTGATCCTCTCAAATTTCATGCTTTTCAGGTGACCATCAGTAAGTCTTGGAATCGTCTTTGGCATTATAGGGCCAATCTTTTGACTTTGGACGTACAATTAGCATCAGACATTGAGGACTCTCATGCTTTTGGCTTTAGTTGTATTTGACTGTCCAATTTATTGAACTTGTATTCTGTGGGCCCAGTTCCAAATGAGGATGACTTGTATCCGTATTTTGGGGTCCACACCTTGAACGATTGTACTTGTTTTGACTTGTATTGGTATAAATGGATGTAATCTCTATTAACCTTCTGATTAGTGTGCAATTCTTTGTTAACCCTGTATTTCCGCTACAACGGGGTGTGACACTTGGGCTGGCAACACTTACGACCTCGCAATCCCTGTGCAGGTCATATTTTGCTCCTCAATTACGACCTCTCAAATGCATGTAGGTCGTAATCAGCCTTAACAGAATTCATATAGCAACGACCATAAATTGTGCACCAAAACATGCACTTACAGTCTCCCCCTTGGGCGTTGCTATATCTATTCTGTTTATAATCTTGAAACTCGATCTTCTGAAACTGCAACTTGATCAGCAAACTTCAAAATCTCTGTATCTTCATGACAATAAACTAATTCAACACATCTCATTGTAGTTCTCCCCCTCAACGATGAATACCTCTGAATTAAGCATATGCAATCTTCCTTCTTAAATCTATTGCTCGAGTCTCTGCTCGCCTTGCATAACCGCCATATGATAGAGAATTTGAATTTCCAACGATCAACATCGAAATAGTTAACTTCCATGAAAACCAGAAACTTTGTAGCTTGAATCACAAACTGTAGATGCATAAATCCTGTTCCAAAAGTAGTGTCACCCACGTCTCCATATCTTCATAACTCTACCAATTACCCGAAGCCTTTCTTATCAGATCTCCCCTTCGTTATATAACCCGTCAATATCTATAATTCTGCAGCCGCCTGCAAATTGCTCAATTATAAATCTTTGGAATATGAATAGGCTTGATCTTCAAATACCGAACACCAAGTAACCAACTTCATCATAAAGATACTTCGACAACAGCTTTCACTCCTTTATACTACTTGAGCGTCTTGAAAATGAAAGAAACATCATTTGTCACTATGTACAATGAGTACCTCAATGACCTAATGATATCGATCGATGTAAGCTCAAGTACTTCAGATTTGTTACCCAAAAACCATTATAAATATGAAAGTGAATAAATCGGTTTCTCTGCAACAAATCTGGATAGAAGCTCAAATTTTTTCCTCCTCTTAAATACATGTAATTGTCTGTCGATTACTATCTCCTTTCTGTAAATCTGATGAGGTCTTCTTATGCCAAAATAGGGTATAGAAGGTACTTCTGATTTCCCTCCAAATTTTTGCCGCCAAAATATGTTCTCATGAAACTTTAAATTCCATGTAAACTTTGGATATCATGATCATATGAAAAATTTGATAATTCCTAAAAAATTTCGCCAAATCCGCATCGACAACGGATGAAAATTGACCTAAAATTTTTCGAACGCTACCAAACTTCAAATCTTCATGATTCATCCCATTTTAAGACCCCGGGCAAAAATTATTTTTCCCGCCAAAAGACTTTTTTTTTTACAACAACATAAGAGTCTTTTCTCAGGAACTTACCCTACTGTTTCTTCAGATTACTTTCTTCATGAAACACGATCAAAGTCTTCTGATTAAACAACTTAAAACGCATAAGAACTCCTCTCCCGAGTGTGGACTAGAACTGCTACTGCTTGTACATGCAAGGTCGCAATTTCTGAGCAATTGCGAGGTCGCATCTTACTTGTTCTTTACGAGGTCGCAATTCAAGAAACCAATTGCGGGGTCGTAAACTAGATGGCTAATTACGAGTTCGCAATTCAGAAGACCAATTGCGAGGTCGTAATTCTACCAGGTCGCAAATCGAACTGATCAGCATCTTCTTCGAACCACATCAGTTGTTCTTCTCCAAATACCTAAATTCATGCTTAACCTGAACAACCATGAATCTAGATCTACCTCAGCATACTAAACTAATCAGATTCCATTTTCATTGTCACAAGACTTTAAATATTTAAAGCGTATGAGAATGAAAACCTAATCCAATTATGAGCATACGAATCAATGAGATCCCGCAACAGAAGCTTAAAAGGCCCATCCCTCTCTAATACCAATTATAAGTTCTGAGCCAGGATCGTGATCTATATGAATACGTGTGTGCGGAATCCACAAATATTCATTGATAATGAGGCAGTAAAATACACACATGATATTACAGAATCGAGATACAATATACAACAACATACTACCTCATTGTTCTATGAACAACCTAATATATGGATTTCGTCGTTATCTCTAAACCTAGGACCTTTACATGTATTTATAATGATATGACACAAAAACCCTAAACTACACGGGCTGGGCTTCTTCATACTTGGGCTGGCAATGTGAACAAGTATATGATAAATTGTATTGTATTTTATTGATGATATAAAACTGATTGAGAGAACCTCAATTTATACAAGACGGGATAACTGAAATATGGAAACTAAATCAATTCTGAAAAATATGTTTCTTGGTGACCAAGTCGAGATCCTCTCTATTCGGATGTGATGATTTGTTCTGATCCGAAAGTCCCTTAATATGGAAGTGATGATATAATTCTGATCCTGATTTCTAACACTCCCCCTCAAGTTGATTATTGAGATTACCAAAATTCAACTTGCTTAAACACTTACGAAAGATAACCGTTCCCACAGCTTTAGTTAGGATATCTGCAATCTGATCTTCTGACTTCACAAATGGTAATTTAATAATCTCATCTTCAAGTTTTTCCTTGATGAAATGACGATCAACTTTCACATGCTTGGTTCTGTCATGTTGTACCGGATTTTCTGAGATTTGGATAACAGCTTCCCTGTCACTCATAATTTTGATACTTTCTTTGGAGCAAATCCTATTTCAGACATAAGTTTCTTCAGCCACAATGCCTCTGCTAAGCCCTTGGCTATACCTCTAAACTCAGCCTCAACACTTGATAAGGAAACAACTTTTAGTTTTTTACTTTTCCATGTAACAAGATTCCCTCCTACTATTGAGAAGTATCCAGAAGTCGACCTTCGATTTCCTTTGTCTCCTGCCAGTCAGCATCTGTATATACTTGAATTTGAAGGTGACCATTTGACTTAAATAACACTCCATGACCTGTAGTCCCTTTCAGATATCTGACAATCCGCAGAACTGCCTCCATATGATCTGCTTGAGGTTGGTGCATAAACTGACTCACTACTCCAACAGCATATGCAATATCTGGTCGAGTATGAGCTAAATAAATGAGTTTACTCACCAGCCGTTGGTACCTATTTTTTTCAGCAAGTTCAGCTTCTCCCTTCATAAATAACTTCTAATTGGTGATCATGGGGGTATCTGCTGGCTTACAGTCGATCATCCCGGTTTCAGCTAAAAGATCCAAAATATATTTTTTCTGACAAATAAAAATCTCATGCTTTGACCTCATAACTTCAATTCCAAGGAAATACTTAAGATTTCCCAAGTCTTTCATCTCAAACTCTGCAAACAACGCTTCTTTCAGATTCTCAATCTCTTCCTTATCATTTCCAGTGATAATCATGTCATCAACATAAATTATTAAACATGTCACCAGATTTCCTCTATGACGGAGAAATAAGGTATGGTCTGAATTACTCTATTTGTATCCATATTTTTTCATTGCTAGCGTGAACCTTCCAAACCAGGCTCTAGGTGACTGCTTCAATCCATACAAGGACTTCTTTAACTTACAGACTTCTCCCTGTTTGAAACCATGAGAAAAAACTGGAGGAGCTTCCATATAAACCTCTTCTTTCAATTCTCCGTGTAAAAAGGCATTCTTTACATCAAACTGATGAAGGGACCAACCTTGATTTGCTGCTACTGAAAACAGAACCCTTATTGTATCTAACTTTGCAACTAGGAGAGAAAGTTTCAGAATAGTCAATCCCATATGTTTGAGTGTATCCTTTTGCAACCAACCGAGCTTTGTATCTTTCTATGGTTCCGTCTGGTTTATACTTGACTGTATAAATCCACCTACACCCTACTGGCTTCTTTCCCTGTGGAAGAACACATATGTCCCATGTATCATTCTTAATGAGTGCATCCATTTCAGTATCCATGGAATCTTTCCATTCCTTCAATTTCAAGATTCTTCTACTCCGGACAGAATTGATTCTGAATATAACTTTGTTGTGAAAGCTTTTGCTTCTTCAAATACATTTTCGTCTGCAATGTTGGCCATAGGATACTTAGAGTTTCGAGGAATTCTTTCTGGAGAGAATCGTTTTGCAGGTATCCCTCTAGTTGACCTGGGAGGAAGTACATATTTTTCTGGGACTGTTACAACTTCTTCTACATCTGCGTGTACCTCATTATCTGTAGGACCTTTCACATTATCTGGGACATTATCACTGATGACATTATTCAAAGAATGACTAGGTGTAGAATCACTTACCTCGGATATCAGGTTCGGGATTGTATGTTTCGTTGACACTTTGAGAAGAGGACTGTTCTTCATTCACCGGATCAACTGGAGTGTTTTGTTTTTCTGTCGACTTTTCAACTGAAGTATATCCTAGCCAACTCAGTGTGTCACTCTGTTCCTCCCCCTGACCACTGTGTTGCGGGGAGTAAAAGTACTTGGTTTCAAGAAAATCACAATTCATTGTAGTGAACATACGACGAGTCTTTGGATCATAACACCTATACCCCTTTTGAGTAACCCCATAACCAACAAACACACATTTTTCAGCACAAGGATCAAGTTTATCGCGATGCGTTTTTGGAATATGAACAAAAACTGTACAACCAACAACTTTGGGTGGAAGGGTAAGAACTGGCGGAAGTGTATGATATTCGGATAGTGTTTTTAATGGGGTTTTCATTTTTAAAATTTTTGTTGGAAGTCGGTTAATCAAGTAGGTGGCGGTTGCTAGAGCTTCAGGCCAAAAAATTTTAGGAACAGAGGACTCAATTATCAATGCCCTATTCATTTCTAATATAAGCCTATTCTTTCTTTCAGCAACACCATTCTTTTCAGGGGTATGCGGACATGTTGTTTGATGAACTATTCCTTTGGATTGAAAAAATAAGTTCATTTGAGAGTTTATATATTCACCACCATTATCTGTTCTAACAATTTTGATAGCTTTTTGAAACTGAGTTTGAACCATAGAATAAAAGATGGTAAACCTATCAAAAACTTCAGCTTTATTTTTCAAAAAATAAATCCAAGTCATTCGAGTGCAATCATCAACAAAAATGACATAATATTTGAAATTATGACCCCCAATAACTGGAGCAGGACCCCACACATCTTAATGAACCAATGAAAAAGGAACTTGAACTATAGTATTAAAGGGTTTAAAGGTTTGCCTGTGACTTTTGGCTAAAATGCATGTCTCACAAGAAATTGGTTTATTTAAAGGAAAAAGTTTCGGAAACAAAGTATGCAAATAACTAACTGAAGGATGTCCCAATCTCCTATGCCACAACCAGGCTTCTCTGTCACCAGTTGCATGAGCTAGCATTGCATTTCCGCTTTTATTAACTTCATCAACATAATACAGTCCTTCTCTCTCAGTGCCACGCCCAATAATCTGTCCCGTCCTGATATCCTGTAAAAGACAAAAATGTGGATGCATAAGAACTGAGCAATTAAGTTCCTTTGTCACATGACTTATTGACAAAAGTTTATGTGACAAAGAAGGAACATAAAGACAATTGGTTAAGTTGATGTTTGAAGAAATTTTAACAGTTCCACCATTTTTCACATCCATTTTTTCTTTATTAGCAACTTGGATATGAGTTCTTTTTGGTTTTGAAAAAACTGAAAAATCGGATGAGTCATATGTCATAGTGTCGGTAGCACCACAATAAAAAATCCAAGACCCATTTGGTGTTTTGTAGCTAGATTTAGCCATATGGGTTTCCCCTTGTTTTTCCAGTGGAGTTAATTGAAGCCCATATATATTCGACCCAACTAACTGGGCTCCCCCTTGTTCCTTTGATGGGCTTAAGTGAACCGACCCATGTATCTCACAAGAATTCGGTCCTTGTGACTTACAAACAATTCCAGCCGACCTATTATTACATATACATTTACATATATATTGATTTTTATATGGAAAGAGATATTGAGAGAAATTAAGATCATATTCCAAATCCTGCTTTCTCTTTACCTGGCACCACCGAAAACTCTCCCTCTTTTTCACCAACCCCGGTCGCCGCTACTCCGCCAAACCCTGCCTCCGATCTCCGGCTGTCGTTTTCTTTGGTGGTGATAGTCTTGGCGGTAGGGGTGACGGTGCTAGCTTTGGTGGTATAATTATTCTTGGTACCTTTCTTGCTCTCCGTTTTGTGACCATCGGTCCACCATTCTGGATATCCAATGATCTCAAAACACTAGTCTTTGGTGTGTCGATACATGCCACATTCATCACACTTTAAGTGTGATTTATCATCTTGAACCGATTTCTTCTTCATATCTATGCGGTTGTATCCTTTCGATGCAAAACTTGAACCGGCCAGATATGTGGCTATCAAACCGGCGACGATTCCTTGTGATTCTACGGTGGTTGCTCCCAGAATATTCTGGTGAGCGGCCTCTTTCCGAACTGTAGCATAAGCGGCTTCAGCCGCAGTGGATCGATGCGAAGAATCTCTCTTTTAATAGATTCGAATCTTCGATCTAATCCATTTAGAAATTGAAACAATTTCTGATCGGATCTGATCTTTGCATATGTATTAATATCTTCCGCACACTTCATGGCGTTTGGATCGATGCGATCGATTTCACCCAACACACCTTGTAACGAGATCCAAAAATCTTCTAATGATTTTTCAGATTGCTTGATTTCATTGGCTTTGACATGGAGGTTGAAAGCTTGTAATTTGTCTTTGCCGCTACTGTACGCGGTGACCAAAGCGTCCCATAGTTCTTTGGAGGTGGAATATTCGGTCAGATTTCCGACAATGGTTGGTTCAATGTTTTGGATGAGCCAAGAGAAAACAATAAGGTCTTCTTGCTCCCATATTTCATATTTTTCGGATGTTGCCTTTTCTTGTGGTGATTCGGTTAAATGGTTTAAAAGATTTTTTGATTTTCCGCCAATGGCAACTCGGATCATCCGAGTCCATAACGGGTAATTTTGACTATTAAGTTTGAGATTTATTTGTGGATTGTCGGAAAGTTTTGGGTTTTGTGGCTGGTGATTGTTGTTTTGCAACAGATTTGCTAATTGAAGCATTAATTCGGAACCTGGTTCTTGGCTGCCGGCTTCGGCCATGGTGGCTCAGGCTTGATCAGGTGATATTTTGAAGATTATTGTATATATGATGAGCCCTAAATGATTGGAGGCTTTGATACCGATGAGCGTCCATTTTGTGATAAAAACCCCTATCAAAAGGCCTCATTTCTATGTCTTAAATGAGTTAATATTCCGGAACTATCGGTGCTTAATGGATTCTATGTTTACGCAGGTTCACGGAAGATGCGAGTGAGGGTAAATGGCATCAAGTGACTCAAGATGAAGGCCTATGAAGTTACAAGACACAAGGAGGTGATTCGGGAGCCGAACGAAGCAATACGAGCAGCAGCAGGAGCTGCCAGCGCCGCTGGCCCATCAGCGCCGCTGGCCCAGCGCCGCTGGGAGCCCATCCAGCGCCGCTGGGCGGCCCAGATCAGCAACCAACCTTTTCACCTATTTAAGCCGAAGCAGCCCTCAAAACCCAGAGAGAGCCGATTCAGCAGCCCTAGCCGCCCATATTCAACCCTAGGTCGACTTTGCAGATTCCAAGGAGGTTTTGGAGCTTCTAACACCTTCCGATCTTCATCTTCAACCTAGATCTACTCTTTTACTTTACTTTCAGTTGGTAAACAATGTTTTTCATCTTTTCAGACTTTGTTATTCCTTTAATAATGTCAGGCTAGTAGGCTGAATACTTGTTTGGATCGATGTGATCATGTAGACGTTTATTTATTTTACTTTATTTGTTAGATCTGTTGGAGTGTGTTTTACTGTTTATCGTAGATCCATGTTTTACTAGTTCTTCATATTATTATCGGTTCTATATCTGCATGTATTGATTTAATTCTGATGATCGGTTTATAATCATACACTAGGATTAATACATAAGGATGGAAAACACTAGTCGGTCTTTAACTAGATGTAAAAGGTGATTCACTTGTAACCGAGGGATCTAGAACCGTAGTAATTAGGATGAATAGAACATGATGCTTAACAATGTCAGACGCGATCCAGTGACTTGGAAACGAGCACTGTGGTCACCGGAGAGAATTACTATCTGGTCATGGCTTATGAGTCGGGTAACTTAAATATGAACTAGTAACACAAACTTTAGGTCATTAATGCTTAAACAATGAATCTAACGAGAATTTGTTTATAGAATAGTGTGAGTCTAACGAGAATCTAGCCGTGATTAAGTTTCCAACAGTCTAGCAAGTAGGTAGAATGATATTTGGTCGTACCATGAGATCGGAGATGCCAAACAAGTATTTTAATTTAATTACTGTTATTTGCTTTTTCAAACTATTTTCAGACTAAGCCTCTCGCTGAATAAGCGGTTGCGGCTTCTATTTACTTTTCAGTATTTTAATTAGTTTAATAGGAAATCGTGACACCCCACAACCACTAGAATTACACATATTACTAGATTAGGTAAAGCAACGCGTCCCTGCGAACGATCCTGTTCTTATCACTAAACTATACTACATCTGATCGGGTCCCCTGTCCGTTAAGGTGTGTGTGTTTTTGAGATAATAACTTGTACAACTTTTATAAATTTAAACACTAAAACAAAAACAAACCATCAGATACCATGTGAACAAGTATATGATAAATTGTATTGTGTTTTATTGATGATATAAAACTGATTGAGAGAACCTCAATTTATACAAGACGGGATAACTGAAATATGGAAACTAAATCAATTCTGAAAATTATGTTTCTTGGTGACCAAGTCGAGATCCTCTCTATTCGGATGTGATGATTTGTTCTGATCCGAAAGTCCCTTAATATGGAAGTGATGATATAATTATGATCCTGTTTTCTAACAGGCAACACTTACGACCTCGCAATCCCTGTGCAGGTCGTATTTTGCTCCTCAATTACGACCTCTCAAATGCATGTAGGTCGTAATCAGCCTTTAACAGAATTCATATAGCAACGACCATAAATTGTGCACCAAAACATGCACTTACAAAGTCCAGTTGTTGGCTTCGTATCATTTCATCTTCAATTTCTAGAGCTGTTGGTGATGGTAAAGCAGATATAATTTTGGAACAACATTTGGTTTGGTGAGATTACCCTGCCATCCCAATTCCACAGGTTATATCCATTAGAATAATTTAAAAAAGAATGTTTTTTAAATATGTTTTAGATTTTTATTTACCAATTTTCAAGTTTTTTTTTAAATGACCGATACATTACAAACGTTTAATAGGGCTATTATCTTTAAAAAACTTGGTGGGCTATTTGGCCTTTTTTCAGGTATGAAAAGGTTTTTCCATGAAGATAAAAGAAAATGGTTTTTATCAATTCTATATTTGGATTGTTAGTAGGAATTAAAAAAAACTTAACTTAGCTTTGGGATGATTGCATGGATAATATCTTCATAAATTTTTCTTCCCGGTTCATGCCTTTTCAATCGTTTTAATAATAATGTCTATTATTCAAAAGAAAAAAAATTGTAATTAAATCATTATCCAAAAGTTATTATTTTCTTCGCCTGATGTTGAAGTTTAAGTCGATTGTTCATCTATTTATCCCGTATATCTTTTGGAAGGAGCATCAAGATGGGACCTTAAAGGCTGGGACCCGCTCGAAATTTAGAGACAAATCTAGAATGAAAAAACAAAACCGATTTATTGAAAACTAGTTATTCTGTACGACAAATCAACTATATGTGACTATATGGAATTGCTCCGATTATCTACCAATATATATATAACAAAGTCCTAAATTCATTACTAAATAAATAAGAACCTTTGGATGAATTCCATCTTTGATTTAGAACCATTAGATCATATTTAATTATTTCATCTTTATTAAATGACAATATTAATACTTATACTTTATATGAGTAGTCAAAATTCATTCACAAGTTCACAAAAGACTATTTTGAAGGTTTCTTAAAAAAGTTTCTTCTACAACATACATTTTTATATTATTTCACATGTGAAAGAACAAAAAAAACATGTGAACAAATACATATTTAAGAGTTCTCATGGTTCTTACAAAAAAAATGGTTCTCAAAATAAGGAAACTATATATATATATATATAGGGGACCCTTATTTTGAGAACCCATTTTTTTGTAAGAACCGTAAGAACTCCTAAATTTCATATTGGATCACATGTTTTTTTTGTTCATTCACATGTGAAATGAACAAAAAAAACATGTGAACAAATATATAATTTAAGAGTTCTCATGGTTCTTACAAAAAAAATGGTTCTCAAAATAAGGAAACTATATATATATATATATATATATATATATATATATATATATATATATAGGGGACCCTTATTTTGAGAACCCATTTTTTTGTAAGAACCGTAAGAACTCCTAAATTTCATATTGGATCACATGTTTTTTTGTTCATTCACATGTGAAACGTTATAAAAATATACATGTGAACAAAAAACGTGAACAAATTCATTCACAAGTTCACAAAAGACTATTTTGAAGGTTTCTTAAAAAAGTTTCTTCTACAACATACATTTTTATATTATTTCACATGTGAAAGAACAAAAAAAACATGTGAACAAATACATATTTAAGAGTTCTCATGGTTCTTACAAAAAAAATGGTTCTCAAAATAAGGAAACTATATATATATATATATATATATATATATATATATATATATATATATATATATATATATATATATATATATATATATAGGGGACCCTTATTTTGAGAACCCATTTTTTTGTAAGAACCGTAAGAACTCCTAAATTTCATATTGGATCACATGTTTTTTTTGTTCATTCACATGTGAAATGAACAAAAAAAACATGTGAACAAATATATAATTTAAGAGTTCTCATGGTTCTTACAAAAAAAATGGTTCTCAAAATAAGGAAACTATATATATATATATATATATATATATATATATATATTATATATATATATATATATATATATATATATATATATATATATAGGGGACCCTTATTTTGAGAACCCATTTTTTTGTAAGAACCGTAAGAACTCCTAAATTTCATATTGGATCACATGTTTTTTTTGTTCATTCACATGTGAAATGAACAATAAAAACATGTGAACAAATACATATTTAAGAGTTCTCATGGTTCTTACAAAAAAAATGGTTCTCAAAATAAGGAAACTATATATATATATAGGGGACCCTTATTTTGAGAACCCATTTTTTTGTAAGAACCGTAAGAACTCCTAAATTTCATATTGGATCACATGTTTTTTTTGTTCATTCACATGTGAAACGTTAAAACACATGTGAACAAAAAACGTGAACAAATTCATTCACAAGTTCACAAAAGACTATTTTGAAGGTTTCTTAAAAAAGTTTCTTCTACAACATACATTTTTATATTATTTCACATGTGAAAGAACAAAAAAAACATGTGAACAAATACATATTTTAAGAGTTCTCATGGTTCTTACAAAAAAAATGGTTCTCAAAATAAGGAAACTATATATATATATATATATGTATTTATAAGTGTGACTTTTTTATTATGAACACTTATTTTGGGACAATTAAGAATTAAATGATTTTGTCTATTGTAAAGTAAACCTCATTGCAAATGTCACGTTTCTTTATGAACAGGTACATGTTGTAGTATATCATATACAATAAAAGCATTTTCAAATAACAATTGCATTTTAACATCTCTTTTCTATAACTATTTATTCTGTTATTATAAAAATAGGGAAATGATTAATCCTCCTAAATTAATATCCTAAAAATCCTCCTAACTATTAGATGATGACATGTGAAAAAATCAGAGGGCAGAATTAGGAAAGAAAATTATTGGATAGCACATGTCACCTTCTTATAGTTTTAGGAGGATTTTTGGCTAATCTTTAAGAGGATTTATCATTTTCCATAATAATATAACATGTTTATCTCGCGTATTACGCGAGAAAATAATCTAGTTTGGTTATATAGCGTACGTACTATTTGGAATTTTTTATAAAATCTTTCATTTTTCGTTATATATTTAGACTTTAAATTAGACACCTGCTTTTTGCCAACTGATCACATCTTTTTCTTTGTGCGTGAGATTTATATGTCGGGATTGGTATAAAGCCCCCACAATGTATTGTAATAAGCACTCATCAATTCATCATTACTCAAATTCTTTTCTAGTTATACATCTAGACTTAAGATTTAGGCCCCCTTTCTTTTTGATAGCTGATCACACTTTTTGTAAAGCTTACACATTGTAAACCGTAAAAAGTTTCTACAGTGTATTTATAGAACGAATGAAATGACATCTACATCACCACAAGTGATACATTTATGATCTATCAAACATAAACATTTCTGGTTTTATGCTAAATACTTATATACTGTGATAAATTAATAAAGAGTGATGATATCATTATCATTTACCATAAAATAATGAAAACCCCACAATGCATATGAAGGGCGCCCCTTTATTTTGGCAGCTGATCATACATTTTTTTTTTTTCCCGCCTAAACTTGCGACACTGTGAATAAACTTTGGGCATTCTTAACAAACTTAACATACCCATTTGTAATCCGAAATAAACTTAGACCCTCGATTTTCTCTTTTCATATCTCAAGCGAAATGACCAAAAATATTAACACAAAAATTAGCAGCCCACTACTCCTAATATTCTTGAAAGTGCATGAAATCCACTAACTAAATGCTGTGAAGTGTGAACCCGATTAGTGTTAATTATCAATCTATCATGACTATTTCCGAAGACAATTCGATAATAGACCTTCTATTTCTAACTTATACTAATACAGTGAAGATAATAATCTAAAGTCTAAACTACGTAAATAAACGAACTTCATTAAATCAAAATTACTAACATAATTAAAATGCTAGTGATGATCAACCCCTATCATTCAACTAGGTTAATATATAATACCACTTTTAATAATTTGTTATAAATACTCCATCCTAAAAAGTTATGTGGCTAATATACCATGACAACGATATGCATAAATATCTTACTAAATCAAACAAAGTTATAAGTATCTTAATCTTAAGACATCATATTTCTCAAGTCAAACTCGTGACATTTCTAGAGAATTAAGAAACATATACAATTATACATTTAGGGGTGGGTTAATTTAAGGACATCTTAAATTATGGACCATTAGGGACATGTAACTTACACATGTGTAAGTTGTAACTTACACATGTGTAAGTCGTGGTGGCGGTGGTCGCCGTCGCCGGAGATCATGGTGGTGGTCGGAGATGATGGTGGTGGTGGTGGTGATGGTGGTTGTATAACTTACACATGTGTAAGTTGTAACTTACACATGTGTAAGTTGTAACTTACACATGTGTAAGTCGTGGTGGCGGTGGTCGCCGTCGCCGGAGGATCATGGTGGTGGTCGGAGATGATGGTGGTGGTGGTGGTCGGAGATGATGGTGGTGGTGGTGGTCGGAGATGGTGAAAAATGAATGATTGAGAAGTGTCCCTAGTGTCCCTAATTTAAAAGTGTCCCTAAATTAACTTTTACCTATACATTTATGCATATATATATAGGGGTGAGTTATTTTGAGTACAAGGGGGAAAAAAAGTACAAAAAGTACAACCTTCTTCCTTCTTCTCCGGCGACCGCCACACCTCCTCCTTCTTCCTTCTTCTCCGGCGAACAACCACCGCCACCACCTCCGGCGACATCTCCGGTGACTTTCCGGCGAGAATCAGGTTCGTTTTCGGGTGGATACGGTACGGGCCAGTGGCCCTCATCCGTTCTAAATTAGATGGGAACCCCTCACATACAAATATTTTAATATTTGTTTGAATTTTAAATAAATACATAGGCCCCCATGAATTTTATGATTATAAAAACCAAATGTGAGAGGTTCCCCATCTAAGTTTAGATGGGGGACAACCCCATACTCACTTCCCCTATATATATATATATATATTTATAATATATACATATATATATATATATATATATAGGGAAAAGTGAGTATGGGGTTGTTCCCCATCTAAGCTTAGATGGGGAACCCCTCACATACAAATATTTTATTATTTGTTTGAATTTTAAATAAATACATGGGCCCCATGAAATTTATGATTATAAAAATCAAATGTGAGAGGTTCCCCATCTAAGCTTAGATGGGAAACCCCTAACATACAAATATTTTATTATTTGTTTGAATTTTAAATAAATACATGGCCCCCATGAATTTTATGATTATAAAAATCAAATGTGAGAGGTTCCCCATCTAAGCTTAGATGGGAAACCCCTCACATACAAATATTTTAATATTTGTTTGAATTTTAAATAAATACATGGCCCCCATGAATTTTATGATTATAAAAACCAAATGTGAGGGGTTCCCCATCTAAGTTTAGATGGGGGACAACCCCATACTCACTTCCCCTATATATATATATATAATATATATATATAATATATTATATATATATATATATATATATATAGGGAAAAGTGAGTATGGGGTTGTTCCCCATCTAAGCTTAGATGGACCCTTCACATACAAATATTTTAATATTTGTTTGAATTTTAAATAAATACATGGCCCCCATGAATTTTATGATTATAAAAACCAAATGTGAGGGGTTCCCCATCTAAGCTTAGATGGGAAACCCCTAACATACAAATATTTTATTATTTGTTTGAATTTTAAATAAATACATGGCCCCCATGAATTTTATGATTATAAAAATCAAATGTGAGAGGTTCCCCATCTAAGCTTAGATGGGAAACCCCTAACATACAAATATTTTATTATTTGTTTGAATTTTAAATAAATACATGGCCCCCATGAATTTTATGATTATAAAAATCAAATGTGAGAGGTTCCCCATCTAAGCTTAGATGGGAAACCCCTAACATACAAATATTTTATTATTTGTTTGAATTTTAAATAAATACATGGCCCCCATGAATTTTATGATTATAAAAATCAAATGTGAGAGGTTCCCCATCTAAGCTTAGATGGGAAACCCCTAACATACAAATATTTTATTATTTGTTTGAATTTTAAATAAATACATGGCCCCCATGAATTTTATGATTATAAAAATCAAATGTGAGAGGTTCCCCATCTAAGCTTAGATGGGAAACCCCTCACATACAAATATTTTAATATTTGTTTGAATTTTAAATAAATACATGGCCCCCATGAATTTTATGATTATAAAAACCAAATGTGAGGGGTTCCCCATCTAAGTTTAGATGGGGGACAACCCCATACTCACTTCCCCTATATATATATATATATCACCTTTAGTATATAGATATATATATATGTCTTAATATATATATTAATACTCTATATATATATATATTAAATATTATATATATATATATATATATATATAGGGAAAAGTGAGTATGGGGTTGTTCCCCATCTAAGCTTAGATGGGAACCCCTAACATACAAATATTTTATTATTTGTTTGAAATTTAAATAAATACATGGGCCCCATGAAATTTATGATTATAAAAATCAAATGTGAGAGGTTCCCCATCTAAGCTTAGATGGGAAACCCCTAACATACAAATATTTTATTATTTGTTTGAATTTTAAATAAATACATGGCCCCCATGAATTTTATGATTATATAAACCAAATATGAGGGGTTCCCCATCTAAACTTAGATGGGGGACAACCCCATACTCACTTCTCCTATATATATATATATATATATATATAATATATATATATATAGGGAAAAGTGAGTATGGGGTTGTTCCCCATCTAAGCTTAGATGGGGAACCCCTCACATACAAATATTTTATTATTTGTTTGAATTTTAAATAAATACATGGCCCCCATGAATTTTATGATTATAAAAACCAAATGTGAGAGGTTCCCCATCTAAGTTTAGATGGGGGACAACCCCATACTCACTTCCCCTATATATATATATATACTTCTCTAATAATGATGAGTTAATGTGTGATCTAAACTTCACTTGTTTATAAATAAATATTAACCTTTCAGGTGGATACTGGACAATGTTATCTAAGGTTTTGATTACATAGTTTATAATCAAATTGGCTAATTAACTATCATTTCTTTCATCAAACTGAAAACATCATGATAGCACAAGCATTATTCATGTAACATATAATCCTAATATATCTTATACTTTGTGATACTGACATGTCATTATTGTTCCAATATTATGATAATGGTTAGGTAAGAGTTGCCATTATTGACCAATACCTCAAATAAACCATCATAGGTCCTTTCTTTTTCACTTTTAGTACACTTTTTATGTTACATGTTGCAACCTGATGGTACAAAAGTTAACAATCTTACGAGATTAATTATTTTGTTGCTTACGATAAAAGAAAGGGTTTAATTTCCGTAGTCTAAAATTTATATAAACTATACATGTTTAAGTGTTCTATAACATTTTAATCTATAAGGGCCTCATTTTTTGGATCAAGCTTAATTTACATAAGTCCAGTTCATATAAATTTATTAAAGCGTTGGGAATTTTCACGTTTTGGGCCTTTTAATTTATAATGTTTAATATTGACAGAAAAAATATATATGGCCATATGGGATTATGGGAATAGATAATCCTTATGTTCTCATGCCTCACATATCTTATTTGTAATTTTTGTTCTCTTTTTATCATTATAGTTGATATATATTTCAAATATTGGTTTGAGACAATGTTTTAAAAATCAGGTCTTTTAAGTGAACCCACATATTTCAAATATGTACATATATCATGTACTTATGAAATCCGATTCCTTGGCACATTTGTTTGCGATGAGGATAATTACGACCACGGGCACCTACTCCTGGTGCTGTAATTGTGTTTTCAGTTTTCTTTTTTATAACATCAAATGTTCTTAGGCATCTTTCAAAGATGGCCAAAGGTAATCGCACATATTACTTTATCAACGGTTGCTTCAGAGTCCACGTTAAGTACTAGCGGTCAGGTTTTAGATGCTTTTAGAAGTCCTTTGGGGGCGACCAAGGTTGAAGAATTGATTTACGTTCAAGATTGACTTGAGGGTTAAAGAAATGTAGCTACACGGAGGATGTATTTGATGAGTATGACGACATATCGTTTTATGGCATCAGATTTGGTTTCTTTTGTATATTAGTCTATTATTTAATTCATGTTTAGAAGTTCATAGATGTTTAATCACTTATTTTAGAAATCTCAATAGCTCATAACAAACTAGATTAGCAATTCGGGTATTCGGTATTGTACTATCAATAATGTGTTGCGTACTTGGTATATATGAAAGCAATGGTGACTAATTATGTGGTTGATAACAATGTTTTATTTTGCATATGATTTTGATATAATATTTTGGAGCAAGTACATCCGGGGCAAGTTGAGAAACTAAACCCCAAGTATTATGAGAGATTTGGGGTTCAAGAATAGACAATCTTCTTAGTCACTTTGATTATGACAAACATTTGTTACATATATGTATTTGAATATCTCTATTTGGATTTGGATTCGGTTAATTTACAAATCACATTCTTGTTTAACAACTTAGAATGCTTGATGTTCTGTAATTCTGTTACATGTAATCAACCTGCAACTCAAGATTTCAACAAAATGATAGCGACCCACCTACGAGTTACATGTAGTATTTGGTTGTAAGGGTTCATGTGACATAAGAATCCACTTCTATTTGGCATGATGCAAGTACAGATTAGTGTTCATATAAGTACTAGATATCTGGCTGCAAAAATTCTCTACGAGCATAGCAAAAGAAAAACTGAAGCCAAAGCTATAATTGAGATGGGTTAAAACAATTGGTTACACCAGAATTAAACACACATTCAGTTTAAAATGTTCATATACATAAGGTTTTTTCTAGTTTAAAATAATATACACATATACCATTTAAGAAGAATCCTACCCCGGAACTTACAATTTGAGTTTGAGTTATAAGTCGAGTAGATGCAAGACACAATCTATGTTGAGCAGTACTCATTGTATGAACACTAATTAGTATGCATACCTTTCTCGGGTTTTTATCCTTCAACCCCGCCCGAAAATGAACCAGAAAAACATGGCCAGATTAACAGTCCTCAATCCTTATACTGACAAACTACAAAAGTCCGGTCTGGGTTTGAACCCATGATCACCTTAATACTGACAAACTACAAAAGGCATACAACAGATCCTCTTAAACAAAACCGAGTCATCCCAAGTCACCACGGATGCATTTTAGCATTATAGAATACAACGTTGTACAGATAGAAACGAGCCATGCATAAACTTTCTAATATCCAGATGACATGATTGATTTCCTAATTTTATTATAAGAAACAATTATATAAAACTTAAAGCAACTTAACACCTGCTTCCCTTAAAGAATCAATGACTGCTCTCACCTTACCATGATATCTTTGATCCTTTTTGTAGAAAACAGAAACAGCTGGGATGTCCTTTTGTAGCAACCTCTCACCTAATAGCTTCCCAATCTTAGCAGCAGCAGCAACGTCTCTGGTGCTTTGTTTTGTGTTGGTCCAGGCTTCTCGTATAGCCTTCTCCTGTGAGCTTGCAGAAGAGGCAACGGTTGCAGTTGGTGCATGAATCACCTGGGCACTAACATACTTGTTTGAAAAGTGCATCCTTAAGAGATATGGTTTCAGATAGTTTGTAATTCTTTGAGTCTTGACTGGTGGTGGAATCACCATATCTGTTTATATGATAAACAAAAGTCATAATTACAAACATATATCCGCAGGGTATGACGTTTATAGAACTTATAAGTGGCAAGATGGGTGGGTTGGGCCACAGTTCAAGATGGACTCTAGTTGAAAACTTGGAATGGACCACTTTATAATACAGACCAAAACAGGCCAGGTGGGGTTGACCCTAACACATTTTTGATCATCTTTTTAAGATCATTGTTGTGTTGGTTATAATTATAGAACAATTTTATCAAACTAACAATCTATAAATTTGAACAAAATGGGTGACCTTCCAATCCAATCCATTTAAACCAGTATTCGTGTTAACCAAATTTAGTGATTTGTCCCATTTTACCTGTTTAAGATTATAAAAATAATGAATTTAAAATTTCAATTAAAAAAACGCAAGATTTGAAGGCTATACAACTATCAATTCTGAAGCAATTAAACCTACATGAATGTTCGATTGATTGTTAGAGAAATGTATTCAGAGTTTTGTCCATGGTGCAGCCGAAATATGCAATAACAGTAGCATCAAAAAATACATGAAAGAAAATGTGTGATTGGCAATTCGGCAGAATAGAAAACATTGTAGCAGAAAATTACTATCTCAAACATATAACACATTATATCCTTTCTCCTATCCTCTGTTCGTATTCATTACTCCAATGTTTATATCTTCGATCATTCGGATCCGTAGTTGGACAAAAGAATACAGAACCACTAACTTTAGTGACAATGCAAAGATCTTATTCTTAACTTATCTGAGCAAGGAAAAGATCAATAGATTTATTAGAGTCAATTTTTGCTTCTGTTTGCTCTTTAAAACATTAAAACTCAGCTTAGATGTGGAATGTACTCTAAAGTTACAATACTCAGATTACTAGACTCGGGTATTATAGCTGGCTTGGGTTGTAGATTGCTACCAGAAACTGAAATAGATGCTGTTTCCGGTAGCAGTGAAATGGCCACGATAGGGAGCATATACTTTACTTATGTTATATGTTTAACAATTCTGCAAACCATGGAAATCTTCCGCCTTATCATTCTGCTGTAATACTTTACTCGCTGGTATAGCTGGCCTAATACTAAATTTTACTTGATATCTAGCCGCCAATCCTAGCACCCTAGGATTCAACACATGCATGCTATGCCCCATAGGGTTCCACATAGATGTAATGAACAACTTACAGCAAGCTTTAGCGATAATTGTGCTTCTATAGAACGAATAACTTAGTGTCGTGTGCGAAGGTGAAACATTAAACATAATTCTTAACTTCAGATATACACATATAAGATAACATTAACATAATCAAAATGCAGTAACCAGCACTAGAAATCGCAACTACTTAGAGAGCTATAGCACTAGTAGAAGTGACAAAATGATTGGGTCACACAACAAGTCAAAAATGGCTGTTTAAAAAGATGGGTCAAATGGCTGCTAAATTTTTCCCAGTTTCATTTGAATTTCATGAAAGCCAATATATTGCCACGATTTACTTTTTTATCAAACACAGATATTTATTTCTAAAACAACTCATTTGTTAATTTGCAGGTCAGAGCCCGAGTCAAGCATGTGTACGAGTTGACAACAGAATTTTGGTCTAAAATGACTAGACTCATACGAGTCGAATTGTTACTTGGACAAGTCTAACAGCAATGAAAAAAACCTGCGAACTACAACAAGAACACTGTAAACTGGTTTACCACCCGGGTGATTTAAGCAAAAAGATTAATTCGATCAAACGATGTTAAATTTGGTAATTGACCAGAGGAAAACGACAAAAGAAAGAAACACTTAGGAGTTGGTCAAACAAAAAAAGGAGATGTTGGCTGACCACTTATAATCCATCCTCAAATATTGATGTTATGTACCATACCATTTAAACCAGCCGAATATACATATGGGCCTAGGGTACCTACATAACCTAATATACATATGCTCTTGGAAAAAAGCATAAGATCAGTTTGAAAGTGACCATACTTTAAAATTTTCTAACATTTTTAAACATTTAAAAACATATATAATCATCTAGACTCAATGGGCATACCATATTAGCTCAGTGCTACCATTTTAATCACATGGAGATTCTATAAGTCAAAAGAGCACAGACAGAAATAGAATAAAATGGAACTAACGATCTAAAAATCTCAATGTTGTTACGTAAACAAACACGAAATTATTTGTAGAAACACCCTCAAAAAATAAAAACCTAAAGATTCGGAAAGTTCTTGAACAAGAACATCAAGATCCCAAGGCCAAGAAGATGAATCCTATTAATAGTAAATCCCTTAACAAACAATATTCTTAAAAGGGATTCCAATAAGAGGATTATTTAAAATTGAAGAGGAGATACTTATGTATAATTTCAAAAAAATGGCAGCATCTTCTGATGCCTTCAGAAGAGGAGCAGCCAGAAAGTGGGTAGTGGAGATCATAACTAGGGATAGGACTTGGGAGAACATTTGTTACAAACAGTTCTGAATGGACTAGACAAATGAATAACTACGTAAACTAGATTTGTAAATAGTTAATCAAGTGAGATTATAGCATGAGCAAAATGAAGTAGATGTTGTGTAGTGTGTAAGTACATATGAACTCTACATCTATCATCAAATTTTCATATTGGTACTTGTTGGAACAATTTATTTTAGTGATTAATAATGTAAATATAGAGGGTAGATTTGACATTTCCATACTTACACATATGAGTATAAACACTCATTTTCGTTGTAATAAAACATAAGATTACATTTTCCTAATTGAAAATATCCATTCCTCTAATCTCTCTCATGTAACTTCCAAAACACACATTTCACATATTTCACACACTAATCTAAATTCTTCCATTAATCACCTTAATCAAGCGTGAATTCACCTAATTTAGATACTACAAGATCGGGTTTTAGAATGTTATCACAGAGATGAATTCGGGTTTTAGTTAGTTCAAGTGTCAGCACACAACTGCAGTTCGGGTGTTCAACACTGTAAACACACAAAAATGAAAATTGTAGTTCAGGTTCAAGCACATAAAATGCGCTTTGGGTTTTAGCAAATACCAGCAGCCAAACAAAACTGTAAACATAAGTTTTTGCACTTCGGTTTGAAACAACAAACAACTAAAACACATTCAAATACTAACTACCCTAAGCAACTTTATGATCCACAGTTCGAGTTTAAGCACAGCTATAAGGTTAATTCAGGCTTTAGTTCACACAGCACCTTCAAATCGGGTTTTAGATCAACAAGACATATTCAGTTCGGAAATAACACAGCAAACATGAAGATTTGATTCACTCAAATTCAACCAGATCAAACACCTGACATTCGAACCAGACACTGTTTTCTTGCAAAACGTGAATTTGAAATCAACTCAAACAATCACAGCTCATAGACCAAGCAAGATATCAAATGATCCAAACAAAACACTAACAAGCATTCAATTGAATCAAATCATCTATAAAAACTTAAGTTAGCCTAAACCCAAACGAACTTAATCAAATCACAAACATTTAATTTGCTATCAGGATTAACTTCAAACTTTGAACAAACACATTCCAATTCACTAACCAAACATGCAGAAATAGCTAACTTTCAATCAGATTAACAAAGCTTCCAACTCGCGTTTTGATCATCTAGACCGTGAATCACACAGATATCAAAATTTCAGTACTACTTAACAAAGTCCCAAACAGCCTAGGATCAGGCTACTTAACAAATTTCAGTACTTTATTTATATCTAATTATCTATAGCAAATATAATATTTCCCTAATGGTAGTCAACAAAGATAAAGGAATTAGACCAAGTGGCTAACCTATCCTAATAGCATACACATACCTAAAACTCCATAACATTTTCTCGACAAGTATTAGTAGCTCACTTTTCAACATCAACTTATCATTTCAACTCTACAAGTGTCGACACGAGTACACGACCAATGAAAAATATTGTTTCGTCATTACTCGTATCGGTTTTATAATCCTTCCAAAAAATGTGATTTGCCTTAAGGTATGAAAAAGACTTGTAATATCTCATAAAAAGGTGCAAGTATTTTCTTAGGCATTTCATCGAACAGTTGGTGAGCTAACTAATACATTTCATATCTTCACCAAAACCCTGCTAAAAATCAGTAAATTATTCGGCTTTTTTACTTAATTAAGATTCATGTAAATACACTAATACAGTAACACTTACAATCCATCTCTCTAACACATCATATCAAAACAGTTTCTAATATATATACATATATACATATAATCTGAAACAAAATAAGAATCGAAAAATAGAAGGAAAAATAAAAGTTTTAAATACCTGGGTCAGGGTTTAAGACGCTAGCAACAGCAGTGTTGTGCGATTAATTTTATTTTGTATTTTGTGTTTATAGGTAGAAAAGAAATAAGATGGGCTTGGATGAAGTCCAAGAACATAATTGAATTTAAAACTAAGGCCCAAAAAACGTTTTTTTTTTTAACGGCTAAACAATTAATTATTCTTATTTTCTAAAATATATAAGCAAAAGTGGTTATTTTGTTCGTATATATACTTCTTGTATATTTTAGTTCAAATGTAAATATAATAAAAATGATATGAATTTAATGTAGTTGAGAAGAAAAAATCAACTTAAACAAAGTGTGAAAAGGTAATTATTATATGGTCCATATATTTCTAGCTTGTTTACTTTAAACTAAATTATTTTTTTTCAGCTAACATAATGAATATTTACTTTATAGTACAAAGAAATCAAACAAACTTACGATGACAATTATAAATCTAATAAATAAATAAATCTTGTCCATATATTTCACACACTAGATACATTATAAATGAAAAAGGTGAACTAGAAAAGAAAATTTTGATAGGGGACAAATGATAAAAGTGAAGACAGTAAGAAAATATCAAAAGTTGAGGGGGAAAGGGAATTGTGTTTTGATGTAATGTAATGTGCTATACGTGTTCCACAATTTAAGTAAATTTACCTTTAGCTTTTTTTATTTATGTCACATAAAACTTGATATTCCTAAAACCAAGATGATAAAATTGTAAGGATGATGGCAATGGTCTAGGCATGGCCATGCCTAGCGGCAAACACCGCCGCCAAGCTTTAGGCATGGAGCTTTTAGGCAAACATTGCCGCTCAGGCATGAGAGAGAGAGAGAGGGATAATCATTGATTTAAAGAGGGATATGAGAGAGAGTGAGTATAATTGGAGGAAAATAGTAAGGGATCTTGAGGCATGGAGATACATGGTTGTCATAGGTTAAGCATGGCTAGGCATGAGTTAGGCATGAAATGATGAGGCAGTATATTATTGGTAGATGGCTAGGCATGACTAGGCATGAGAGTGACCATTGCCATCGTCCTAACATGAGAATCTCACAGCAATATATGGCAAAAAAGATAAGTAGATGTGGGTGACGATATACATGTCCATATATTACATTAAATCAAATGTTTATATTGTATGCTATTTGTTTCACATATATTAAAATAGATAATTTATTCATTATTGTGAGAAACCTGAATCATATAAACATATTTGTTGCAAGATACTCTTAATAGAAAATTTGATGCTAAAAACATATATATGGAATACTGGATTGGGTTTGGAGAGTAGCAATGGAGAACGTACATAGAGCAGGTCGGGTTTTGAAGAACGAGACATGCTTAGACCGACAGGAGTAGCCCGTTACTTTTTGTTTTTTTCGTCCGGAACGCCCCACCTCGGCCCCGGGGGCGTTCCGCCTCCTTAATTCGCGTGCCCTGACTGAAATGTAACGCGTCTTGCACCTTGGAGTTTTGTGGCCAATTGACCATTCGTGGTCTTCCCAAGAGTAAAACAACATTAATTTTTTTTTTGGAATGCCTTCTAGGGGCATTCCCCACTCCAAGGGAATGAGGGAATGCCCCTCCTAATGATTGGATGACATGTGACAACATTTGATTGGAAGAGGGGCATTCCCCTAATGTTCAATTCCTACTAGTCTTAGGACTTGTTTTAGTTTTCGAGTCCAGCGACAAAGATAGTTTTCTTTACCGAGCTTGTCTTGTTATCATTCCTAATTCATAAATGGTTCTGGTTATTTTGTTAACCGGTTCAATTATGTATATATTATACATTTATACACAACCATTGTTCTTAAAAACCTTGCCTCGCTTAATATTTATGTAATTGCTTAAGGGAATAAACAATTTTCACTTTTTCATTGTGTTTTAGTAGCAAGGCATCTTGAAAGTTGTGCAAAAGAAAAAAAATTAACAAGAGATTCAGGTTTGAATCTTATTTGATATACATATAAAAATGAGAAATGATATTACTTTGATACCACAATTCTACAAGAATGACTTGTAGTGTCAATTGTAAAACCTATATCATAAGATGGCGACATGTAGAAAATCAAGAGGTAAGATTAGAAAAGGGATTAAGTGGAATCCACTTGTCACAATTATATGTTTTTAGGAGAGTTTTTAAGCTAATTGATTTGAACGAGACATGACTCAAAAAAAGGGGGGGGGGGGGGGATTCTCATTTGTGAGTGAAGCGATATCATATCTCTATGATATTTAGGTATATGTATTTCAAAGTTTAAACGAAGCTTTTCGGAAAGAAAAAAAAAGTCTTTTTACTTGGTTCAGATAAACAAATAGACTTTTCATGTAGGACATGGGGAGTGAGGGATTGTGGAACCCTTCAAACTCATGGAAAATTAACATGTGGAGTTCCTCTCATCAAGGGGCTTTCCCCGTGGAGTGAAGGGTTCCTTGTAACCCCCTAATTATATAGGTTATAAAAAAAAGGACCAATAAGAAAAGAGGAAAAGTGTGTGGGGTCAAAGGAAAAGTGAGAGGGAAGGGAGTCCAAATTTGAATGGCCAACACAATTTTTTTGCAAGGAACGCCCCTGGGGGCGGTGTGCAGGGGTTCCCGGAGCGTTCCCGACGTGTTTTGGGCATTCCTTGGGAAAGGGACGTCTCGCTCCGTCTGGCCTTATGAATAACTTGAACATGAAAACCCCTTCCATTTATCTTCTATAACTCAAAGTTTTAGATATAAATTTATAAGTTATTTTAAAGAAAAGTTCCTTAAGAACTAGAAGTTATAACTAGTCTATATCTAATGTGAAGACCTATATTTTGGCTTAGCTATTAAATGTATCCATTTAACCCAAAACCAAAACCACACGTATTATTATTTTTTGTTTTAATAAATTTATAAGAAAGGTAAACTAAATTATGGTAAAGGTAATAGTTGGGAAAAAAAAATCATATACTGTAGTAAGTATTATGGGGGGTGGGGAGAAAGAGTAGAAGTAGATCAAGGTTATTTATGGTGCATGTTGACTATGAAAAAAAGAACTAAATGTATAAGAAACTGAAAAGTTATGATGGTTGTAGTTGATTTTGAAGACAGTGGCAGTGGCAGGTGGTCAGATATATCAAAATGGGAAAAACCCACCATCATCCATGGGGGAGAAAAAGCAAGCTTCACTTAACAAGCAAACTCTCACACTTTCCCTCACTTCTAAAACCAAAAAGTAAGTTACAGTAGTAAAAAACTTTCTTTTGCCTATTGGTGAAAAAATCAAATTCATTCATCCATACATTTTATAGTGAGTCATCAGGCATTTCTATTTCCCATAAAAGTTAACTAAATTTTGTGGATGATCGGAAATACAAATGTTATATAGTTTTTTTTGTATCAAAATGTTTTTTTAGAATTAAAGATGTGTATATACCACCAGCCGTCACTTTTCATGAGGGATCCTGGGTTCGAGTCTTGCCAAAGACAAATTTGAGATAATCAGGAAATTATTAAGTGGTTGAGATTCACCTGACACTAGCCTGACTGAGGGATTAGTGGATATCAAATTGGGATCAGGGGGTTCTCATCAAATTAATTTTTTTTTATAAAGAAGTAATATCATTGAATCCAAATTTGATGATAAAAAAAATAGACATTGTTGTTGGAAAAACAGATTTTGCAAACAAAGTTTATTTCATTTTAAGTTTTTAACTTCATTGATAATACTTTTGTTTTTGGTTAATTTAATAACGAAATAGAGTTTGTGTTTAATTTTGTATTACCCTCATATCCTGTATACGTGAATAATTTTTTTTAAAACCTAACGGAGAGTTGTGTGCTATGTTCGGAAAATTACCTTTCTTAAAAAAAATTTACATTACTCTTTTTATGTGAGTTTTTCTTATATGTTTTTTAGGGATTCTCATAGCTTTTATTTCGTCTTTGTTTTTATTGGAATTTATAATTTTCTTACAAGTTTTAATGGAATTTTAATTAACATCATGTGTCTCTCTTTTTTTATTTCGATTTTAAGTATTCTTTTATACTTTACTAGAGTTTTTTTTTACATGCAATCGTCAGATCGAGTCTGTTAGACCCCGATAACCTAGGCAAGATGTGATCGCAAAAAAATTCCACACAGACTTATTCAAGATTTGTGTATAAAACTAAGGATGCATTTTCAGAGTCTCATAGGCTTTTTTTTCAGTTGATTTGTGTACTAGTTGAGATTTAACTCTGTGTTCAATTACTAATTCAAAGATCTTGCTAATATGATTTAATAGTTTCTATTGTCCGTACAGATTTTTTCTACCTATATATTTCATCATAATTAGCTCAAAGACTCTGACTACTAAACTGTGCGAACAAATTATCCTAGACAACCTTAAAAGCCACATAACTTTCTTCATCCTCCACGAATAGTCGAATAAACTATTTTTACTTTTGTTGAACATAATCCTCACTCAAAATGATGTCACACTACTTATTAATTTTACTTGTGGGTACTGGGTAATGATATTGCCATTTAACTATGAAAATAAAATTCCACTACAAACAATATTACAATTATCCACACTTTTAGGTAACGTGAAAAAATTAAAAAATTTGTCACGTTTTTATGTGTGTAAAATTATGTTGAAATAAAAGTGTGTAGAATTTTATCCACACTAAAAATTGTAGTATTATAAAAGTTCACACTAAAAAGTGTGAACTTTTAGAATACCACATTTTTTTGTGTAAATAAATTTTTACACACTTTTTAGTTCTTATATATTTTTACATACATAAAAGCGTGACAAATTTTAAATTTGTTCACACTAACTAAAAGTGTGGGTAATTGTAATATTATTTGTAGTGTTCATGAGATGAATAAAATACTGAAAATTACATGTGTGATGAATATTTTATTAATACGAAAACCCATGCAAGAATTGTGCGCTCTTGGTGTCAAAATGATACATGTGACCAGAGAGTTCCTACTCATTTCGTTATTTACCTTTTTTTAAAAATAACAAAATAAAACCATACAAATTTTTCTTTTTAGAGAGATAATGATAAACTAAATAATAATTGTTTGTCATATACTACTTACCGCATTATGTGTAACTGTTTGTACCAAGTAATTGTATCCTATACGGATTGAGATCCTCTAAAGTTGAAAACAACTTTATGGGTAAAGTTGAGATATTTTAACTTTGGATCAGAATCAATGTTCAAAATTTAAAAACTCATCTTTAAATCTTAATCTTTTATTTTAATCCAAAGATTATCCTTACTTATAAAGTTGTTTTCAACTTATACATGGCAAAAATGTGTTATGGATCTATCATTACTGTTTATTTAAGATATATAATTTTTTCATATTGGTATAGGAAAAGAAACTATTTATGTTGTTAAACAAAAAGAATCATATCAACATTGAAATTTTACCCCATCTAGAGACAAAACTTACCTCAAGGACTTAATAAGCGCCCGGAGGATCCCGACCATTTAATTGTGGTGTCTCGACCTAAACTATTTGCGGCGATAATCGCTGCAAATAGTTGTGCCACGTCAGCAATCCACTAACCACCGCCATAATTGCGCTGACCCGTTTGACTCAAGTATTTGCAGCGATAATCGCCGCAAATACTTGAGTGGGGCCAAAAATTGAATAAAAGCTCTCCCTTCCGTCCGTCTCTTTCATTCCATACTTTGAACAAACACTCCCCCTCTCCTTTCCCCCTCTCCTTACGATTTTCATCTTTTTTTTTTTTTCAAAGTATTAGCAGCGATTTTCATCTCTTTTTCTTATTTTTCAAAGTATTAGCAGCGATTTTCCGGCCATCACCGCCGTGTTAGTGGATTTACCGGCCAGTTTTCCGGCAAGTGCAGCGGCTCTCCTCCCCCGTTAGTTTTTTCCGGCCATCTCTTTTGGTATGTATTTTCCGGCCATATTATCCCTTTTTGATTGTTATTATTTGTGTTGTTTATTGTTAATTGATTATATTGATATGTTAATATTGTTTTTGGTTTTATTAGTTTTGTTAGGATTGATAGTTAATTTTTGGATTTTAATAAGTTTGTTTGTATTGTTAGTTTTAGTTTTTGTTGATAAGTTAGTGATTTGTATTATAGGTTTGTTAGTATTGTTAAGTTAGTGATTTGTATTATAGGTTTGTTAGTATTGTTAAGTTAGTGATTTGTATTATTAAATTTATATGTAATTTGTTAAGTTAGTGATTTGTATTATAGGTTTGTTAGTATTGTTAAGTTAGTGATTTGTATTATAGGTTTGTTAGTATTGTTAAGTTAGTGATTTGTATTATAGGTTTGTTAGTATTGTTAAGTTAGTGATTTGTATTATAGGTTTGTTAGTATTGTTAAGTTAGTGATTTGTATTATAGGTTTGTTAGTATTGTTAAGTTAGTGATTTGTATTATAGGTTTGTTAGTATTGTTAAGTTAGTGATTTGTATTATAGGTTTGTTAGTATTGTTAAGTTAGTGATTTGTATTATAGGTTTGTTAGTATTGTTAAGTTAGTGATTTGTATTATTATATTTATATGTAATTGATAAGTTAGTGATTTGTATTATAGGTTTGTTAGTATTGTTAAGTTAGTGATTTGTATTATAGGTTTGTTAGTATTGTTAAGTTAGTGATTTGTATTATAGGTTTGTTAGTATTGTTAAGTTAGTGATTTGTATTATAGGTTTGTTAGTATTGTTAAGTTAGTGATTTGTATTATAGGTTTGTTAGTATTGTTAAGTTAGTGATTTGTATTATTATATTTATATGTAATTTGTTAAGTTAGTGATTTGTATTATAGGTTTGTTAGTATTGTTAAGTTAGTGATTTGTATTATAGGTTTGTTAGTATTGTTAAGTTAGTGATTTGTATTATAGGTTTGTTAGTATTGTTAAGTTAGTGATTTGTATTATTATATTTGTATGTATTTGTTGATAAGTTAGTGATTTGTATTATAGGTTTGTTAGTATTGTTAAGTTAGTGATTTGTATTATAGGTTTGTTAGTATTGTTAAGTTAGTGATTTGTATTATAGGTTTGTTAGTATTGTTAAGTTAGTGATTTGTATTATAGGTTTGTTAGTATTGTTAAGTTAGTGATTTGTATTATAGGTTTGTTAGTATTGTTAAGTTAGTGATTTGTATTATAGGTTTGTTAGTATTGTTAAGTTAGTGATTTGTATTATAGGTTTGTTAGTATTGTTAAGTTAGTGATTTGTATTATTATATTTGTATGTAATTTGTTAAGTTAGTGATTTGTATTATTATAGTTGTATGTAATTTAAAAATGTGTATAATTTGTTTTGTATTTTGCAGTATAAATGGCTACATATCACGGCGGTGATGGTGGTAATGAAGACCCTCGTAGACCATGGTGGAGGAAAGGCTGGGGCTGCAAAGGGAGTGGCGGTAAGAAAAATGGTTGTTTATAGTTCCTTTTTTAATTAATTAGGTTTATTTACTAATTTTGTGTTTTTTTTGTTTTAGCCCCACGAAAGGGAAAGGGGAGGGGGCCCGGTCAGAACCTGAACTTAGAGGAGGAATTCGCGAAGAGAGGTCGTCTAAGCATAGACTTTGACACGACCCATTTTAAGACGTGGCAGGCGATCGGTGATAACGCCCCCATTTCCCTGCCCCTTTTAACGATGGCATGCTAAATTTTTCTATGTTCCTCCATATGTGGACTCTACACAGTAAATGGTATGCTTCCGGCATAACGGTTTTGCATGCTTTCATTAGTGCCAGATCCCTGTCCGTGAGTACCACGCGCACAGCAAACCCTTCACCTAGGGTCGACTTCAAACACTCCAACACCCATCTATAATTATGCTCCTGTTCGCTTACGATAAACGCATATGATATGCTGAAGGTCCTGTTTGTTGGAGTGACACCGACGATCTCGACCAACGGCATGTTGTACAAGTTGGTTTTGTACGTGGCGTCTATTTGGATAACATAAGGAAATGCACGCCACAACTTAAATGATGTCGGATGTATAAAAAACAGATTCTCCAACCGACCAGATACACTGTTTGTTGTATGATAATACAAGTAATTATGCTCCCTTAGCAAACTGAACATAACCTACACCGGTTGAGCAATATGGCGTACGTATGTCGTTTCAGATACTCTATCATAGTAAATAAATAAAACAATATGTAAATAAATAAAACAATACGTAACCTGCATTGGAGTGTTCCCATGTTTTTCGGCTGCCTTCTTCCGCAATGTTTTTTGAAAATTGTAAATGTCTTCGCTGCGGGTCAAGTTTCCAGGAAATTCTTCTTTCAACAACTTTAACATCCTCTTGGGCGGAGTACCGCGATGATATTCAGCTTCTATAAATGATTTCTCCTCTTCAGTCAACCTTCTTGCGTACGCGTAACCCCCCAGATTCTTAGCTGGATAGTGATTATGTGTGTCGTCTATAACGGTTACCCTCCAACCACCATCACTTGTCAAACGACCTTCCAGTCTAAAGGGACACTCACATTTAAGTGTCTTTTTAACGAGCCCGATTATCCTATTATCCATTTTCCCAGAAAGATTACAGACTATGGTCACTTTATTTGTTACACCAGCTAAGTTGGAATTTGTTCGTCGTTTGATTAACACATAACCAAGCTCTTTTGCTGTACTTTTGGCCCAGTTGAACAATTCTTCGTGTGAATCGAACACCTAAAATAGTTATTTTTTAAGTTATCATTAAATTATATACTTATAAATATCTAACATTTTACATATGCAATCAATTTAACAACCAAACACATATTAAATAGTACTAACACATATTAAACTGTTTAACAACGAAACACATATAAAATCCCTTTAATTATACCTCATCGGTGTGGAAAGCACTAGCGTCGTAGTCAAAATGAGGGGCCGCCTCCGGCGTCTCAAATTCTTCATCAGGTTCTTCTAAGTGAAACTCAAAATCTTCCGCACCCATTTCTCCCCATAAACACTCAAAATCCATCTGAAATATATATACATATACATAAACGGTTTGAAAATTTTAATAAACATATATATATATATATATATATATATACCTACTATATTTAAACATATATACATATACCGAAAATGAAATAATGAAAGCAAAACTATATTTAAACATATATACATATACTGAAAATGAAAGAATGAAACCAAAAAGGACGTACACTTAATGCGAAGATGAAAGCAAAATGCAGCGATAACGAGTTCCTGAAAATGAAAGGAAAATGCAGAATGAATGAAAATGAAAGAAAAATGCGATGAATGAATGCGATGAATGAATCCTGCATCATACATATATAGCATAAAAGCAAAAAGGAGTTTTGTCCTTATCAAACTATTTGCGGCGATAATCGCTGCAAATAGTCGAGAAGGACAAAACACACTGTTGACTGTCATAGTCAACAGTGTACGGATAAGTACACGACTATTTGCAGCGATAATCGCTGCAAATAGTCAGGTCGAGATACCAGTTTACTGGTCGGGTCATCACGCGCCCTTAATAAGTGGTAGTAACATGATGAGTTGATGACTCCCGTCTAACACGCAAACCTAACGTGCATCACTTAACTCTTTGTTATGTCATCTCTTCCCTTTCACCCTAAACCCTCAAAAAGCAAAATATGTCACCCTCCCTTTTGTCTTCACAATTAATAAATATGTTTATCTTTATTTTGCCTATTGTGTTTGAATATAAATACTCTTATTAAGAATAGTTAAAAACTTATATTCTAAGTAAAACATCCTTTTATGATATATAATGGCATTGTAATATACTGTATTCAAAACAATGACATTGATGATGTAGATGATTCGCTTATGCATTTACTTGCATTTCACCTTAAATTAGTGTAAAAGCATAATCATTTAGGCTCGTTTTTTTAGTTATTAAGTGCTGGGTGTATTTAGTGGCTGAATATATAAATAATGTATGTACGTATTAACTAAAATATATAAGTAATTGACGGTTATTTTTATTTATTAAATCAAAAAAGAAACATGAAATTTGACTTAATTAGAGTATTAAGTTCTTAACTATTAAGTTTATTAAATAAAAAAACGGGCTTAGTAATATATCAAAAAATTTTGCTCCAATTCATATACTAAAATGATACCATTAGATACTTTTTATGTGTCAAAAGCACATAAGGAAAACATTTAATAACTTTAGCTTAACTTTATATTATGTTTAAAAAATTGATCGGCTAAAGTAGTGTTTAGTTGGGTATGCATCAAATTTGTGTAATTTAATTAGTTAATACTAATGGAGTGTGATGTTTTAGTTTTAACATTTGATCTGTTTTTTCTGTACTTGTACAAATTTGGTGCTAATTAAAAAGTTGAAGACGTTCTAAATAAAAACTAACCTACAAGTTTTAATTAGTATATTTATTAGCTACAACTCCACTAATGTAACATATATTTTTTAAAAGGCGGAAAGGATATCGGCTAACATCCTCAACTTATTTGGTGTGTCCATTTCAAAATTGAATATTGATTACATTTTAAAAGGTCTGCTATTTCAATTTTTTTTTTGGAACGGCATTATATTATAAAATAAAAGTCATCAAGCAAAATACTTGATGGCATTAATAAGTACAATTACAAATACAATATCTAAAGAGAGAAACTCGAAACGGCAACGGAAAAGCTCAACAAAGCTTACAAAAAATTTAGTGGCTTTTGAAACCACTCATCCCGTGAAATATGGAGCTTTCTACATCTAGTCGTAGCCCACAAGTAGGATTGAGCCACAATAAAATCAAACAAAAAGTCCGAGCGATTCTTACCCGGAGAGAAAACTTGATCATTCCGATATTTCCAAATAGCTCAAATCATACAAAACATGATAGCTTCAATACACATCTTCTTGGTGGACTTAATGTGCATGTCGTCGATACATTGGAAAGCATCTTCTAAACTTGAAATATTAAAAGGTTGAAGATCAAGTAATGGATATAATGTGAATAAACCCCTCCTTAAATGTTCGTTTGGCAAAAATATATGATTAGAAACTTTCTACTCGCAACAATAATAATGGTGTAATATATGTACTTGTTGTTGGCGGCTAGCTTTTTTAATTTAACAATTTAATTAATGCTTAATTTTGTTATGTATTAATGAAGGAGAAATTCATATAAAAACCATTTAAATTAAAACAACCATACAAACATTTAAATTATAATTTGATATACATATATAATATAATGATATATGTAAATAAATTCGTTTACATATGAACATATCAAATCATTCACATGTGATGTAAAACATAACTTTAAAGTTTTTTGTGTTCTCATAAATAATGTTGCCACAAAAGCCTTCTCGTCATCTCTCTATATATAGTAATTATAGTTAGATCAAGAGTATTATACTATTTTTCAATTTTTTAACAGTTTGAATTTTAAGACAATCTTAAAATGATTTATAAATAAGTAAAGTTACCAAGTCATTTTAAGCTTTAAAAAAAAAATTGGTGGAAATTTTGAACCTTTCATTAGTGATTTTATTATTATTATTATATTTAGAGTTAATTACAGAAATCGTCCCTGTCGTGGTACCCAACTTGCAGGTTTCGTCCCTACCTTTCAAAAATTACAGTTTTAGTCCAAAAAATTTTGTTCCGTCAACACTTTTAGTCCAAACACGTAACGTCCATTAAAATACCCATCACATGACCTGCACATGATGGGTAATTTCGTCATTTCCACAACACAGGACCAAAAGTGTAATTAACTCTAAATCTTTAAGGACCAAAAGTGTAACCAAAAGTTTCCAGATCTATATATACAAACATATATACTTTTTCCAGATCTATATATACAAACATATATACTTTTGTTTCATCATTAAATCCAATTCCCAAATCTATGTTTACATCTATTATTATATCTATGCATACATAAAATCCATTTTCCAGATTTATGTCTACATCTATATTTATATGTATACAACAACAAAGATGAATTACAACCAAAAAACCATTTCTATATTTATATAGAAACACCACCATCATCATCTTTCCTTTTATCTCTATGTTTTCACCACCATCATCATCATTTTTTTTTCCAGATCTTCAACAACAGAAATCGTCCTTTATCTTTCCCTTTATTCATTACATCTTTCCCTTTATCTCTATCTATGTTTGCAGCATAAATCAAGAAAATAAAACCCAAAAGACTTTCTTCTTCTCCTTTCCTTTCATTTCCAGATCTAATACCACATCGATTAACAGAAAAAGAAAGACAGATGGGTATCCAAAGAAAGAAAGACAGATTTTTTCCGGCGGGTTATCTGGGTGGTGGTGGGATTTGTTGCTGCGGCGATGTGGTGATGGTACGGTCCGTTGCTGCGGGTTATTTGAGTGTGGTGATTTGGCATTGTGAATAGATACAGATCTGGTGATGTTTATTTGTTGAAGGAGGAAAAATATTGTGGCGGCGGAGATGGTGGCCGACGGCAGAGGTGATGTTCATATCTTCACCAATCATTTTCTTTAAATACTAAATCTTTTGATTTAGGTTGTTGGTGTAGTGGCCGGAGGTGGCTGGTGATGGTGGCCGGCAGGAGGTTGTGATTAGGTTTATTCCTGTTGATAAAACTAGTTTTGCTTTTGTTAATGCTATTGAAGTCATTTCTGCTCCTAAAGATATAATTATCGATACCGTTAATAATGATCCGAAACGTGCTTATGAGACCCTTTATCGGGTTAGTGTTGGTGGTGTTAAAGTTACTCCCTTTAATGATTCTTTATGGAGAAATTGGGTTCCTGATGAGTTTTTGAAATCGGGTGATGGGTTGGTGGAAAGTTACCGAAAGGTTCATTTTGATGGACGGATTCAGTACCGGTTAGGTGGGGCGAGTCGTGAAGTTGGTCCGGATAATATGTATGATAGTGCGAGGATTGTTACTAGTTTGAACGAGTCTATCCCGAAAGTGAATATGACTTGGGTTTTTCCTGTGAAGAAAGGTTTTAAATATCTTGTAAGGTTGCATTTCTGTGATATTGCGAGTATTTCTATTGGATTGATTTATTTCAATGTTTATATAAATGGGAATTTAGTTTATGTTTGATTTAGATTGTTGGTAGTGTTAATTTCATGTGTTGGCCATCTGATTTTTAAAAAAATGTTGTTGAAGATGATGACAGAAATAACATGTAAAAAGACTAAATTACCCATCACGTGCCCCGCACGTGACCACTTAATCAACAGACGTTAAGGGTTAGGACCAAAAGTGTTGACGGAGGAAACTATTTTGGACTAAAACTGTAATTTATGAAAGGTAGGGACGAAACCTGCAAGTTGGGTACCACGGCAGGGACGATTTCTGTAATTAACTCTATATTTATTAGTACGTAAGTCTATAAATTGAAGTAAAATTTGGTTACAATTATATAAAGTTACACTTACAAACTTATATTAGTTAATTAATATGTTTATGTATTTGGTCAAATATATAAGTCTTGAAATGATACAAGATAGAGAACTTAGAGCATACCCAAGGTTCGTCCCTATGGGCTCGTTCGACTCGGGACGAGTCCACACCGTTGGGTGGGACTCGTCCCTGGTTCGTTTCGGCTCGTCCGGGGTTAGTCCCTGCAGGGACGAGTCTTTTGGTTTTTTTTTTTTTTTTTTTTTAATCCTATATACAAAGAAGAAGACAAAAAAATTAGTGGGTCCAAGACTAGTCTTTGAGGGATGAGTGCATTGGGTGCATTTTGGGGGGATTAGTCCTTGGAGTGTTTTTTGCTGATGTGGCGCTGACAGGGACTAGTCCTTGGGGGATGAGTGGTGGGCATTGGGTACCCTCTTATGGAGAAACAAGCAAAACTAAACTTCATGAAAGGGTCTAAAAGGGGGTTCGAGTAATCCGGACGACAAAGTAATAGTTGATCAAAAGCAGCAAGTATAAGATTCTCCTGTTGTTCCTCCGGTGTCAAACTCAGGTCAAATCCACTTCTGTACCCACTTTCACCTTTAGCGCGTATACTTCACGTGGACCTTTGATATATACTTTTGGTTAATGGGCATGCACGTGGATATCACGACTTAAAGTGAGAGAGTAGCAGAATTCTTTAACAAACTAAAATGGGTTTATCTTTTAGTCTTAACGGGCGGGTAAAATTACACGAATTATGGATTTCCATCAATTTCAAGCTTAAAAAGCAGTAGAGTTGTGTTTGATTTACAAATTCTAATATTAATAGAAGGAAAATGATAAATCTTCCTAAAGATTAGCCTAAAAATCCTTCTAAAACTTTAAGAAGATGACATGTGTTATCCACTAATTCTCTTTTCTAATCTTGCCCCCTAATTTTTTCACATGTCATCATCCAATAATTAGGAGAATTTTTAAGCTATTTTCTTAGGAGGATTAATCATTTCCCTTAATAGAAACCGAAAAAATTCGAATTTCATTTCATATTTTAGTATAATTTTTTTATCATGGATATCTAAATAAAATTAGTTTGTTTTTATTCAAAGCATACTTTTAAGGATATTAATAGTGAATAGCAGGTGAGAGTGATAGATCATAAAAGATGATAAGTTAACAAAGATGATAGGTCATAGGAGGTGATAAGTCATAGAGGATGATCGGTGACACGATGATCTACTTGATAGGATCCACCCTTAGTTGTTTTGGCTCCGCAATGGACTAATGGGCTCCGTCCTTAGCCGTTCATGGCAGGCATAAACATAGTCCAGTAAAAAAACTCTTAAATTAATCATAAGTCCATTCATGTTTTAAATTTATCCATTTTGTTTCTTGGCATTTTTGATGAAAAGGAAAGATTAGGATCCTTAAGTTGGAACAACCTGAGGGACTCAAGTTGGAACAACTTAAGTGGTCAAGTCAAAAGATGTCAAAGACTTTTTTTATTAAAATTAAGGGTTATGATTCAAACATAGAATTCTGACACTAAATTTTAATCCAATGGTTAAATCGGGAAAACTTAATGAGATCCTTAAAAAAAAAGTTTAATTAAGTCTTCTTACATAAATTATCTATTCCTAAAATGGTTTTTGTTATTGCCTCAATTGGAATCGTCTTATAATGACAGTTAACATGTGACTCCTTTACATTAGCATATATCTTTTTTTTAAGTTTTTTTTCACTTACAAATACGTCTTTTGATGCGTTTGAAGAATAAACAAGTATTTGTCAAACTTGTTTATTCTTAAGTTGAAACCTTATCAATGAATGCTTCTCATTTATGTTTGTGGATGGCATACTAATCAAACATCCAATTCTTTAATTACAACGTAAAAAAAATTCAAATTCGTAAGAAGTGTATGAAAAGGCTTTAAATTAACATTTTGGACTTTTTTATAAGAAGTTTTAAGTCTGAATTCTGCTAGGTATTATTAAAGGTGAGGAAATGATTAAAGGATACTTTGGTTAAGTTGCGCATATCATAGTAAAAATAGCTTGGTCTATCCCGAGTAACTTGAATACGAAAACCTCATACAAGTAACCTTATTAATGGTTAGCATCATGAATGTTGGATATTTTAGTGTAATTGGGTTAATTGGTAATTTAATCATAATAATACATCATATAAGTATGGTGGTGCGGAGTGCACGCTTATATGAATTTATTATGATCTTAGGGGCGAAACCCCTAAGGGACGGGGGTCCGGGGGCAGCGCCCCCGGGAGCGGGGTCCAAGGGGCAGAGCCCCTGGCTGGGGTCGAGCTTGAGGGACCAAAATTGCTATAGTAAAAATCCCTCCGAAAATTTATTTCCGGAACTTGAGGGACCAAAAGTGGCAATTCGAAAACCTTAAGATAACTGTCTACAAATACAGTTATTAGGCCCTCGATCCATTATTCTGCCTTCTACGAATTCTTTCAGAATTCTCTGGTTCCTATATTCTCTCAAACACAAACATACAAAACATTCTCTAATCTCTGATTGTATCCGATTGAGTAATTTGGGGTGAACCACCGAATTGATTCAATCTGATAGTTTTAAACGCCTTCAGAGATTGAATTATATATCCTGTTTTTGTTCGTTATACTGTATTTCCCCAACAATGAACTTGTTTACAATAAGTTTCCGGTTTGAATTCCACTAGATATAGCTTTGGGAGATCCTGGAAAAGTTTTAAACTGGTCACGAGATATCTTGGTTAGACCGTATACATTAACAAACTTGCTTTAATTGAGTAACAAGAATAGATTAATCTTGGAATTGCTTGAGGACAAGCAAAGCTTAAGTATGGGGGATATGTCTTATTTTATACCCATTTCCCACGGATTAATTAGTTGTTTTTAAGCGCTTTTCGAGTCGTTTTCGTATACATTTGGTGCGTTTATGGTATTTGTTAGTGTTTCATGATATTAACAGGTACTTGAGCATAATTCTGGAGAAAACGACAATTTTGAGGTGAAATAAGTGTTTACGGATGATTTACAAGGCCCGAAGCTGCATTTGGAGTTTGGTCAATGAAAGTCAAACGATTCAGAGACAAGTTGCGACGCAACGTGTAGTTGCGCCGCAATACTGCTGCAGGAAAATAAGTTGTGCCGCAGTGTCTCAAGATGCGACGCAACCCGTTCAGTTCATGCCAGCAATTGGTCAACGCAAGTCAAAAGTCAAAGGCGGTCAAAGGAGGACTGCGACGCAGTCCATTCACTGCGCCGCAGTGGAAGACGGATTTTTAGACATTTTTACGGCAACTATAAATAGCTTGCAAATACATTCCTAAACACTACCTTTTACTTTCCAGCCGTTTTTAAGAGTCTTTGGAGAGGTTTTTCATCTGATTAATCATCTTTGAAGATCAAGAACACGATTGGATTATTCTCGTAATTTGCTTTCAATTCCTTGTATTCGTTAACGATGAATTCTTCTATTTTGATTTGTTATTTCATATTTAATATGAGTGGCTAATCACTTTATCATCCATCTTGATGAAGTGAGACAATATGTAAGGATTGCACTATTTTATTAATTCAAAGTTGATTTTAATTATCGTTGTGTCGAGATCTTGATGAATGAATTCTTTATTAGTTATTTTTATGATGTTGGTGATATGTATGTTCTTTGTTAGTGGGTACTAGTTGAACATATATGTGATTTCAATTAATTATCTTTAATCAATTGTCACTAGTTTATGGTATGATAGTGAATGTCATTTTAATAAAAAGAATCATTTTGTCAATGTGTTGTATAACG
Source organism: Erigeron breviscapus (assembly GCA_034093135.1). Lineage (NCBI taxonomy): Eukaryota > Viridiplantae > Streptophyta > Magnoliopsida > Asterales > Asteraceae > Erigeron > Erigeron breviscapus. Next base: position 8,061,901 of record CM067172.1, on the reverse strand, counting down.
GTTGGTGGTACCACGTTGTCTTCACATAGATACAATTGTTAATTTGATAATCAAACAAACTAGTTGGTTAGGGAAATTGATTTAAGCATTGGTGGTACCGGCTTTTACAAAAGAACTGGTTGATTAGGTGATTGAAATGATTTTACAAACGTTGGTGGTACCATTTTGTGTCTTTATTTTGTCACGATTATCATTGTCAACTTAATTGGATTTGAACTTTATTTATGTGCAATCTGAACATGTTGTTGAGCGGATTCGAGATGGATGCCTTTTAAATTATTGTTTTCAATAACAAACTCTCTTTTCGATTAATCCTGAGGGATTACTAACTGATTTACTAACATTTGCAAAGTGACAATTCGGTCACAAAACCCCCCATTTCTATTTGATCTACTTTAATTTTAACAATTGCTTTACTTAGTCCTTGTGATCGACCTCGGATTTACCAAGCTAACTATACTGCATACGAACGGGTTCACTGCCTGTGAGTGTGTTGTAGTCAGTCGCTAGGTGATTCGTGTTATTAAATTTTAAGACTCGATTTCACACATCAATATACCTAAAATATAAACATGAGGATATGACGAATGTTTTAAATGTTTGACTCATGTATCATGAGTTTTTATGCAATTTGTTTACATCTTATTTTTAGGCTTAGGGCATTTCTGATGAAGCTTTTTAGAAAGCTTTTTATAAAGTTTTTTACTATTTCAAAAAGCTTTAGCACTAACTTTTTCTCATTAAGCTTTTTGGCAAAAGGTTGAAGAATTTCAAGTCTTTGCAATAATTTGACACTTTCTTTCTTCTTTGTTTCATAATTTAAAAAAAGTTAAAAGATTTTGTTTGAAGTTTAACCATTGGAGTAATAACTTGATGAAAAACTTTTTAAAAAAAGCTTTTAACTAATAATTTGACCATTAGAGATGCTCTAAGGCCCACCAAACCTATTAAACATTGTCCCTATCAATAAAGTCATATATGGGATGATGATCTTTTAAAGTTGTTTTTAACTTTAACAATAAAGTATGAGACACCTTAATCATTGGATTAAAATTAAGAGTTAATATATAAAAATTGGAAAATGATTAATCTGCCTAACAAAATGGCCTAAAAATCCTCCTAATCACAAGATCATACCACATGGAAAAAAATCAAGGGAGGAGATTAGAAAAGAGAATAAGTGAATTACACTTGTCATGATTTAAGGTTTTTAAGAAGATTTTTAGGCCATTTTTTATGAGGATTAATCATTTTCCTTAAAAATTAACTCTTGATTTTAATTATGTAACATCCGCGATATTTGACCGTTTGACTAATTATGTAATTCGACTAAAAATTTAGTTAATGATATGATTGGGTTCATTTTTATAACTTATTGACGAGTATGTGCTAGATGAGATCTTTCGGGCCAGTTTAATTGATGGTACAACGCTAAACGATATTTGCCAACAATTAATTAGTTAGACATTGTGATGGGTCAACCCATGGACTAACCTCCCACCCATGACCCATACCCAACCCTATCCACCCAAAACTCTTACACCCTCCTTATCCATTCATTCATTATCCTTACTATCTTTCTCTCTAAAACTCACCAAGACACACACAAACTCTTATCTCTCTCTAATTTATTCTTCATTAAATGATATTTGGGTAAGATTTGAGTAAGAAATATTATCTTCATCATCATTACTATATAATATCAAAAGTTGGAGGTCAAAGCTCAAGAAATCCCATTGTTATAACTCAATTTTGGATTTAGCAATTTGTGGTGATTTTGGTAAGTTAAACTAACCTTAATTTCATCATTTATTACTTAATATCATGTTTTAGTCAAGAACATTCACACTTGGGTCAAAAATCGGGTCAAAGTCCAACTAGGGCTTTTATTTGACTTAATTAAGTCAAAACCTAAATTAGATGCAAAATTGATGTTATGAACTAGAATTTTTATGTGGGTTTTGTCAAAATAGGTTGAATCATGAATAAAATGGTTGTACAAGGTCACTGGGTCGGGTCAAAGCCCAAATGGGTCGGATCTAGGGTTTCTCGGCATAAAATTAGGGTTTTTGAGTTTAAATGGGTCAAAACCGATTTTGATGATGATTTGAACATTTTGAAATGGAATTTCGAGTTGAGGTAAGTGTAATTATGTTTGTAAACGCCTAATCTTGCTTCAAAACTGGTTCATCAACCTCTTGGGTCGAATTAGGGTTTCTAGGTTATGGAAATAAAAATGTTTTTGGGGCATTTTTCTGCACATAGCTGTTGCTGCTCGTGCAGCCCTTACCACCGTCCCACACGCCCAGGACCACCGTCCCAAACGGTGGTCTGGTTAGTTGGTTTTCAGCGTACGAGATTGTAACCCACCGTAAGACAGAGATTTGTACCGTTTTGCACCGTCTAATAGATCTAAGCCACCGTCCGAGACGGTGGCGCCTACCGTCCAAGACGGTGGTACCCTGTGGTTGTCTTCCTGATTCGTTTTCCAGCTCCTCGATCTTTATACTTGGGTCGAACTAAGCTTTCCATTGGGCTATTCCTCAACTCTTGTGGTGTAGTATATGAGTCGTATGGATCGTTCAAAGTCAAAGACTATTATAAGACACTAGTGAAGAGTTAATTAAACTTAATAATACATACATGTTGTTTATGGTGAAAAGTCATGGCGTATAACAACCCTCGGGCGACTTAAACTCAATTTGAAGTATTTTCTCGACCCTTTAATGACCAAGTTACGTCTCGAGAGTCGGTGAACGTCTTAAATCACACTTAAAACCTACTTAAGATTCGTCTCGGTTAATGATACCTATATTATATATATTGTTAGGTTGTAGACACGTGGCGGACGTAAAATGGTTATAACTTCATTCTAACTCGATCTCAACTTCTTTTGCCGACCAAGGTGAGTTCCGTAGCTCCCTACTCATTAGAGATTCGGGCTGGAAAGTGTACTTTTATGTAATTACGTGTTTGATTGTTGATTGAGTGATTGATAGATTGATTGACACGTTTGATTTATTTTCGTACTTGATTGTGATTTATATATGGTTTAATTAGGATAGTTGTGCATACATGGAAGTCGATTATGCCTTCAAAGGGTTTTAGATGTGGTGGGAAGGCTGTGGGTGACCCTATATATAAGCATCTAGGACTCGTTGAAAGTAGAATCCTCCTAAGTGTATGTACGTATTGTTTTGGTTGGTTTGATGATTGATGATTGATGGATTTGTGATTGAGGTAAACACGCATATGTATTGATATGGATGTTGGTGAGACGGATATGTACATCCAAGTGTATAGATGTATACACTTGTATTGAATTTATGAGTCGTACATGACTCCGGGTATATAGTGTAGAGTCCCTCACACGATGGTTTAACCCACGAGTGTAAAATAACAAGTCAAGTATGAACTAGATTGGACTAGTATTACTTTAAATACAAATGCAAGAGTATAAGTAAAGTAATAAAGACTTAAAGCAATATTTATGAAAATAAATAAATGGTGGAACACAAATGTAATTTTCAAGTGTATTTTATTTATTGATGTTAAACAAAATACAAGATTGTTGCGGAACCTAGATATTACAAGTATGTAACTATCTAAACAATCTTTGAATTACAAGTGATCTATACTTGCTAAATAATCTCCTTGGATCGATATACTTAAAGTTGTGAAGTATAACTATTTTGATCGAGAGTATTTTAGCAAGTTCACCAAATTGCAAAAAAGTAATTTGTACGAGGTATGTGACTTTGTATTTATAGGCAAATAAATTCAACAATGAATTTATTATGCCGTACAAATATGGTTGCATGCATTTAAGGCAACTACTTTAATTCCTTAAATGCATTGGTTAAAGTACAAGGATAAAGTCATGTTGATGTGACTTGTCATCCTTTTAACCAACCACCTTTACACACGTATTGTACTTTTATCAATAGACAAATGGGTTGTCCGGGTAAAGGCGTGTAAAGGCATAAAGTCAATTCCTCGTAATCAGTGTTTAGACTTGTAAGGTCTAGAACACTGATAAAGGCTCCAGTCGGGAGATCTGGTAAGACTGTCAGTGGGCTCCACTGCTTGTCAGTCTTCTTTCTTCAAACTTCAGTCTTTGACTTCAGTGAAAATGTCTTCAGTAGAAACGATCTTGACTGGAGTAAAGTCCAGTGAGCTAATCTGGAGGATTCCAGATTTCCTGTACAAGTAAATAGCTCACTGGTCTTCTATTATTTCTGGACAAATCTTCAGTGCCGCTCCAGTCTTCAAGTCTGGAGTGGGTCCAGTAAATCTGTACCTAACAAATTCCCCCTATTTGTTCAGAAATAATGCAAGGTTTTTCAAGCTTCTATCTATACAATTGTATGCTTGAAAAACACTTGTATTGAATTTATGAGTCGTACATGACTCCGGGTATATAGTGTAGAGTCCCTCACACGATGGTTTAACCCACGAGTGTAAAATAACAAGTCAAGTATGAACTAGATTGGACTAGTATTACTTTAAATACAAATGCAAGAGTATAAGTAAAGTAATAAAGACTTAAAGCAATATTTATGCAAATAAATAAATGGTGGAACACAAATGTAATTTTCAAGTGTATTTTATTTATTGATGTTAAACAAAATACAAGATTGTTGCGGAACCTAGATATTACAAGTATGTAACTATCTAAACAATCTTTGAATTACAAGTGATCTATACTTGCTAAATAATCTCCTTGGATCGATATACTTAAAGTTGTGAAGTATAACTATTTTGATCGAGAGTATTTTAGCAAGTTCACCAAATTGCAAAAAAGTAATTTGTACGAGGTATGTGACTTTGTATTTATAGGCAAATAAATTCAACAATGAATTTATTATGCCGTACAAATATGGTTGCATGCATTTAAGGCAACTACTTTAATTCCTTAAATGCATTGGTTAAAGTACAAGGATAAAGTCATGTTGATGTGACTTGTCATCCTTTTAACCAACCACCTTTACACACGTATTGTACTTTTATCAATAGACAAATGGGTTGTCCGGGTAAAGGCGTGTAAAGGCATAAAGTCAATTCCTCGTAATCAGTGTTTAGACTTGTAAGGTCTAGAACACTGATAAAGGCTCCAGTCGGGAGATCTGGTAAGACTGTCAGTGGGCTCCACTGCTTGTCAGTCTTCTTTCTTCAAACTTCAGTCTTTGACTTCAGTGAAAATGTCTTCAGTAGAAACGATCTTGACTGGAGTGAAGTCCAGTGAGCTAATCTGGAGGTTTCCAGATTTCCTGTACAAGTAAATAGCTCACTGGTCTTCTATTATTTCTGGACAAATCTTCAGTGCCGCTCCAGTCTTCAAGTCTGGAGTGGGTCCAGTAAATCTGTACCTAACAAATTCCCCCTATTTGTTCAGAAATAATGCAAGGTTTTTCAAGCTTCTATCTATACAATTGTATGCTTGAAAAACACTTGATTTTGACTAAGTCTAAAAATTTAAGTTACTGGAAAACACCTTATAGATCATCAGTGTTCCAGTTTTCATTTTTTTAGTTCTAACTTAGACTTAATCTGATCACGTACTTGTGAATCAAAAAATTGCAACTATATTTACATACATCAACTGATAAACAGTTACAATTTTGATCAAAGAAATTTTAATACAAGTAAATGATGAAGAGTCAGGCCCTTCTCTTTGAAGTCTGTCCTGGAGCATCTTCAGTGGCCTTTCTCTTTGGAGATGGTGAGGATGGTACAGAAACTGGTGGTCGCATACCCAGAGCAGCTTCCATCTGTTGTATTCTCTTCCAGACCTTCTCAATCCTCTTCATAAATGCTTTGACATCAGAAGTTAAATCAGTTTTCCCCCTGAAAGTCAAGCCTATCTCCTTCAGTTCAGTCCATCCAAACGACTGGACTGAAGCATTCTTCCTTTCATCCATGAAGTTACCTTCTCTGGTCAACTTCACTTGAAACCTGGTCATCTGTTCATGATTTTCAGCAAACTTAATCTCAGCACTTATGATCTTTCTGACATCAGCCCTGAACGTCATCAGTTCATTATACTTATCTTTCAATTTGGCAGCCTGAATCATTGCTTCAGTTTCCCTGGATACCTTTTCTTGTTCAAAGGCAGACTGGATTTCTTCACGATTTATTCTTAATGAAGTATCCAAGGGAATGAAGGTACTGAGGTCTGCATCTCTGGCTGCCTTGAGCTGTTTGGCAGTAAGTTTGGGCAAACCCTTTATTTTCTTTCGATATTCAATCTCCAGAGCTGCAGCATTTTGTCTGACCTTCTTTTGGAGGTTCACCAGTTCCTCTGTTCTTTGTCTGATCAGCTCAACTATGCTGACACCATAAGTCACTGCATCATATGTTTGTTCTTCTAAAGAGTACCTGGAGCGAACATAGACATCATCCATTGCATCCAAACATTGATGAACTCTGGGGTCTTCCTTCATTCTTTTATATACATCAACATGTATGCCCAACCTGCCAGCATTATAAGAATCAAGAGTCCCCATCTTTGCCATTTCCATTTTGTGGGCCTGCAGTTCATCCTTTTGCCTTTTCTTATAAATTTCAATCATTATGCACTCCTGCTCCAGTCTCTTTGAAGTGTCATCATCAGCAGTAGGAAATTCTGATGAACTCCCAGTGGTTTCAATTTCTCCTCCAGATACCACATGTTGCTTTCTTTTTACTGACTTCAGAGAAGTTGTGATATCTGGGAATGCTTCAAACTGGGGCTCACTGGCATCAGTACCAGCAGCCTCTTTTTCCTGCACAATGGCTTCAGTGCCAAGTGCCTTCTGAGCTTCTTGTGCACTGGCATCAGTACCAGCAGCCTCTTTTTCCTGCACAATGGCTTCAGTGCCAAGTGCCTTCTGAGCTTCTTGTGCACTGGCATCAGTACCAGGCACTTCCTTTTGTTGCACAATGGCTTCAATTTTTGACAGAAGTTGTTTGTCGAGGGGCCATTTAATATGATATAAAAATGAAAAGGAAGATGAAATTAGGGATTTATGAAGATTTGATGAATTGAATATGAGAGAGATTGATGATTGGAAATTTAATGAAAAAGGAGTAAATGAAAATGAAAAGGAAGATGAAATTAGGGATTTATGAAGATTTGATGAATTGAATATGAGAGAGATTGATGATTGGAAATTTAATGAAAAAGGAGTAAATGAAGGAATTTGAAGAATTGGGAGTAAATGATTTTCGAAGTAAATGAAAATGAAAGGGAATGAGGGTATTTATATAAGAGAGAGAGTGTGGAACTCAAACGGTTATTTTTGAATTTATCAAATGTAATTTTGATCGGATTTTGAAATCCGCATTAAATACATCACATCACACATAAATGTGTGACGGTTTACAGCCCACAAACATTACCCACTAGTTCCTTTTGTCTTCCCAAGGTAAAAAGTTCCATCATTAGGTTTGAAAAATTACATGCCACGTAGGATAATAAGATAAATATCTTTTCAAAGAGTTTGCATACGTGGCACGCACAAAGACCAAGTATTAAAAAATTATGACTGACATACCATGACTCATTTCAGTGCATCTGGAGGTTGACTGGACACTCTAGTATCACTGGTGGATTAGGCCAGTGATGCATGCACTGATGGTACACTGGAGGGATACTCCAGTAAAGTACCAACGAAAACCATTTGAAAGACTGGCAACCTCAAACATGCACATCAACTAATACAGACAAGTGAGAGGGACACATTTACAAGGAGACAGAAGTTACCTCAAACATGCACTTCAACCTATCTAAGTACAGTGAGAGGGACACATTTACAAGGTACCAGTGATATTTTCCAGAAAATTTTGTCCAGTGAGAAAATAAATTAATAAATTCCCCCTGAAATTAAAACATTTTAAGGACAAGAAAATATATGGCATGAGTCTTCCCCCTGGAATGTTGATCCAGAAATCTATTAATGCAAAGATAGTACACAAAGGCGTTCGATATCTAAGCAGTCATAGATGTATAAATCTTTAAATCAAGGATCCCTGATAGTATACAAAGGCGTTCAATACCAAGGTTCCAGATTTAAGGGTTTAACATTCCCAACTCACCAACAAGATATTCAAATGTTTTTACATCCAGTGGTTTAGTAAAAATGTGAGCGAGTTGTTTGTCAGTGGGAATAAAATGGAGTTCAATGTTACCTTTCATAATATGTCACGAATGAAGTGATACCTGAGATCGATGTACTTTGTATTTGAGTGCATGACTGGATTGTTTGAGATAGCAATGGCACTAGTATTATCACAAAATATAGGAGTTTTTGAATATTTAATACCATAATCAAGCAACTGGTTCTTCATCCAGAGTATCTGAGCACAACAACTGGCTGCAGACACGTATTCAGCTTCAGCAGTGGACAATGTGTAAGTCCCAACTCAATAGATGGTACTACCTGAAGACACCTCAATGTCGATGGTGGAGTTACTTTGCAATATAAGCACTGAACTAGAGACGACCAGTTACAGGAGTATATACCAAGTTCTAGATAGATTACTTATTTAAGTGACAATAAGTAAAGAACAATGCAATAATACAAAATACTTATAAAATAAATTGGTGAGACAATATGTAATTTTCAAGTGTAATTTATTTATTAACTTTAAATAAATTACAAGGTTGTTGCGGAACCAAGATAATACAAGTATGTAAATATCCTAACAACCTATGAACTACAATTGATCTACACTTGGAATTTCTCTAAACAATCGAAACACTTAAAGTTGTGAAATGTTCCTTTTTACGATTGAGAGAATATTGCACAAGTTCACCAAGAATATTGCAGGTTTGCAAAGTGTGAAGTGTTCAACTTTTGAAGAGTTTTATCACTTTTTATTCTTGTTGTGCAATGACTTGTATTTATAGGCAAAGTTAACATTGGGATGTTAACTTTGGCCGTACAAATGTGGTTGAGAGCATTTAAGGAATAACATTTAATTCCTTAAAATGCAGTGTAAAGTTGTAGTATAAAGCAACTTTATTCAACCAGCTTTATGTACCTTTTTGTACTTAAATAATAAGATAAATCTTATTATCCGGGTAAAAGCACATAAAGCACAAAAGTCAATTCCTCGTAATCAGTGTAAAGCTTTGTAAGAGCTTTCCACTGACGGTCTCCAGTTTATAACTGACTAGAATGTCAACTGGGCTTCGCTGCCATTGTCATTCTCTATCTTCCACTTATTGTCTTCGACTTCAACTGGAAGGATTCTTCAACTGGTCAGTTCTCAACTGGAGGAAGTCTTCAGTTGCGTTAACTGTACGATGCAACTGGACTTCAATATATTTCTGGACAAATCTTCTGGGTCTCCAGGTGCAACTGGAGACTGGCCAGTTTACCAGTAAACTGGTCCTAACAAATTCCCCCTATTTGTCTAGAAATATTGCCAAGTCTTTTTTTTTTTTCTTGTATCTGTACAAGTTTGAACTGGAGAGACTTGTTCGATTAAATCTATCTAAGTTTTCCAAGGCATTTTTATAGATCAATAAATGCCTTGGGTTTTTTTTTTAAGTTTGTTAGATCTAATCTATTATCTACCTTGTGGTTACAAACTGGTAACTTCATTTATACAAGGAAATGAAATTTATACAAGTTACAGAATGTAAATAAAATTACAAGTAGATAACTGAAAAGAGAACTTAATGGGATGGCCCATCGCCAGTTCTTCTTCTCTTGGTCACTGAAGAGATAGGCTGAGAGTCTTCAGGATCAATATTCAACTTTAGCTCCAGATTTTCTTTGTGTTGAATCTTGCCCTTTAAGAAGTTCACCCATGCTTTCTCAAACCTATTCTTTTGTGCCTTTGCATCCAAAACATTTACCATTTCAACCCATTCAGTGAACCCATACTGCATTGCACCAGGATTGTTAGTTTTAACCAGTGGCCCTCTGATATAACTAACTTCAACTTGAAAGTGCTTGGTGCCTGGCTTAATGGTTACATTAACATCATTGATAGTCCCACTATGTCTTCTGGTTGCCATGATCTGGGAGTAATAGCTTCTTGCTTCAGATTCATTTGTTATTTTAATACGCCCAGCTCCAGCAGCCAGTACAGCAGACTTGATGTCATCATTTGATACTTCACCAGCTGGTTCAATGAAGGTTCTAAGGTCAGCATCTCTTGTTAGTGGTCTTCTTGGTTGAGGGATCCTCCTTGGTGGATTCAATACCCTTTTCACAACCTTCTTAACATGTTCAATTCTTTTTAGAATCCCACTGGCCCTATTCTCTTTAGCCTTCTCCACTGATATATTCAAGCTTTTGGCATCAAATTCAGCTTCATCATCAGGATAGTGTCTGTCCAGTTCAACATCAAGCATTTCTTTCAACTGGTCAACTATCCTGGGATCATTCTTTACTGTGGCATACTCATCCTTAGTGATTCCCAAAAGATGAGCATCACTAATATCAAGCAGTTTGATCTGTGCAAGATGTGCTCTGGCTTCAACTTGGTTGGCTTGTTTCATTTTCTTTCTTTCTTTTATTTGATTACCAAGTCTAGCCAGTTGTTTGCTTACACTTTCAGAAACTGGAGAAAGTACATCAGCATTGCTAGTTTCTAACATTGGTACATCAGTGGCCGGCTGGGCAGATACATCAGATGCCAAACCTTTTCCTTTATCCACAACATTCCCCCTAACATTTATATCACCAGTTTCACCAGTTCTGGCAGCTACAACCATTTCCCTACCTGCTTGACTTCCAGATGGATTTCTTTCAGTTTGAGTTTGTACAAGAACTGCACTTCTTTCCCCCTTGGCAGCATCTAGACCTGCCCTAATCACTTCCCATTCAGAATGGTGAGCTGGCAACCGGTCAAGAGGCTGCCACGATTGCATGTTCTTGCATTCTTTGAAGATCGTGCACATCATCCTGAAAGATCTCCATAGGTGGTTTGTTTCTTTAGACTGGGTCAGAACATTAGCTGCAACTTGTTCCTGACCAATTTTCAATTCATTTAAAATCTTGGAATCTTCATCCAAACCAGAAACCACCTTATCCTTCTTCTTCAAACTTTCTACTTCAGTTGTTAGTTTATCCAAAGATTGAGCATGAAGTGAAACCTAGGTGTTCAAGTTATCAATGCTGCCCCTCAACTGGTTGATCTCATTTGTGAGTGGGGCCAGATCAACCTGAGGAGTGGCCAGCTTGGTGATCTCAGACATCACCTTTTCAATCAATTGTTGTTCTCTAGCACCCAGCGTATCATCTATCTTCTGACCAACTGAAGTCATTAACTGCTGCCCAAGTTCAGTCACATTCAACCCAGGCTTGTCAACTAGTTCTTTTACATGTTTTTCAATCTCCCTTAAGTCCACTTCTGATGTTCTAACAGTGTTGCCCAACAAGTTGGAGATTGAGGTTGTGACCTTGGACTGAGTGAGGTCAAAGGCTTCTTTTAAAGTACCTGCCAGATTGTTGCAGCCAGTGACCAACTCATTCAGCTTCTTCAACACCAAGTCTTCATTAGATGAAAACTTGTTAATCCCCAGATCAACCACTTTAATATTGGTCAAGTGATCCTTGTGGTATCTGGAGAAAGACTTGGTATTTTTGTCAAGTGTCTTTTGAAAGGTTTTGGAGATCGGCTTGTACAGAGACAACTTGACTATCCAGTGACGGAGGAGAAGGTGTCACTGGACCAACAGCAGTTTCTACTGGAGCAACTGGAGGAGGCAAACTTAGAGAAGTCTCCCCAGTTGTCAGTCCAGCAGTTGAAGAAATAGTAGGAGTGGTGGTAGAAGAAAGGACTGGAAGTTCAATGTATTGTTCATGCTGAGAATGCTCAGGTGTGAACAACGGCGGCGGTGGGGGTGGCATTTCTCGAAGGAGTGAGAATTGCCCAGATGGTGAAAGTGCCATACGTCTGTTTCCAGACATATAATTATAAGTTGGGAATGGAATATCTGTAGGCTCATTTTGTTGGGATGGTGAAAGTGAAATTGATGCATCTGGAAGCGAGACTGGAGATGAAGGGTTTTGATCTTGTACAGCAGAATCAAAAATCTCCAAGTCTGAAGCAGTACCTTCATAATCCGAAGACTCTATAAGGATTTCCTCGTCATTAACATTCATGTCCAGATCCATGAATGTAACTGAGGGCTGACCAGAAGGGTCAGTGTCCAGATGACCTTCCCCAGTTTCCTGGTTGGGTGCATCTGTTGGAGGATCAGATACCGAGATATCTTCACCAGGGATAGATGTTATTTGAGTTGCCTCAGTTATGGTTGCTCTATCCTCACCCATAACATTAGACGAACTGGAGGGTCCCTCATTATTTTGAGGCCGCCCGGTTGTCTTTCTGACTCACCTAGAATTGGTGCATCAGTTTTGGCGAATGCCAGCTGCATTCGATCTGGAATCTCGACCTCTCCAGCTTCAGATACTAGAGAGTCTAAATTCCTTAACAAATCTGGGACAGTATAAGGTGAATATGTACTTAAGTATGCTTCACTGTCCAGAATTTGTTGAAAGCAGAGAGAGAGAAACCTTGAGAAGGGGATACAAACTCCCCTGGTGCCCTTCAGTTTTTGTACTAGGCTTCTAAACAGGATATCAGCAAAGTCTACTCTCAATCCATTCCACAAGCAGTATGCCATCTCTGCTTGTGCGGAGTTAATCTGGTCAAGACCACCAGAACTCCCACCCATACTCTCCACCAGGTGGATGAAAAAATACCTCCATGAAGGTGTAAGACCCTTCATGGTCATCGCACCCTTTATCTTCAAAACCCCTTTCTCCAAGCACTCCTTATGTCCCATTTCAAGGAGGACTTGGCGAAAATTAACGTTTGGGGGTAAGACAACTGGAGATTCACCCTCTCTCCAGTAGTTGAGGTGTAAGGCATCCCTCAACACGTCAGCGGATAAGGTACACTGGATTGTTCCACCTTTTAATGTAAAAGTGATGGAAGAACAATCGGAAGAAAGAGTGGCAGTGTACCAAAACTCATACAAGTAGTCGTGAAACATCTTGCGTGGGTTTAGAGAGAATGAGGGTCCTATTGGAGAATCCTTCAAAAAAACTTGAATTCTTCCAATAAGGGTATTGGACCCTTGAGATCCTTGTAAACTCGCCATCGGATTATTTGGATTGAGTTTGATGAGCGAAGTGTTACTAGGAGCACCAGATGCTGGTTTGACATCTGGTGAAGGAGCATATGGAACAATTAAGAGATTTACATCTCTTGAACGGGATGATTTAGGAGCCATTTGAAAATGAAATTGAAATTTAGGAATTAGGGTTCTTGATTTATGAAGCAGAGAGAGAAATGAAGCAATTTTAGATGATTGGGAAGTAAATGAAAGAATGTGAAGGAAAGTAAATGTGTTCGGAGTAAATAAGGGTATTTATAAGGAATTCAAGATCCCAATGTAATACCAAAAATTATATTTTATCAACAAAATCAATTTTGTAGATATTTTTACAAAATAAGTTTGAATTTTGAAATAAAAACATAATTAATTGTGTCAGCATTAAATGCTACGACGGCTTATCTTACCCACGCGCCCACTAACATTAATTTTCTCAATACAAACAGTGTTTATTTACCAAAATGACTTTAAACACGTCAGATGACGATACCAAGTGGTTTAAAACACTCGAGTACCATCACGTGTCACAAATATTGACCAAGTAATTCTAACGTTATAAAAAATAAGACAAGACTGAATCTGGTCACGGGAGGATTAGTCCAGTGCCAGTTTCCAACTGGAGAGTTCTCCAGTTGCCATTTTCAAACAAAAACGAATTTTAGTCAGAAAATTATTTTTGAGTCTTTCCCCCTAAAATGATGATCCAAAAATCTATTAGTGCCAGGATAGTATCACAAAGACGTTCGATAGCCTGGCGAGCAAAGATTACCTGGACCTCCTCAACTGGAGAACTTCATCAGTGTCACTGACGCGTTCAATAACAAAGAAATCTCCAGTTTTAAGGATTTAACATTCCCAGTTCGCTGATGAGATATTTAAAGGTTTTCTCATCAAGAGGTTTTGAAAAAACATCAGCGAGCTGTTTGTCAGTGGGGATGAAATGAATTTCAATGTCTCCTTTCATAACATGATCACGAATAAAATGATACCTGATGTCAATATGCTTTGTCTTGGAGTGCATCACTGGGTTGTGAGATATAGCAATTGCACTGGTGTTGTCACAAAAGATTGGGGTCCTTGTATACTTTTGACCATAATCTAGTAACTGGTTCTTGATCCAGAGAATCTGGGCACAACAACTGGCCGCAGAAATGTACTCTGCCTTAGCAGTGGACATAGAGACTGAAGTCTGCTTCTTGCTGGTCCAACTTACCAGTTTTCCTCCAAGGAAATGACAACCACCAGTTGTTGATTTTCTATCTATCTTACAACCTGCATGATCTGAATCTGAATAACCCATTAGATCTAATCCTGAGCCTTTGGGGTACCAAAGACCAAGATTAGGACACCCTTTCAGGTATCTAAAGATACGCTTAACAGCGTGCAAGTGTGATTCTTTTGGGTTAGCCTGAAACCTGGCACATAGACATGTTACAAACATTATATCTGGTCGACTGGCAGTTAAATACATCAGTGAACCAACCATACCACGATAGTCAGTTATGTTCACTGGTTTGCCAGTTGGGTCAGAGTCCAAATTTAATGGTGCTGCAATAGGTGTGTTTTTCGATGGGATTGAATCATATTTGTATTTTCTTAACAAATCTCTGACATATTTTCCTTGGTTTATGAAAATTCCATTTTCAGTTTGCTTAATCTGAAGACCTAAGAAAAATGTTAATTCTCCCATTAAACTCATCTCATACTCAGATGACATGATTTTAGAAAACTTTTACACATTGCATCATCAGTTGAACCAAATATAATGTCATCAACATAAATTTGTACCAATAAGATATTACCTCTTTCTTTCAAGATAAATAAGGTATTATCTATTGCACCTCTTTGAAAGCCATTTTTAAGAAGATGTTTAGTTAAAGTATCATACCAGGCTCTTGGGGCTTGTCTTAGACCATACAAAGCTTTGTTCAGTCTATAAACCCAATGAGGATGCTTCTCATCGATGAAGCCTGGAGTCTGCTTAACATACACAACTTCTTCCAATGTTCCATTAAGGAACGCACTTTTGACATCCATCTGGAAGACCTTGAACTGCAGATGGGCTGCATAAGCCAGAAATATTCTGATGGCTTCAAGTCTTGCAACTGGAGCAAAAGTTTCATCAAAGTCAACGCCTTATGCTTGACAATAACCCTGGGCAACTAATCTGGCCTTGTTTCTTACAACATGGCCATCTTCATCCATCTTGTTTCGGTAGACCCATCTTGTACCAATAGGTTCTTTCTTTAACCCTGGTGGACAAGGAACAAGCTCCCAAACATTGTTCCTTTCAAACTGGACGAGCTCTTTTTGCATAGCTTCCACCCAGCTTGGGTCTGCAATAGCCTCGTCAATCTTCTTTGGTTCAATTAGTGATAAGAAGGTGACGTTTAAGCATTGCTCACTGGTGGCTCTTCTAGTCTGAACCCCACTATTTGGATCTCCCACAATCTGTTCAATTGGATGTGCTCGAGTCCATCTAGTGTATTGACTAGGCTGGTGTAAAACAATATCAGTGCAAGTCACCTGGTGATCTTCTTCAGTTGCAGTAGCTTCTGGAGGAGGATCGGTCCAAACTACTTCTACATCCTCATCAGAGTCAATGAGGTCACGATTTGCATCATGAAATTCTTCATTCAAGGACATTTCTTGAAGAACTGGAGAAGTTGGAGTTTGAACTGGTGCTGATATTGGAGTGGCACGTACATCAGATCTAATCACCAATTCTTGTGGTAAGTTGAAATTGATGGAGGGATAGAATGATGTGTCACTGGTGGTGTTCTTCTTCTTAACTGGTTCCAATTTGTTGTAACTGGAAACATCTTTTGGTGAAACAACTGACTGATGAACTTGGTCAGTTTCGCCAAAATTTATTGGAACGACTGGAGTAATATCAAGGCTTGGTCTCTTGTTGATTGCTTCAGTTGATTCGTCGAATGTGACATGAATTGTCTCATGAACCTTTTGGAGTCTATAATTATAAACTCTAAAGGCCTTTCGAATATCTGAATAACCTAAAAATACCCCTTCATCAACTTTTGCATCAAACTTTCCAAGCTGACTGGAATCGTTTAAGATATAAACTGGACAACCAAATACATGAAAATATCCAATATTTGGTTTACGATTCCTGAGTACCCCCCCCCCCCCCCCCCCCCCCCCCCCCCCCCCCCCCCCCCCCCCCCCCCCCCCCCCCCCCCCCCCCCCCCCCCCCCCCCCCCCCCCCCCCCCCCCCCCCCCCCCCCCCCCCCCCCCCCCCCCCCCCCCCCCCCCCCCCCCCCCCCCCCCCCCCCCCCCCCCCCCCCCCCCCCCCCCCCCCCCCCCCCCCCCCCCCCCCCCCCCCCCCCCCCCCCCCCCCCCCCCCCCCCCCCCCCCCCCCCCCCCCCCCCCCCCCCCCCCCCCCCCCCCCCCCCCCCCCCCCCCCCCCCCCCCCCCCCCCCCCCCCCCCCCCCCCCCCCCCCCCCCCCCCCCCCCCCCCCCCCCCCCCCCCCCCCCCCCCCCCCCCCCCCCCCCCCCCCCCCCCCCCCCCCCCCCCCCCCCCCCCCCCCCCCCCCCCCCCCCCCCCCCCCCCCCCCCCCCCCCCCCCCCCCCCCCCCCCCCCCCCCCCCCCCCCCCCCCCCCCCCCCCCCCCCCCCCCCCCCCCCCCCCCCCCCCCCCCCCCCCCCCCCCCCCCCCCCCCCCCCCCCCCCCCCCCCCCCCCCCCCCCCCCCCCCCCCCCCCCCCCCCCCCCCCCCCCCCCCCCCCCCCCCCCCCCCCCCCCCCCCCCCCCCCCCCCCCCCCCCCCCCCCCCCCCCCCCCCCCCCCCCCCCCCCCCCCCCCCCCCCCCCCCCCCCCCCCCCCCCCCCCCCCCCCCCCCCCCCCCCCCCCCCCCCCCCCCCCCCCCCCCCCCCCCCCCCCCCCCCCCCCCCCCCCCCCCCCCCCCCCCCCCCCCCCCCCCCCCCCCCCCCCCCCCCCTTGGTGCAACCATCACCACTTTCCAATCCTTGTTAAATATGGTGCCTTGAGCAATATCGAACAAAACTCTGAAGCCATCATCACAAAGTTGGCTGACACTGATCAGGTTGTATTTCAAACCATTCACAAATGCAACTTTTTTGAATTCGACTTGTCCATTATTGAGCACACCATATCCTTCAGTCTTTCCACTTTGATCATTACCAAACGTCACTGTCGGTCCATCTTGGACAGTGAACTCTTCAAGCAGGGGCTTACATCCGGTCATAGTCCGGCCAGCAGCGCTGTCCAGATACCATATATTCTTCTTTCGATCGCCCTGCACACCCACAAAAATCATCAGTTATTTTTGTGAACCCATCTTTTCTTGATGGGTTCATTGGACTTCTCTACAGAAGTCACAGTTGATTGTTGTGGAGGTAAACTGAAGACTACATCTAGACCTTTTTCACCAGATCCAGGTGCAGGAGTAAAAATGATTGGTATTTGATACCTGCTCCCCTTTTTCTTATCAGTTTTAGTTCCAGATGGAACATTCTTTGTTTTAGTTTTGAAGGGGGTTTTAATATTTTGTTTTAAAACTGAAGGTGATGAACCTCCTTCCAGATTTTTAATCCGGGCAGTACAACTCTGAACCTGTCGAGACAAAAGTTGGAGTTGACTTTCCAGTTTAAACAAAATATTGTTTTCATCAGGCAGCTGAACCTTGGACCTTGGTTCAGCTGGAGTTTTAGTCTTTTGGGTCTTGGGCTCCTTAGACTTTTGAGGTAAAGGCTTGTTACCAGTGGCCTTTTTAACTGGAGCACTAGCCTGTTTGGCTCCAGGTTTAACCTCAATGGGGGTGGTCTCAATGGGTTCAGTTTCAACAGCTTCAGGTTGATCATAAGGAGTTTCAACCCTGAGAGCTGGAGGCAATGCATGAAGATCTGGTATGAGAGCTGCCATCTCCAGATCTCCAGATTTCCATGCATTCTTCTGGGCATCGATAGTTCTAGAAAATGCATCATAGTTCTTACCAGATGCTTTTACCCATGACTTGATAATCTTTTGTTCTTTTTCAAGATCAGAAAATAATTTTTGATTATCAAGTTCCAAAGCCTCAATTTTTAAATCTGACTCCTTGAGAGCCAACTTGACACTTTGTAAATCATTCAGTTGTGGCTTAACATTGTTTAGTTCAATTAAGATAGTGTCAAGATATCTTTCACTATCTGCTCTAATAGTTTCCACAAAAGCCAAATCACCACTTAATGATTCAGCAAGGTCCAGTTTCAGTTCAGGGTCAACCTGATTGTCATAATCACATACCTTCTACAAAATGATGTCCACCCATCTTCCAGTGATGACATCTTCTTTTGCCACATGCTGCTGTTGATCTTCCAAGGTCATGAAACACATGTCCCTTTCCTCTTCTTCATCAGCTGATGAGTCATCAGAGTACTCCCATTTTCCCTCAGTTTGTGCCATTAAGCACTGATCCTTTTCTTTTTCATGGACAGGAGGGCAATCTGGGCCTTAAGCTTTTTATATTTAGCTTTGTAGCTATCATCAGGCCGATTAAAATTAGGGACAGGGGGGCCAGTTTGGTTGTTCATCTTACTAGATCTGCATTCCTTCATAAAATGACCTTTCTTACCGCATTTATAACAGGTAAGATTGGTTTTATCCAGAGAGCTGGAGCTGGAAGCATTGTTTGGGCCATTAAATCTTTTAGATTTATGCTTAAACCTGTTAAAGGTTTTAGCAATCATGGCTACCAGATCATCATCGTCAGTTTCATCACAACCATCACTGATTTCAGTGGTCAGGCCAGAGTTCAAGAAACTGTTTAACATCTCCTACATTGAGTATGCCTGGACAGTCTCTGCAGACATTAAAGCAGCACAAGGTCGCTAGTTACACTAGCAACCTTGGGACTCTGGCATGGTTCATGGCATCTTGCTCAGCCACCAGTCTTGCAGCATTATAATCTTCAGTGAATCTGAAGGCTCCATAGAGCGATGCAAGAGTATGGCTGTGCAAGGTTTTACCTTGTCTTAAGACAAGAACCATGTTTTCCCATTTGGAAGGAAGAATATCACAAAACTTCTCAAGAAGAATATCCTTATCCTTCTCTACACCCAAGCCTCTCAGCTGATTAATGAGGCTAGAAAATCTGGTGTATGTACCAGTTAGACTTTCATTGGGTAGAGCAAAGAAGGATTCATACTTCTTGTTCAAGGCAACTTTCCTGGTGATAATAGTGTCATCACCTCCTTCAAACTGAATAACTAATTCATCCCACATTGACTTTGCACTGGGAACAACACAAGTGTTGGAATTAGATCTTCAGGAACAGCTCCAAGGATCATGTTCTTGAGTCTGGTATCCAGATCTACAAGTCTACGATCCTCATCAGACCAATGGTCTTCGAGCTTTTCTCTAGAACCTCTTCTTCCAGTTGGATCTAGAAGAGGACTTACCCCAAGAGACATGGGTATATATGGTCCATCCTTAAGGATTTTCAACATATACCTCTCTATCCCACCGAAATGCAAAAGCATTCTCGCCTTCCATGTACCAAAGGTCTCACTGTTTCCATCAAATTTTGGAACAGGAGAGTTAGAATAATGTACATGGACGTCATTTGGGGCAGTAGGAGGAGGAGGGTTAGAATTAGCATTTTGATGAGGTGGTGTATTAGTATTCAAAGGGTTTTCACCTTGACCAGAACCATCTCCACCTTCAGTAGTGTTCATCTTAGCAAATCTAGGCAAGTTTATTAGCCTTCTGCTCTGATACCACTTGTAAGTCTCAACTCAATAGATGGTACTACCTGAAGACACCTCAATGTCGATGGTGGAGTTACTTTGCAATATAAGCACTGAACTGGAGACGACCAGTTACAGGAGTATATACCAAGTTCTAGATAGATTACCTATTTAAGTGACAATAAGTAAAGAACAATGCAATAATACAAAATACTTATAAAATAAATTTGTGAGACAATATGTAATTTTCAAGTGTAATTTATTTATTAACTTTAAATAAATTACAAGGTTGTTGCGGAACCAAGATAATACAAGTATGTAAATATCCTAACAACCTATGAACTACAATTGATCTACACTTGGAATTTCTCTAAACAATCGAAACACTTAAAGTTGTGAAATGTTCCTTTTTACTATTGAGAGAATATTGCACAAGTTCACCAAGAATATTGCAGGTTTGCAAAGTATGAAGTGTTCAACTTTTGAAGAGTTTTATCACTTTTTATTCTTGTTGTGCAATGACTTGTATTTATAGGCAAAGTTAACATTGGGATGTTAACTTTGGCCGTACAAATGTGGTTGAGAGCATTTAAGGAATAGCATTTAATTCCTTAAAATGCAGTGTAAAGTTGCAGTATAAAGCAACTTTATTCAACCAGCTTTATGTACCTTTTTGTACTTAAATAATAAGATAAATCTTATTCCTCGTAATCAGTGTAAAGCTTTGTAAGAGCTTTCCACTGACGGTCTCCAGTTTATAACTGACTAGAATGTCAACTGGGCTTCGCTGCCATTGTCATTCTCTATCTTCCACTTGTTGTCTTCGACTTCAATTGGAAGGATTCTTCAACTGGTCAGTTCTCAACTGGAGAAAGTCTTCAGTTGCGTTAACTGTACGATGCAACTGGACTTCAATATATTTCTGGACAAATCTTCTGGGTCTCCAGGTGCAACTGGAGACTGGCCAGTTTACCAGTAAACTGGTCCTAACACAATGAAACTGAAGTTTGCTTCTTACTGGTCCAGCTGACCAGTTTGCCACCAAGGAAATGACATCCACCAATAGTGGATTTCCTGTCTATCTTACAACCTGCATGATCTGAATCTGAATAACCCATTAGATCCATGCCTGAGTCTTTGGGATACCAAAGACCCAAACTGGGGACACCCTTAAGGTATTTCAGTATGCGCTTTACAGCAATCATATGAGATTTTTTTGGATTAGACTGATATCTGGCACATAAACATGTTGAAAACATTATGTTCTGGTCTACTGGCAGTTAAATACATCAATGAACCAATCATGCCTCTATAGACAGTGATGTTCACTGGTTTTCCATCAGGATCTGAGTCCAGTGTCAGTGGTGCAGAAATTGGAGTGGGTTGTGATGGTGAAGAATTCATATCATATTTCTTTAAAAGATCTCTAACATATTTTTCCTGATTAATAAAAATACCATCTTTGGTTTGTTTAATCTGGAGTCCTAGAAAATATGTTAATTCACCCATTAAACTCATTTCATATTCAGAGGACATGATTTTAGAAAATTTCCTGCACATGTGATCAGTAGACCCAAAAATAATATCATCAACATAAATTTGTACCAGTAGAATATTACCTTTTTAACGAAGAATAAATAAGGTATTGTCAATTGCACCTCTTTTAAAACCATTTTTCAATAAGTGTCTAGTCAGAGTATCATACCAGGAACGTGGAGCTTGTCTGAGACCATAAAGTGCTTTGTCCAGACGATATACCCAGTGAGGATGCTTCTCATCAACGAAACCTGGTGGTTGTCTGACATACACTTCTTCTTCTAATTTTCCATTCAAAAAGGCACTCTTTACATCCATCTGGTAGACCTTGAATTGATGATGAGCAGCGAATGCTAAGAATATTCTGATCGCTTCAAGTCTAGCCACTGAAGCAAATGATTCATCAAAATGAACATCTGACTGGCAGTACCCTTGTGCTACCAGTCTGGCCTTATTTCTGATTACGTGGCCATCTTCATCTACCTTGTTCCTGAAGACTCATCTTGTTCCAATTGGTTCTTTCTTGCCAACTGGGAAAGGGACCAGGTACCAAACCATGTTCCTTTCAAACTGGTGAAGCTCTTCTTGCATAGCAGTCACCAGCTTGGATCTTCCATAGCCTCGTCAATCTTCTTTGGTTCAATCAGTGATAAGAAACTGACATATAAGCATTGATCACTGGAGGCTCTTCTGGTCTGAACCCCTCTACTGGAGTCACCTATGATCTGATCGATAGGATGAGCTTTTGTCCATCTGGAGTATTGACCAGGATTGTTACTAACAACAATATCAGTGCAAGAGTTCAATTGAGTTTCAGGATGAGGATCCTGCCAGACTATTTCAACATCTTCATCTGAATCAGTAAGATCACGATTTGCATCATGAAATTCTTCATTTGAAGGCATTTCTTGAAGTACTGGTTCAGTTTGGAATTCTTCATTTGAAGATATTTCTGAAGTACTGTTCATTGAAATTCTTCATTTGAAGGCATTTCTTGAAGTACTGGTTCAGTTTGGAATTCTTCATTTGAAGACATTTCTGGTATAATTTCAACTGATACTGATACTGGGGGAGTAGTACGAACATCTGATCCAATAACAAGTTCAGAGGGTGGTTTGAAAGGTGTACTACTGGGGGTTTTCTTCTTTTGAGCTGGTTCCAAGTCAGAATGACTGGAAACTTCTTCAGGTGAATCTTTGCAGTTGATGGGATCAGATTCACAGAAGATAATTGGATTTTCTGGGGGAGAATCAAGGACTGGCTTTCTATTAATTGCATTATTCGTTTCGTCAAAGGTAACGTGTATTAACTCATGGACCTTCTCCAGTCTCTTGTTGTAGACTCTGAAGGCCTTGCGAATGGCTGAATAGCCTAAGAAATACCCTTCATCAGCTTTGGCATCGAATTTGCCTAACTGACTGCAGTCGTTCAGAATGTACACTGGACATCCAAAAACGTGAAAATAACCAATATTTGGTTTTCTATTTCTTAAGACTTCATAGGTTGTCTTCTTGTGTCTTTTGATGTAAACAGACCTGTTCTGGGTGTGGCAAGCAGTAGCAATTGCTTCAGCCCAGAAACTGGTAGGAAGACCAGATTCAGCCAACATACTCCTGGCAGCTTCTATCAGCGTTCGATTCTTTCTTTCTATAACTCCATTCTGTTCTGGAGTTCTTGCTGAGGAGAAGTTCTGGGAGATGCCAGTGTCAGTACAGAATGACTCCAGAGTTGCATTCTGGAATTCCGTTCCATTGTCACTTCTTAACTGACACACTTTTCGCTTGTACTTGAGTTCATCTGCTTGATAAGAGTGATGATTTCAGCAGCAGCTTCACTTTTAGACCTGAGAAAGATCACCCAACAATATCTGGAGAATTTATCTACGATCACCAGGGTGAATCTTTTACCAGCACGAGTCTGAACATTCACTGGACCAAAGAGATCCATATGAAGCATATGAAGTGGTTCAGATATGCTGAAATTCTGCTTGGTCTTGAAACTGGCACGTTTCTGCTTTCCCATCTCACATCCTGGACATGACCTTTCCTTTTTGAAGGAAACTGAAGGTATCCCATCTGCCAGTTGTTTTCTAGACAACTTATTAATATTTTTGAAATTTAAATGGGATAACCTTTTATGCCATAACCAGTTTGTGTCTTCATCAGCTTGAGTATAAAAACACTGCTCTGAAGGAGAGCTTTCCATATCCATCACATACACATTCCCTCTTCTGGGAGCAATCAATACCACCTTCCAGTCTTTGTTGAATACAATGCCCTGAGCAATATTGAACAGTACTTGATAGCCATCATCACACAGTTGGCTCACACTGATTAGGTTATATTTCAAACCATTCACATAAGCCACTCGTCTGAATTTGACTTGTCCATTGTTCAGAACACCATACCCCTCAGTTTTTCCACCACCACCACTTTCTATACCATAAAACACTTCTTATTTCAATCCACCCTCACTTCAAATTTCACCAAATCAAAAGGTCATTTCATGAAGGAGTGCAAGTTCAGTCAGTTTGTCTCTTAATCTGGTCCATCTACTTCTTATAACAAGCCTGATGATAGCTATAAGTCCAAGTACAAAAAGCTTAAGGCTCAAATTGCTTTCATGTCTCAACAAATAGAAAATAATAAATGCATGATAGTAACCACTGAAGAAGCATGGGTTCCCTCAGATGATTCATCAGTTGATGAGGAAGAGGAAAGAGATTGTTGCTTTATGTCTCTGGCAGATCAAGAGCATCTGGTGAAGGATGATGTCACATCTGGTCGATGGGTGGACATTGTTATAAAAAAGGTTAGTGAGTACGATAATGAAACCGATCCTGAATTAAAATTGGACATTGCTGAAGCTCTAAATTCTGATTTAATTTTTGTGGAAACTGTTAGATCTGACAGTCTTAATGGCTTAGAAACAGATTCCTCTGAAATCACTGCTTTAAAATCAAAATTAAAGAACTTCAAGATATTGAACTGGCATTTCAAGCACAAGTTTTGGTAACTGAACAACTAGTTCAAGAAAAACATGACCTGGAAATGATTTTGCAAAAAGAAAAACAGGTCATTAAATCATGGCTAGAAACAAGAAAGCCATATGATGTTGGAATAAACCAATTTCCATCCCAAAAACGTGCTTATCTGGATGGAAATACTCATATTGCAACATTAATACCAGTTATTGACCGGTTACCAAAGGAGGTTAGACCAAGTACTATTTATGATGAACCTTCTACCCCAAAAACTTGTATTATCCCAGCTCAACTTCCAGAGGTTAAGACTGGAGCATTCCAGATGACTGCTCCAGTTAAAAAGGTTAATCAAAATAAACCTTTGCCTCATACTGGTCTTTTTCTTTTGAACCTAGGGTTCTTTAGAAGTAGTCTGAGGCAAAGGTTTATTTTGATTAACCTTTTTAACTGGAGCAGTCATCTGGAATGCTCCAGTCTTAACCTTTGGAAGTTGAGCTGGGATAATACAAGTTTTTGGGGTAGAAGGTTCATCATAAATAGTACTTGGTCTAACCTCCTTTGGTAACCGGTCAATAACTGGTATTAATGCTGCAATATGAGTATTTCCATCCAGATAAGCACGTTTTTGGGATGGAAATTGGTTTATTCCAGCATCATATGGCTTTCTTGTTTCTAGCCATGATTTAATGACCTGTTTTTCTTTTTGCAAAATCATTTCCAGGTCATGTTTTTCTTGAACCAGTTGTTCAGTTACCAAACTTGTGCTTGAAATGCCAGTTCAATATCTTGAAGTTCTTTTAATTTTGATTTTAAAGCAGCAATTTCAGAGGAATCTGTTTCTAAGCCATTAAGACTGTCAGATCTAACAGTTTCCACAAAAATTAAATCAGAATTTAGAGCTTCAGCAATGTCCAATTTTAATTCAGGATCGGTTTCATTATTGTACTCACTAACCTTTTTTATAACAATGTCCACCCATCGACCAGATGTGACATCATCCTTCACCAGATGCTCTTGATCTGCCAGAGCCATAAAGCAACAATCTCTTTCCTCTTCCTCATCAACTAATGAATCATCTGAGGGAACCCATGCTTCTTCAGTGGTTGTTATCATGCATTTATTATTTTCTATTTGTTGACACATGAGAGCAATTTGAGCCTTAAGCTTTTGTACTTGGACTTATAGCTATCATCAGGCTTGTTATAAGAAGTAGATGGACCAGACTGAGAGACAAACTGACTGGACTTGCACTCCTTCATGAAATGACCTTTTCTGCCACACTTAAAGCATGTCAGATTGGTCTTGTCAGTAGAGGAACTGGGTGCATGTTGTCCAGTGGGCCTATTTGCTCTTGCTTTAAAACGATTAAATGTTTTAGCAATCATTGCAACCAGGTCATCACTGTCAGTTTCATCACAGTCTGGGAGATATCATTAGTGACTCCAGAATCTATTAGTTCAGACATCATCTTCTTCATAGAAAATACATTCTCGGAAGATATTAATGCAGCACAAGGTGGTACAGTATTACTGACCAATGTGGAACTACTGGAAGCATGATTTAAAGCATCTTTTTCAGCCTCAATCCTCTGGGCTTGATTCTCTTCAGTGAATCTGAAGGCTCCATACAATGTTGACAGAGTATGGGAGTGCAAGGTTTTACCTTGTCTCAAGACCAGAATCATGTGAGACCATTTAGTGGGAAGAATATCACAAAATTTCTCCAAAAGTATATCCTTGTCTTTCTCAACCCCCAGTCCTCTTAACTGGTTTATAATGCTCATAAATCTGGTGTAAGTACCAGTTAGAGACTCATTGGGGAGAGCAAAAAATGACTCATACTTTTTGTTTAGGGAGACCTTTCTGGTAACAACAGTGTCATCACCTCCCTCATGCTGGTTCACCAGTTCATCCCACATGGTTTTAGCACTGGGATAGAGAACTAGTGTGGGAATTAGGGTTTCTGGAACAGCCCCGAGGATCATGTTTTTAAGAATGGTATCAAGATTTACCAATCTTCTCTCCTCTTCGGACCAGTGTTCCTCCCTCTTTTCCCTTCCACTTCTTGATCCAGTTGGGTCAAGAAGTGCATTGATAGGAAGTCTAGGCACATAGGGTCCTTCATTTAAAATTTTCATCATATTCCTTTCAATACCAGTAACATGTAATATCATCCTAGCTTTCCACGTACCAAATTCATCACTGCTCCCATTGAATTTAGGAACATGATTATTCGAGTAGTGCACATGTACATGTGGAGAAGCAGGAGGAGGAGGAGGTGGAGGATTATTATTGACAACGGGTGGTGGTTCATTAAAATTAGGTTCAGGATTACCTTGTGTATCTTCTGGGTTGGCCATCGTGAAACAGATCTAGGCAAGTATATTAGCCTTCTGCTCTGATACCAATTGTAGAGTCCCTCACACGATGGTTTAACCCACGAGTGTAAAATAACAAGTTAAGTATGAACTAGATTGGACTAGTATTACTTTAAATACAAATGCAAGAGTATAAGTAAAGTAATAAAGACTTAAAGCAATATTTAAACAAATAAATAAATGGTGGAACACAAATGTAATTTTCAAGTGTATTTTATTTATTGATGTTAAACAAAATACAAGATTGTTGCGGAACCTAGATATTACAAGTATGTAACTATCTAAACAATCTTTGAATTACAAGTGATCTATACTTGCTAAATAATCTCCTTGGATCGATATACTTAAAGTTGTGAAGTATAACTATTTTGATCGAGAGTATTTTAGCAAGTTCACCAAATTGCAAAAAAGTAATTTGTACGAGGTATGTGACTTTGTATTTATAGGCAAATAAATTCAACAGTGAATTTATTATGCCGTACAAATATGGTTGCATGCATTTAAGGCAACTACTTTAATTCTTTAAATGCATTGGTTAAAGTACAAGGATAAAGTCATGTTGATGTGACTTGTCATCCTTTTAACCAACCACCTTTACACACGTATTGTACTTTTATCAATAGACAAATGGGTTGTCCGGGTAAAGGCGTGTAAAGGCATAAAGTCAATTCCTCGTAATCAGTGTTCAGACTTGTAAGGTCTAGAACACTGATAAAGGCTCCAGTCGGGAGATCTAGTAAGACTGTCAGTGGGCTCCACTGCTTGTCAGTCTTCTTTCTTCAAACTTCAGTCTTTGACTTCAGTGAGAAT
This sequence comes from Erigeron breviscapus, assembly GCA_034093135.1. Classification (NCBI taxonomy): domain Eukaryota; kingdom Viridiplantae; phylum Streptophyta; class Magnoliopsida; order Asterales; family Asteraceae; genus Erigeron; species Erigeron breviscapus. The sequence continues at coordinate 8,034,368 of CM067172.1, read as the reverse complement.
GTCTTCAGTAAAAACGATCTTGACTGGAGTGAAGTCCAGTGAGCTAATCTGGAGGTTTCCAGATTTCCTGTACAAGTAAATAGCTCACTGGTCTTCTATTATTTCTGGACAAATCTTCAGTGCCGCTCCAGTCTTCAAGTCTGGAGTGGGTCTTGTAAATCTGGACCTAACATATAGACATATATACACCGATGATTTTGAGATGCCACATTGTTCATTGGGATGACATGTGAGTATCGTTGCATTGTTGACTTGATGGTCACACTTACGATATGCATTATGACATTGACATGCATACGACACATATATTGATATTGACAACTCCTGTGCATATTCATTACACGCATATGATTGCACCCTTGATATTGGCATGCATTTAGCATATTTCTTGACATTGATACGCATTTGGTACACTCTTGTATTGATATCACTTGTACATGTTCATTATACGTTTTCTAACTATCTGGTATAGTTACATGTATGATTACTTGTGTGTGACGAGGTTTTGCCATGAGCAAACCTATATTACGTGTCATGGTTGTATAACGACTACATGTAAGTTATTACTTGCCTTTATCTTGTTCATATTGTGGTTATTTGACGATGGTTCCTTGTGATCCATTACTACGAACTCACCAACCTAGTGTTGACTTTGTTTAGTGCACTTTTCAGGTATTCATGTGAAATTGGAGACTTGATGGCTACTTGATGATACTTCTAAGACTTGGACTGGGACACTCATGGATCCGTGATCCGTTTGCCCCTCTAGGGTTTATGTTTTGATACTTATGGATTTAGTTGTATTGTCTTGCCTTGTTTTCCGTTAATGACTTCTTGTTTACTTTGCATCTTGTACCTTAATTGTTGGTTTGGGTTCACCGAATCCTTTTATTTCATATAGTTTATGTTCTACGATAATTCCACTGTGTGCTATATAATTTCCGTAATATTTTGAGCCCTAGCTCGGGGTGTTACAGAATGGTGGCCCATGCAGGTCGTAGAGAATTCGGCGGTTTGACCTAGACTACGGCTTAAGTTAAAACTCTTCATATAGCATGCATGGTTAGGAATTTTGTATGCAACATGAATTATGTGAAACCCTGAAAGTATACATTGTGAGTTCGTAGACAAGACCATTTATGTGATGACTTGAGTACAATGTGATGAACGTGTGATGAATACAATGTGGTCAATTTATATATTGATTTAAACTTGATTGTGGTTGAGATGGATTGTTGTTATTGATTGGTGATAGTTTGATTATTTAGGGCAAAATGAAGTTATGGCATTAACATGGTATAACATTGTGGCAACCCTAAAATAGCTTGATCAACTATTTTATGGTCACCCGGTATTATAACAAGTTAATGACATCACGGATTTCACATCTTTGGCTTAGAGTAATAATAAGGAACCGATATGCTTAATGGGAGTTGGTTGGGTGGAGGGTTAGCCGCTGGTACACCCTGTATACATACCCGGTCAATAATTAGAGGGCATATCGTATTCAGATTATACTTTAAACCGCTTGTTTAGTTGCTTGTTTGTGTGATGTGTTGAACATGAGTATTGGTTATGGTAATGGACAAATATTATGAATTTAGCATGAGAAAATGATAGACAATCATTATAAACTTGGTATGATGGCATGTTAGATTTTGTATATTATATCGACATGAGAGCGTTAACTACTTGTGTGACTAACATGTGAGCATTTCGAGGCTAACTTTCGGGTCAACGTGTTCCTTGCTTTATAGAAAATGGCGGGATCAAGAAGGAGTATGACGAAACATAGCGATGAGCCGGATTTGGCAACCGTGATCGCCCAAGCGGTAGCAAATGCCATACCTACTATTGTAACCCAAGTCACGTCAAGTCTTCAAGGAAACAACGAAGCACGTGAAGCTCGAGTAAATGTGGTTGGTGATGGTGTGTTGAGTAGGTCGTCAACCAAGAGGAAGGAAGTCGGGGAGTCTAGTGGGACGAAGGAAGTTGGTAGGTTTGACTCTAAGTATGCTAGTAAGGGAAAGGCGTCTACGGCATCTGAGCCGATAAGAAAAAGGTATTTGGGTTCTTTTCCTAGGTGCGGGAGGTGTTCCCGACATCATACATCTACCTCTTCTTGTGGGGTATGATTCAATTGTAATAAGATTGGGCACTTAGCCAAGAAGTGTAGGAGACCGAGGATGGCTCCCTTGAACGCGGTTCCTCTCCAAGCCATTCATCCCCAAGCCAATCACCCACGGAGTCAACGGGGTACTTGCTTTGTATGTGGTAGCCCCGACCATTATAGAAGCGCTTGTCCACATAATCAACTTCAAGTTGCCATCTCTACCCAAAACCACGGCCAACCAATCCATCAGGTGCAACCCCGAGGACGAACCTTGGCGGGAGATGCTAATGAAGCCCGCGATGATCCAGAGGTGGTGACAGATACATTCCTTGTTCCCGACCACTGCGACGCGATGTCACTTGATTTTAAGACCAACTATAGCCCTACTTCTTTTACTTGACTTTTCTGATTGACAATAATCTGTATGCCTAGATTTGAATCTTGATCTTTGAATGATTTGTGATGTGCTAGATAGGTCTAGTCGAATTGCTTGGTAATAATAGTTTGACTTAAACGATATCAAAATTCTTTATTAACCTTGTAACCTTTGACATCGAGAACTTGATATTATTGTAAGTACGGATTGAATGACGACGGTAAATGCGATTAGTGATTTGTAGTGAGAGGGTTGTCAAAATGCCTTTGTCAAACGGTAAAATTCTCAGAGTCCAGGACGAAATACCCGATTCATCTAACTCCGAGTCCTTGGCACTGCCGTCTTAAGGGCAAAGTTTAAGACCGTTACTATGATTCGTGACTTCCTGATATCTTTCCGGATAACTTACCGGGATTTCTCCCATCTCGGCAACTCGACTTTCGTATTTCTTGATTCCCCTAACGCCGCACCCGTAACTGGAGCCCCTTATAGGCTTGTCATAACCGAAAAGCAAGAATTGGAATCATAACTCAATTTGCTAAAAGAAAAAGGGTCCTACTCGTTGTAACTAACTGCTGTGGGGAAACTCTTATCTTATGGTACAAAAGAGAGACGAGTCGTTTAGAATGTGTATAGACTACCTGGAGTTGAATGAGATTACGGCGAAGAACCGGTATCCACTCCTTTGAATAGATGACTTGTTGGATCAATTACAAGATACCAAGTATTTTTCCAAAAAAATTTATCTTCACTCGGGTTATCATCAACTCCGGGTACATGAAGAACATTTTGAACCCACCGTTACGCCTTTCGGGTTGACTAATGCACCGGTGATGTTCATGGATTTGATGAACCGGGTGTGTCGACCATACTTGGACAAGTTATCCTTGATTTTATTGATGACAACCTTATTCACATGGAAATGAAGTGAGAACACATTAAGCACGTGCGCTAAGTGCTCGAATTAGTTAGAAAGGAAAAGTTGTATGCAAAATTCTCCAATTACAAAAGGGTGGTTGAAAGGAGTCCATTTTCTTGGTCACGTGGTGAACAAGGATGACATTCATGTGGGTCCAAGTAAGATAGAGATGGTCAAGAATCAGAGACGACCCGAGGCGCCATTCGAGGTTCGTCAAATCTTGGATTGGCGGGTTGTTATAAAAGGGTTAATTTAAAACTTCCTCTAGAGGTACACAACTGTTTACTCTCTTGACTCGAAAAAAGAAAAGAATTTAATGGAGCAAAAGACAAGATCGAACCTTCCAAATTCTCGAGAATACATTGTGTAATTTATGCATATCACAAAAAGTTTCCAACACATCTTTAACCGAAGCAAATTGAACATAAGACTAAAGGCGATGATAGAAACTCTTTAGTGACTATGATTGTGAAATCCGTTACCATCCGGGCTAAACCAATGTTGCAGCCGATACTTTGAATAGGAAAGAGAATGTCAAGCCGAAGCGATCAAGAGTAATGAGCCTCATGATAGGACGAGACATTGTGACGGGACCAATGCAAACTCAAAAGCAAACTACACCACCGGAGAACTTTAGTAATGAAGAATTGGACGATGTGGGACAATAGTTGATCATGAAGAAGAGGATGAATCATCCTTGGTTGAGAGGCTCTGGGTTCCCATTTCTGAGTAATCTAAAAACATCCCGTGTGGATGAAGGCCACAATTCAGCTTATTCGGTCCATTCCGGGTCGAATAAGACGTATTTCCATTTAAAAGATTTTACAAGTAGTCGGGCACAAAGCATGATTTGGCTAAATGTGTGAGCGAGTGCCTCGTTTCCTACAAGTTAAGGCTGATCATGAGGTGCCACCCGGATTGAAGGTGCAACATGTGGAGCGAGAATGGAAATGGGAACGAATCGCAATGAACTTCAACACGAAGTGACCGAAGGCATGAAATGGTTGTGATACGAATTGGGTGATTGTAGATCGGTTACCGAAGTTGGCCTACCTTTTGGCCATCCGTGAAACCGATTAGTTTGACACCATGGCTCGGTTATAGTTTAAAGAGGTGGTGTCTAAGCATGGAGTTCCGGTTTCTATCATCTTCGATAGAGATGCCAGGATAACCAAAATTTAGAAGAGCCTTTCAACATGCAATGGGTACACAACTTAATATAAGCACGGAGTTTCATCCTCAAACGGATGGACAAAGTGAAAGAACAATACAAACACTTGAGGACATGTTGAGGGCTTGTGCTATTGATTTTGGTGGTAGTTGGGAAGATCATTTGCCATTGGTTGAATTCTCTTACAACAATAGTTATCATGCAAGCATACAAATGGCACCCTTTAGAGCATTGTATGGTAGAGTATGTCGATCTCCCCTAGCTTGGGCGTAGATTGGAGAAAGCCAACTTATCGGGCCGGAGATTGTAGTAGAAACGACTAAAGTGATCTCTCAACTCAATGAGAGGTTACAATTGGCCCGTGAACGACAAAAGAAGTATGCCGATGTGAGACGAAGACCGTTAGAGTTTGAAGTTGGTGATCATGTACTCTTGAAAGTATCACCATGGAAGGGCGTTGTACGTTTTGTGAAACGAGGCAAACTCGGTCCAAGGTATATTGGTCCTTTCAAAATTCTTGAACGGGTTGGCAAGGTGGCTTATCGATTAGAATTACCACAAGAACTTAGTGGTGTGCATGACGTGTTCCATATTTGTAATCTACGTAAATGTTTGGCGGACCCCACACATCATGTGCCCATGAACGAGATACGAGTTGATAAGAAGCTTAATTTGTTGAAGAGCCGGAGGAAATTTTAGACCGTCAAACCAAGAAGCTCAAGAACAAACGTTACACAATTGTTAAAGTTAGATGGAATGCTAGACGTGGAGCCGAGTTCACTTGGGAACGTGAGGACCATATGAGATCTAAATACCCTCATTTGTTTAGTGATTAGCGTTTTGTTGAATTTCGGGACGAAATTCTTTTAACGGGAGAATGATGTAACATCCGCGATATTTGACCGTTTGACTAATTATGTAATTCGACTAACAATTTAGTTAGTGATATGATTGGGTTCATTTTTATGACTTATTGACGAGTGTGTGCTAGATGAGATCTTTCGGGCCAGTTTAATTGATGATACAACGCTAAACGATATTTGCCAACAATTAATTAGTTAGACATTGTGATGGGTCAACCCATGGAGTAACCTCCCACCCATGACCCATACCCAACCCTATCCACCCAAAACTCTTACACCCTCCTTATCCATTCATTCATTATCCTTACTATCTTTCTCTCTAAAACTCACCAAGACACACACAAACTCTTATCTCTCTCTAATTTATTCTTCATTAAATGATATTTGGGTAAGATTTGAGTAAGAAATATTATCTTCATCATCATTACTATATAATATCAAAAGTTGGAGGTCAAAGCTCAAGAAATCCCATTGTTATAACTCAATTTTGGATTTAGCAATTTGTGGTGATTTTGGTAAGTTAAACTAACCTTAATTTCATCATTTATTACTTAATATCATGTTTTAGTCAAGAACATTCACACTTGGGTCAAAAATCGGGTCAAAGTCCAACTAGGGCTTTTATTTGACTTAATTAAGTCAAAACCTAAATTAGATGCAAAATTGATGTTATGAACTAGAATTTTTATGTGGGTTTTGTCAAATAGGTTGAATCATGAATAAAATGGTTGTACAAGGTCACTGGGTCGGGTCAAAGCCCAAATGGGTCGGATCTAGGGTTTCTTGGCATAAAATTAGGGTTTTTGAGTTTAAATGGGTCAAACCCGATTTTGATGATGATTTGAACATTTTGAAATGGAATTTCGAGTTGGGGTAAGTGTAATTATGTTTGTAAACGCCTAATCTTGCTTCAAAACTGGTTCATCAACCTCTTGGGTCGAATTAGGGTTTCTAGGTTATGGAAATAAAAATGTTTTTGGGCCATTTATCTGCACATAGCTGTTGCTGCTCGTGCAGCCCTTACCACCGTCCCACACGCCCAGGACCACCGTCCCAAACGGTGGTCTGGTTAGTTGGTTTTCAGCGTACGAGATTGTAACCCACCGTAAGACAGAGATTTGTACCGTTTTGCACCGTCTAATAGATCTAAGCCACCGTCCGAGACGGTGGCGCCTACCGTCCAAGACGGTGGTACCCTGTGGTTGTCTTCCTGATTCGTTTTCCAGCTCCTCGATCTTTATACTTGGGTCGAACTAAGTTTTCCATTGGATTATTCCTCAACTCTTGTGGTGTTGTATATGAGTCGTATGGATCGTTCAAAGTCAAAGACTATTATAAGACACTAGTGAAGAGTTAATTAAACTTAATAATACATACATGTTGTTTATGGTGAAAAGTCATGGCGTATAACAACCCTCGGGCGACTTAAACTCAATTTGAAGTATTTTCTCGACCCTTTAATGACCAAGTTACGTCTCGAGAGTCGGTGAACGTCTTAAATCACACTTAAAACCTACTTAAGATTCGTCTCGGTTAATGATACCTATATTATATATATTGTTAGGTTGTAGACACGTGGCGGACGTAAAACGGTTATAACTTCATTCTAACTCGATCTCAACTTCTTTTGCCGACCAAGGTGAGTTCCGTAGCTCCCTACTCATTAGAGATTCGGGCTGGAAAGTGTACTTTTATGTACTTACGTGTTTGATTGTTGATTGAGTGATTGATGGATTGATTGACACGTTTGATTTATTTTCGTACTTGATTGTGATTTATATATGGTTTAATTAGGATAGTTGTGCATACATGGAAGTCGATTATGCCTTCAAAGGGTTTTAGATGTGGTGGGAAGGCTGCGGGTGACTCTATATATAAGCATCTAGGACTCGTTGAAAGTAGAATCCTCCTAAGTGTATGTACGTATTGTTTTGGTTGGTTTGATGATTGATGATTGATGGATTTGTGATTGAGGTAAACACGCATATGTAATGATATGGATGTTGGTGAGACGGATATGTACATCCAAGTGTATAGATGTATACACTTGTGTTGAATTGATGAGACGTACATGACTCCGGGTATATAGACATATATACACCGATGATTTGAGATGCCACATTGTTCATTGGGATGACATGTGAGTATCGTTCCATTGTTGACTTGATGGTCACACTTACGATATGCATTATGACATTGACATGCATACGACACATATATTGATATTGACAACTCCTGTGCATATTCATTACACGCATATGATTGCACCCTTGATATTGGCATGCATTTAGCATATTTCTTGACATTGATACGCATTTGGTACACTCTTGTATTGATATCACTTGTACATGTTCATTATACGTTTTCTAACTATCTGGTATAGTTACATGTATGATTACTTATGTGTGACGAGGTTTTGCCATGAGCAAACTTATATTACGTGTCATGGTTGTATAAGGACTACATGTAAGTTATTACTTGTCTTTATCTTGTTCATATTGTGATTATTTGACGATGGTTCCTTGTGATCCATTACTACGAACTCACCAACCTAGTGTTGACTTTGTTTAGTGCACTTTTCAGGTATTCGTGTGAAATTGGAGACTTGATGGCTACTTGATGATACTGCTAAGACTTGGACTGGGACTCTCATGGATCCGTGATCCGTTTGCCCCTCTAGGGTTTATGTTTTGATACTTATGGATTTAGTTGTATTGTCTTGCCTTGTTTTCCGTTAATGACTTCTTGTTTACTTTGCATCTTGTACCTTAATTGTTGGTTTGGGTTCACCAAATCCTTTTATTTCATATAGTTTATGTTCTACGATAATTCCACTGTGTGCTATATAATTTCCGTAATATTTCGAGCCCTAGCTCGGGGTGTTACAAATTCAATGATCAAAATCCTCAACTTTATTAGTAAAGTTGAGGATAATATTAGAAGATCTTGATACGTCATATATGACATGAGTTTGATACATACAACTTGTTAATCTTATGAAAGATGAGAAAGGATTTCTTAAAGTTATCCCAACTTGACTAGTCAGTCAAGTTGGGATAATCTTGACCCTTAGATGAAAATCAAGGGTCAAGATTTAAAGATAAGTTTTAAATCTTGACCCTTGATTTTCATCCAAGGGTCAAGATCTTCCCAACTTGACTAGTCAAGTTGGGATAACTTTAGGGAACCCCCTCCCAAGAAAGATTAAGTTATGTTAAAATAGTATTGTTTTGTAATTGTGATTACATTAAACATATGACAAAGAAAAAAAAATGATTGATAAACCTGAAATATAAATCCAAAGATATGTTTAATGTTTTAGATTTTGATATTTGTTATTATAAATTTTTTCTCTCTTAATTTTTACCATTCATCATGTATTGTGATCATTATCTTATTCTTAGAAACACCAATTAAAGCTATTAATCATTTTCCTGTTGAAAATATTGTTTTTGTAATAATATTGTCATAACCATTAAACCATATGATATTATAGGCCTATGATATTATGATCGAGTGTAATTATGTTATACGTACATTTATGAAGATATATTATATATATTGTTTCGACAATCAAATTTATTTTCATCACACTTTAGACTAAACATTGTGGGTTGGTAATTAAAGCACAAATAGATTTAAACCTAAGAAAGTGAAGTTTGATTTAGTAATGATTAACATATACCAACTTAAATATGATTGCTTCTCTCATGGGGGTAAAGATATGTTGAGGATGGTGTGTCTTTAAAGAATGTCCACTTGAAGACTCAATCTTTTTTATTACTTTACTTTTCTCTTTCTACAATGACTCATGAAGGGGTCCTTGTGCTTCTATATATACACACACCATTTCCTTCTTCAAGCTACATTGCCTTGATAGATAGATATATACACACACATTGTGATATATATGTTATATATGATATGAAGTTGATGAAATTTTATATATGGGAGTGAAAGTGGTGTTGGAGAAGCAGGGTACGTGCAAGCCTAGCTTTAGTTTGTTCATTTTTCATGTTCAAATTATATATATGGCTTAAATTACTTGCACGTGCTCCCCTTCTCCAACATGGCTTTCTTACTTCTTTAATTAGAGCCAGCCAACCAGCCCCAACCCTGCCTGCAGAAATATATTTACAAGGACATAAATATAATATAGGTAAGTCAAAGTCAATATGTATGTATATATGTAGTTATATATGTACGTCCCATTTTATTATGTAGTTATCTATGTACGTCCCATTTTATTTCAACAACAGCTTTTGTTGTTGCAATTTCTTTTTTTAATGGCTATTTTATTGAACATCAATGTTGTTTCAAACTTAATTTCTATCAATAGTCTTACTTTTTTAAAGAATGTCACTCCAAAATTGATTATGTTTTATTGTAGGTCTCATTCTACTTAGTGGTTTATTATTTACTTATTTTTTTTAGTAAAGAGTTACCCCGGTAAACATATATATAATCTACATAGTTTTGAAAATGATTGTTGAAATAAGAAATATAATCAACTATATATTAACGATATTGCATTTTAGTTATGTTCTTGCTACATACTTATCAATTTCATACGACTTTATAACATCACAACTTTGTGCTGTTTTTCTTTCATCTATATGGGACTTTTATTATATCTTTCTTTTTTACGTTATTTAATTTAATAAAGTGGCCAGAACTATGTAATCGTGCTCTTTTAAATTATTGTATCAACTATATATATAAAACTTAAAAGTTCAAGAGCTAGTTTATTTTAATTTATAATGCAATAAACAGATAAATGTTAGTGAACTTCAAGTTTTGATCATTTGATGTACTATACCAAGAAACTTAATTGGGGCAAAACTGGATTTAACTTTTTTATATATACATGTAACATATGTGGTGCATATGTAGTTTGATATAGCGATCCACAATAAGTCCAATATAATGGGCCTTTTGCAATATAATATAAAAGAAAATCATTATAACCTCGCGATGGATATAAAAAATGCAATATAAATGTGAAAATTACAAATTCAAATTTCCTCTCATGTTCTTCTAACCGTTAACATTATACGATTTACCTTTTCTCATGTTCGTCGTATAAGACAGGTTGATGGTGGCCACCAGAGGTTCGGTTAACTTTTTTTACTTTTTTTGGAATCTTATTTGTTGCTTTATGATTAAGATTTATTGTTTGAATTTGATTAAGATTTGTTTTTTTAATTTTTAAATGAAAAAAGAGTGAGAGGGAGGATGAAAGTAAAAAATGACACAGGTGAAACAAGGTGGTGTTAATTTTTATGAAAAAGTAAAATAAAGAAGTAATTTCGTGTACATTTTCAACCATTTGTCTTTTAGTTATATATGGTAACGGAATCGCGCTGTATCGAATTGAGGTTGTTTTTACTTTTTAGCCAACCAAATAGTTTGCATTTTCTACTCTTACACAGTATGGAGATTGGAGACAAATACTGTACTACTGTGTGTACATTACCATGTTACGTTTTTAGCAGTACAATCTCTTACAAGTCAAAATAAAAAGTTAATTCCGGATATTTAACCAACTCACTGGGATAAAGTTATACAACGTGGTGTTATTACGACTGGAAATCCGTGAAAGACGACATTAGATGTTTACTTACTTAGTTACTGGTATAAAGTTATACGAATATATAGATTCAATTATTGTAACTTTATTCAGGGTTTAAGGCGATCGAGTATGTCATCCAGTTTTTTAAATAATTATGCTATCTATTTTTTTTTTATTGATTAATCCATAAGTAAGCTAAACAAAGTCTGGTGCCAATTTAAGATTAATCACATTCATATATTAAAACCAAAGAGAAAAATATAGGAATGGATCGTTGACCGGTTCGATCCAATTTGTTTCCAAGTTGAAAACCGGCATAGTTGAACCAGTCCACGTAAACAATCCGGCTCGATTCCAGTCGGGCTGACACGTTAATTAATAAGATTGAAGATATGATATTTTTGACCAAATTGTACTTCACATGTTTTTCAGGCTAAATGTTTATATATATAGACCTACATGTTTTACAATCTCAAGCGTATTTTCTTGTTTCTACTTTCTAGTTTATGGTTTTCCCGGTTTTTAATTGTACCTAGCGCGACCAAGGATCTTTGAGCCGTATGAGAGTATTTGATAAGTCACCGATCACATTTTAAGATGATCATTGATGTGTATATGTTCTTTTTTCTGAGCAAATAAATCACTAGCTCTATGAATGCCACTCAATGAGTGACTTGTTTCTTCATTTTTAGTTTTCGACTTTGATAGTTGTTCTTCTATAAGTAGCTTATTATAAAATATAAGTACATAAAAATTCATTTATATATGAATTACATCAAAATGTATGTTTTAGCTTAATATCACTTGATATAATATAAACAATGATATAAGACAATTATAAGCAAATTTAACATGTTCGTCTACATTACAACAAATCTTCCATGAAAGTGAAAGGGTTTTTATAAAGTTTTGAAAAAATTTAATGGAAGCAAGATCAAATTGTCAACCAATTTCCAAAATAATATATTATCATGTAACACAAGATTCACATACATGAAAGCTTAAAAACAGAACACATATACAATTGAGGTTTGTGATAAATGTAGCAACCAATGTTACTTCCCTGTATCATTATCCACACAACACCACAATTGATCACTATAAATTCCCATCATAGTCAGACGGGACACCTTGAATCGAGATTCATTAGATTGGAAGATATTGCGCAACAGGACACGTTGGGTGGTGGTTACTGTAAGTCAAAGGATATAAGGGAACCATTTGTTTAGCTATGTCCATGAGTAAACCATCTCTTCACCATATTAAAGCATTCTTTGGGTTTTGACTTTGGATCTGTGTGACCTCAACCCTGTAGAAAGTAGTATATTAGAAAAGATTCGTCCAAGTTACACCCTATACCACTATTCGTATTATGACACATCACACTCCTTTCGGGGTTTCTATTACGGGTTACTTTTTGGTTTCTTTTTAGACAATTATGAGGGTTAGCTTACCTATTTTTCATATCGGTCTCGCGTGATACTTTACTGTTCAAGTCCTTGTTCCTTTTCAACCATCATGTATATATGTAAACCCGAAATTGGGAAAGGATGCAAAATCTTGTTCACTTGTATAGGACGTGATATATTTCAGTTTGAAAATCCGTGATAGTGATGCGAAGATTCTCCAAGTCATAGTTAAATTCTGCTTGGAGATTCCAAACATAAGTCATTAGAGAACTCGTATTACATCATCTCACTCTTGTAAGCTAAAATATGTCATGTTATATCTTGATCAACAAGATTTTGTCGTTCTTTCTTGAATTTTTAGGCATAAACTGGACTCAATACTCAAAGAACACGTAACAACATTTCTAATTATTTGCATTGAAATAACATTAACGGAATTAAAGGATTGAACTTGTCTCCCCTGGTGTAACCCGGCAGCTCCTTCGGTCCGATCAATTTCATCACTTACTGAGAAGCCCAGACTGATTGTCCTGAATATCTCACAGCTTTGACTAAGAGGTAAGGGTAGTCACTCGGTGTACTCAGCCCATCGATCATACCATCTAATACAAATGGGTTCATCTCAACCATAACCATTTGGGGCGACCACAGAGGTTGGAATAAACAGAGCCTACCCTCTCGACAGACGCCTGGTCTCCACGACTAGATACTGGTCTGACGTACTGATACGAAGGTTGTTTGAAGAACAAGTTTAGGAATAGGCTGGTTGTGGGTTGCTTATGTTTATTTAGTTAATGTTTTAATATGTCGTGTTATTTAGGAGGGGAGCTAACTGTAAATTACGGTTATGTTCCAATATTATAAATAAGGCCATCACGCAACCGGGAGCTTTGCTGGGCTCATATACCAGCCGACTATCTATCTATCTATCTATTGTTCATCCGATTTAGGTCGGATTTTGTCGTGAATTTCTGTTTCTTTACTTTTGTTCTCAATTGGTATTAGAGCCGTTCGATTCTGAGATTACTGTTCATCACGTGTTCATTCGGAAAAAAAACAATGGGTCCACGAAAAGAGTCTGAAGTTTCTGCAACAAGTGAACCAACTGAATTGCAAAAATTTATAGCTTCTTCCAATCAATTTCAGCTGGCTACGGCACAAAGTCAACTGGAGACGGAATCAAGGTTTGCTAGGTTAGAGTCAAATTCGGATGCTAGGTTTTCAAAACTGGAATTAATGTTGGCAGCTATGCAACAACAGTTAACTGCCTTGCACCACTGAACTCTTCTTCTCAACCACCTGCCACTTCTTTAATTACTCCTAAGCCGTCTGCACCTCCAGATATGGAAACAGAACCGCGTGTTTCGCTCCCACTTTAATGGTGAACCGAAGTTTGTTGAGGCTACTAGATTGGAGGGAGGTTTTGGTGAGGCTACTGGATTGAAGGGAAGTTTTTTGGGGTATGAGAATTTTCGGCCAGAAATTTTTCATGTAAGTGGGGATTCAACGTTTAACTCTAAGATGGGTGAGTCACAGGTATTTAATGGAGAAATATAATTAACTGTTCTTAGGAACTTAGGGCCGCTGGGGCATTAATCCAAATTACCTTGTTTTGTTCTTTATTTATTTTCTGTTTTATTCATATCAATTCTATTGTATTATCATTCTATTGCTATTTTCGGGTCTGATATACATCAATTCTTTACTTCTGTTCTTATCACGTACATTTCAACGTGTTCGGTTGCTCCCCAACCAAACTCTTTTTCCCCTCACTAGACACCCTCTTGCCATTGTGCCTCACTGATATTTCAGTGCATGGCTCCCAAAGCTTGGACAACATAGGTCCATTGTGAGTAGCTGACGCAGACGGAATATGAGATAGTTAATTGATTCTGTTGATTCTAAGAATACCCAGAAGCAATTCTTCTAAATTCGTTGATTCAAGATGAATACCGAAATTTAGGGATTTCACGCTAAAACACACACATGTGATTAGGGAAAAATGATTTTTTGATTATCTGAAAACTGATCATTTCCCAATGTTTACAACGATATAAATAAGCATGCAAAATTCGAACGGGCCCTAAATTACAAGTGGGCTGAAAGTTATTACGAAAACAAAATCCAAAAAGACCCGAAAAACATAGAAAAAGGCCCATAACTCATGGAAAATGGCGTTTTTGGGCCCGAAGACTGACTCGGCTGTTTGCAACTTAATGCTCCTATTTCCAACGGTCGTTTCGACTAGTCATACGTCGAAATCGGAGCTCTGTAGCAGAAGTTATGACCATTTTAGTGAAGGCCTCTTTTTATCTTGACATTCTAAGTACAAAAGGGTTTGCTCTTCGATACTTGGGCCTGAGCCTACATCAGTAGCTATCATGATCCTCTCACTGTCCGGATGAAGTAGCCCATCAATGATGTGCCATCATACTCCACTCCTGGTTTTTCAAACTCTTCTCAACCAAATTGTTCAACATTAACATGTACATGTGGTTTCTGTCATCCATTTTCCCTCTATTCATCTTCCTCTTCTTTTATTTTTTCACGCGGATCTAAAATGAGTTTCATCTTTATCTTCGAGTTTGAATTACTCTATAATAGGTACAGTTTTGCATTTTTCTTGAGCAATCAAAAAAACTTTTTTTTCTTTCATTCTCTTTTATTTTTTGAATCAAATAACATTATGAAGATTAAATAATCTTTTTATGTAATGTGAACTACAATTTTTTTCCTAACTTTTTGATGTATATAGTTTTTTATGTATGTTTCTTTCCAATTGAATATGAGGTATGTTTTTTTTCCTAAATGATTACATGAATATGAGAGATCAAATGTTAGAGAAAAAAAAAAGTAGGAGTTTGGTGACTAATGATTATTAATCTGTCCTAAGATTGTTTTATTGTTTAAACTCTTAGGTTTTTACAGATTTTAAAAATATAATGACAAAATTCTCGATTGATGGATGTCGATGATTTTCGAATCTACTCTACAATCATAGGTATGTTGCACACCAATTGTTTGAAGTTTTAGTTTTTGTTATTTCTTGCATAAATGGGCCTCAAAGTTGACTATTAATTAAAAAATGATTCGAGTTCATGTCCATTCTGATGATTTTTAGGGCTTGAAAATAAGAAAATATACATAAAATTAAGACCAAGTGTTCTGTTTAGGTACAAGAAAATAAAACTCAGACTTAAGCATTACTTGTAGTTCGTTCCGTTTCTTTTCTTTCTTTTGGACCAACCCAAATTTATACTCAAAAACCTTTCAAAATTCTTGTGCTTCAATGGTAAATGTTATAGATTTTAGTTTCAACCAACTCTCATAGAAGCAAAAAAATTTTGAAATATTTTTAACATAAACTTTAGTTGGTCTGAAAGAAAAAAAAAACCAAACTAACTACAATTAAGGCTTAAGTCTTAGTTTTATTTTCTTGTACAAAAACAGATTACCTAGCCTTAGATTTATGTATTTTTTTATTTTCAATCTCAAAAATTCATATAAACAGACATGAATTCGAATCGATTTTCAATTAATAATAATTCAAGTTTGAGACCCATTTATGCAAGAAATATCAAAAACAAAACACTTCAAACGTTTGGTGTGCAACATAACTTTAATTATAGAGTATATCGAGAAATCATCGACATCCATTATCCAAAAACTTTGTTAGTGTATTATCAAAATCCACAAAAACCTAAGAGTTTAAACAATAAAACAATTGTACAACTAATCAATAATAATTAAACATGAAAATCTTACTATTTTTTTTCCAACACTTGATTGGGTCAGATTCTTGTGATTATTTAGGAAAGAAAAACACACCCCATACCTCAAATGAAAATAAACATACATAACAAAAAAAAATATACATCAAAAGTTAGCAAAAACTTATAGATCAGATAACAAAAAATAGATTCTTCAATATTCATTATATTATTTGGATTAAAAAAAATATAATGAAAGAGAAACAAAACTTTTTATATTGATAAATAATGATGCAAAACCCTCCCTATTAGAGGACTCTTAAAGGTGAGTAAAAATGTTAGATGAAATAGCGGTGAAATGAGCATGAACCTTTAACAAGGTAGGTGAACTGAATAGGTGAAATCATTCATTTAGTGCAAAGAGAAAATAATGGGTCTACTTTTTTTTTAACAACAATTTATATTAAAATTAAAGACTTTTAGCAAAATGCTAAATGTCCAAAGAGTACAAGATCAAAGCAAATACAATTACAAACACGCAATCTAGGTCAAAATCACGAAATAAACTAAGAAACAAGAAGTGGACATTTAAGCCACTCCATCCACGAAATTCGTGATATTTTAATTGAGTATACTATGGGTATTGTAAGATGTAGTAGGATATTAGATATAATGGTAAAAGTTTAGGGGTAAAAGAAAGGGTGATGGTGATGAGAAGGTGAAGATGACGTGATAAGAAAAAGTGTTGGTGAATAGGGTGAACGGTTAAAAATGTTCTTATAGAATTATTGAGACCCTGATGAAACTCGTTTTAGATATGTGTGGGGAAAAAAAGAAGATAAATTGAGAAAAAATGGAGAGGGGAAGCTGCTAAAAGCTTTATGATCTGACAAAAATTTTAATTTTAATTTCAAAAGATCTGCTGATTTACACAATACATATATTACTATATAAAAAACACACACATGACATCAGCAAGTGTGTGCATTTTATGATGTGGATTGCCTAGAAAGTTGCCACAAACCCTTTTTCTGAGGTTAGCGACTAGGCTCCTCTAGTAGAAACGGAAGATAGTAAGTTTTAATTCTTATTCGATAGAGTTTTCTTTTTTATCTATAAATTAATGATGGAATGGAATAGATGATTACAATGGAATACTAATAATGAATTTGTTTACAACTTAGCAATTGAATGATCCATTACATATGGAATGTGATTGCACAAAAGAAAATTGATTTTGATTCTTTGGAATAATAATGTTTTATTTTTCTTTCTATCAAAGACTCATAGTTAAATTACACCTAAACCTTCCATGTTTCATAATATTCATTATTAGTCAAGTTTAAATGGCTATTATAGTAATTATTTATTTATTTATTTGATTCCATTCTATTGAGCTACTAAACATAACAATGAAATAGTAATGATCAATTCAATTACTATATTTATTCCATTCCATTAACTATTTCATTCCTTCAGTTTTCATTCTAAGGAGAGTGATTGGTTTCTATAAAAAGCATAAGGAAAAGTGTAACAAAATCAATAGATATACCTATATATAACATCTCAATAATAATTGAAATAACAATAACAACGGCGTCCAGTGTATTAGTAATCCTACCGGACTTTTAGCAATGACATCGCTGCTAAAAGTTTGGTACGTTATCCGTACACTGTTGACTGTCAAAGTCAACAGTGTACTTTTTCGTTATATACGATTTACGAGTTCGTTCATTCGCATTCTTCCATTTGTTAATTTTGCTTTCATTCTTCCATTCTAGCGCTCTCATTGCTCTCGCTTTCCTCATTTGTTAATTCTTATAATATAGATATTTACATATAGTAGGTATATATATATTTACAGATGAACTTGTTTTTGATTTATTTTTATACTTATTTTTATCTATATTTTTTACACTTATTTTTTGTACATTTTAATAATTTCTTTTTATCAATTTTCTACATAATCTTTCATCTAACAATACAAATATCTTAACTACCTTATAAAGCATTTGGCCTTTTAATTTTCTCAAAAAAGAACTTAGATATACCCAAACTACCCATCTCATTTACTCACTAATTTAAATAAGTCTACCTAATATACCTATAATACCCTTAATAGAATTATTTACAACATACATCCTTTAACCCTTAAAATAACTACAATACCTTCTTTTATATCAATTACTTTTATATTAATAACCACGCCACTACCGCCGCCCCGCCACCACCACCCGTCGCTGCCACCACCACCACCGTACCGCCGCATCGCGCGGGCATATGACTAGTTCTAACAAATCACTAAAACAATTATATGTTTTTACACTATTAACATATGGACACTAACATTAACATATCACTAACATATCAACACTAATAACATACAAATACAAACATTAAAATACAAATCACTATCTTATCAACAAAACTACTACTAACAATACTAACAAGGGGTTGGTTATTGTAAAACAAGTATTAAAGTAAAACAAATACGACAAGATCTTGACCCTTAGATGATGCACGGAGATTCACGAAACACAAGTATATATTGATGCACGATGATTTTCATGATCCACGATGATTTTCAGTAAAGGGAAACCTATTGTTTTATTTGTTTTACTTAAATATTTGTTTTATTTTACCTAGAACCATACTAACAAACCTATTAAAATCCAAAAATTAACATATCAACCCTAACAAAACTAATAAAAACCAAAACAATACTAACATATCAATATTATCAATTAACAAAACTATCAAAAACACAAATAATAACAATCAAAAAGGGATAATATGGCCGGAAAATACATACCAAAATATGGGATGGCCGGAAAAGTCGAGGGAGGGCCGGAAAAATTGAACCGCGGGGCTGGAAACGTGTGGTGGCCGAAAAAGTCGTTGCTGAAAGTCCAGGTAGGTCGCTGCTAATATTGGTTGGCCGGATTGTAAAAATAGGAGAAAATGGGTGATATGGCCGGATTTTTGCGGAAGAGAAGAGAGAAATAGGAAGAAATTCGAAAAAGGGATAAGGAATGGATGGATGGGGACGTCGCTTTATATTCGAATTTCGAGGAAAGTATTAGCAGCGACGTCGCTACTAATACTTTGGTCAAAGGGTCAAATCAATTAATGCAGTCGGTTGGTGGAAGATGACGTGGCCAGAGTATTAGCAGCGACGTCGCTGCTAATACAGTGGTCAAAGTGGGTCCCCGACACGTGTGGTTGTCGTACGTGGCTGACGTGGCATCGCTGCTGAAAGTGCACGGTCGAGAATCTGAATATTCCCTGGTCAGGGCACGAGCGACGATAACGATTCGTGAATAAGAAATTCCAGTAACAGACAAAGACATTGGATTATCTAAACACCTGTGTAGTTTGTGAACAAACTACAAATTAAAGTGAGACAATCGATAAGCATTCGTCGGGATAAGATAAAATCAAAAGATCCTCAACTTTTTAAACTTTCAACTTCATTACTTTCCCTGATGAACTATGTGGTTTGTGATGCCGATAATGTATATCACTTCAGTAAGCAAGTTCTTGAGTGAATGAGTGGTTGTGTATGAATATCCATTTAATGTCGGCACATCTACATATATGAGTATATGACGCTTGCTAACTTTGACAAATCGTAAGAGCATTGCTTTCAAGATGATTATTAAACATGTCACACTTAAATAACATGGTAATTATAAAAGCATATGTAGCACATACCTTTGTCTAAGAATTCAGATCCAGTTTTAACTTTAGGGCATTATCAATACAGTTTCGACTGTTGAGTTTGAATTTTTAACGGACCTATTGAATTTTCAATGTTCAGACCTCATCAGGTGAATTATATATGTAGCCAAACATGTCCAAAGTATTTGAAATAAAAACTTTGATAGACAGAAATATGTTTTTATACACTTTTTTCTTCTTATATATAAAAAACTTATTAGTGAAAAAAACATATGTGAAAAACTACTTTCATGTGAGAACCAAAAACATATATGTATGAAGGGGCCAATCAAATAAGAACAATTTTAAAATTAAAACACGGTGAGAACACTTAAAAACTACATTTTGATGCACTAAAAGTCTATAAAACTAACATAGTGTATAACTAATTATCATTATTTAAGTGTTTAAAAACACATTAATTTGTCAAAATCGAGAAAATCATGTTTTTTGTTTTGTGCATCCATCTTGGATGCATCAGCAAAATTGATGCATCCAACAAAAAACGTGATTTTTCGATTTTGACGAATCAATATGTTGTTAAACACTTAAATAATGATAATTAGTTATACACTATGTTAGTTTTATGGACTTTTAATGCATCAAAATGATGTTTTTAAGTGTTCTTACCGTGTTCTTATTTTAAAGGCGTTCTCACTGGAGTGTTACCCTATGTATGAAAATTATATATATCCACTTTGTCCAAATACTCCCTCCGTCCCATTTTAGTTGTCATGTTGACTAACTTTGACCGTAAATAACTTTGTTTGTACTATATAGTAGTTGATGAAACTTATATGAACGAAAAGTACATTAAAAACCCAATCCATTCATATATTTTATATCAAGTGTTACATGACACAAACAAAGTTATTTACGGTCAAAGTTAGTCAACATGACAACTAAAATGGGACGGAGGGATTAATATTTTTGGTACCAGATTGCTTTAGTTAATACATATACTGAATGTGTTAAAAGGAAAAAAGAAACCAAAATTAAAAAAACGGACACGAACCTACATCAACCAACTCAAAGACAATCATTTGACCACTTTGTCAAAATAATTCTTTTGTTACCAATTTGTTTTATGTTAGTTCATATGTTATTTTTAAATATAAGATACGCGCACAAATCCCGATTCACGGGTTTTAGGATATGTATAAGAGTACTCACAACGCCTTCGTTAACGCTCGTTTCCCCGCTCGTTCTTTCGGTGTGCACTCGTCCTCCCACTCGTTTTCGCTCTTTCGTTCGTATAGGGACGAGAACTCGTTCATTTTCTTATTATTATTTTTTTTCAATGCAATGTAACGGCCACAAGTTTTGAATTTCAAAAAAGTTACACAACTAGTCCCTCAATGTAACGGCCAGATTTTTTAATTTCAAAAATTTTACACTTTTGGTCCCTATTTATCATATACATATACAAACCATTTACCTTCTTATTCTCTACTAAAAAACACACACTCTTACATATACAAACCATTTACCTTCTTATTCTCTACTAAAAAACACACACTCTTCTAAGCAAATAACACATTCACAAAAGAACCATGGCAAACAACATACCAAACATGACCGTTCACGATGCAAAAATGGGCATGCAGGATCACATGTTTCACGATGATGCAAACAGATCTACAGTTAACAATGTCATTGAGAACTTGACTTCCAACAAAGTGGCAATCACAGCCGAAATTGAACGACTTGAAGCCGCAGAACATGCTCGTAACGCCGTTGAAAATGAGTACATAATTTATCTGCGGCAGCACATCGACTGGCTCAATCAAACTATTTTCCAGCTTACCGCTGCTACTACCACTTTAAACGCCACACTAGACCACGCATTATTCTGGCAAGGCGCTATCGGTGGTGGTCGTCCTGATGATTACCTGACTGACCCCGGGGAGGAGTACGCATCTCCGCAACCCGGCGACGCTGCCGGGTCTCCTGAACCATATCGGTACATTCATCGCAATGACGGCGACAGTACTGTGGACTCGGACTACTCCGAGTGTTAGTCTTATGTATGCTTTAGACTATGTGTTAGCATTAAGTGTGTTTATGTTTTTTTATTATTAATGTGTTAGTGTTAAGTGTGTTTATGTTTTTTTATTATTAATGTGTTAGTATTATGTCTGTTTTATTTTATTGTATTGTATGTTTTTTTATTTAATGAAATTTTTAAGTGTGTTTTTCTAAAAAAATTAAAGTTTTATAAGTTAGAGGGTTAAAAGTGTATAATTAAAT
The DNA here is from genome assembly GCA_034093135.1 of Erigeron breviscapus. Taxonomy (NCBI): domain Eukaryota; kingdom Viridiplantae; phylum Streptophyta; class Magnoliopsida; order Asterales; family Asteraceae; genus Erigeron; species Erigeron breviscapus. The sequence goes on along the minus strand of CM067172.1, from coordinate 8,012,265 downwards.
AGATGGTAGAATATTGGGTTAAAAAGGTAAAAATAAATAAATGGTGGGTCCTAGACTAGTCCTGGCATTGTGGGTGTTTTGGGGATTAGTCCTTGGTTAGTCCTTGGGCTGATGTGGTGCTGACAGGGACTAGTCCTTAGAGAATGAGTGAAGGGCACTGTGAGTGCTCTAATGAATATCAACAAAGGTTTTTTATTGGAGCAATTTTAAAAATAATGGAAATCAAAATTGCTATTTGCCCTATGTATTTCGATAAAAAGCCGCCAATACGGACGACAGCTATATATATGGTACTCATATCGTCACCCACTTGTTCAATCTCATAATTAAAATCATGTTCGATTAATTGATTTTATTTATATGTTTTTCTAAGGAAGAATCTTTTGTAACACTTACATAACTTTTAATTTTTAAAAGCAATATTTTTTATATATATTATATATGTATAAATATATAATAAAACCCTAAAATATATAAACTTTATATAAAAATTTTAAACGTTTTTATACACAAACAAATTGTGGAGTTAAAACGTTTTAACCCCACAATTTATAAGTTTTTTAATTTATTTTTGTCGATTTTAAATGCGGATAAAGGATGAGAGTTTGCGTGATAAATTTTAAGCCAAACCTCCCACATTTAATCACGTTTAGTCCTCTATAATATAATATTTCAATCAAAATAGCCTACTGTTTTGCCAAAACCATTTGATCATAGAAGTAGTATGGAGTTAAAAGTACTAATACATATATTATTAAGTAGAGTTAATTGCAAAATTGATCCATGTGGTTTACACAATTTAGCAATTGGGGTCCTTATTTTGAGATTTTTTTTGCAAGATTGGTCCCTTTTTAACAGAACCATTAGCGAGTGTCGTCAAGTCTTCACGTGGCCATCACGTGCAGGGGCAATATCGTCATTTCATACAACATAGAAAGGACCATCATTGCTAGTAAACTCGAAAAGGGACCCCCATTGCTAAAATGGAAAAACCATAGGGACCAATCTTGCAATTAACAACTTGATATCTTTTTTGATTTAATTCAAGAGATTGCAACATACAATTGTCAGTGTGTCAGATCCCTAATTAGTAAACTTATGTATACTCAAAAATTTTAATAATGGAGATGTATCTTGTATAATCTTTTTTACTTTGAAAAATAATTGATATATAAACTTTTATTATTATTTATAGTTACGAAATTAGAGGTTGTATGTTAGGAATTTGATATTACCAAAAAAACCATGTTCGAAAAATATACTTACCATATATGGTATTTTAGTTCTCTATGTAACATATTAAACATTTATGCAGTTGGTGGATTAATAAATATTAATTAATAAATATATGTTTATTTTAATATACATGAACAAACGTTTTAATATATTTTTGATATATCAAGTAATACATTTTGTTTTTTTTAAGACGTGAATATAAATTATTATGTGAATTTGATTACAATGAGCAATTGATGCATTCACAAATTTTAGAATATTGTTGTAGAAATATGTTTTTAATAGTTTAGTTATCAATAATCATGAAAAGTTAAAGTATGTTACCAGTGATATTTAAATTAAGTATTTATTAAGATTCATTCTTTTATAGAAAAGTTAAAAGTGTAACTTAGTGATGGATTACAAAAACGTGTAAATTAATAAGACTTTATACAATTATTAATAGTAATATAACTTCTTTTTTTGTCCATATTTTTAATTTATAATTTTACTATGATGCATGCAAAATTAATTTTATTAGTTTATTAAGTTTTTTAATTGGTTATTAAGTGGTTAGGTCAGTAACGTTTTAGTATATATAAAAAAAAGATAAAAATAAATGATAATATGTATTATCAAAAGTTAATTGCAAGATTGGTCCTTATGGTTTTTGCATTTTAGCAATGAGGGTTTCTTTTCGAGTTTATTAGCAATGTGAGTCCCTTCTATTTTGTGTGAAAAGACGATATTACCCCTATACGTGATGGTCACATGCAAACTTGACGACACCCACTAACGGTCCTGTTAAAAAGGGACCAATCTTACAAATTCTCAAAATATGGACGATACTTGAAAAGGGACCCCATTACTAAAGTGTGTAAACCACAGGGACCAAATTTGCCATTAACTCTATTAAGTAACGTCCATCAAGATTAATTAATATTCATGTATTGTATTAGAATTTATAATCATTGCTTTTTTTCTTTAATAATTCTTGAGCTCCAAATTAAAACCAACCAAAGCATCTTAAGGCTGAAAGGAGTGGGGCGAACCACGCCCGGATCGCCGCCAGATCGTCGGGAACACCACCCCCGCTAGGCGATCCGCGTTCCAAGCAATCTCTGCGGGTTGCTTCAATCTCTTTGACTTTTTCTAATTCCAATACATTTTAATATTATATATAATATAGTAATATATAATGAGTGGAAACTAAAAAAGAAAAAAAAGCTTACGCGGAAAAAATGGATACTGGCCGGAAGCGGAGAGCGGCTGGTGGCTAGTATATCAGATCCAAAGAAATGTGATTGTGATAAATACATAATATAGGGATAGTTGTATAGGTATATGTTTTATTTTCATTTTTCACCCTAAAGATTTATATATTTTAAAATCTATCCTATATTCCTATCTACTAATTTTTCTAGTTTTGTTTTATTTTGTTATATGTTTTGTTTGGTAATTTTTTTAATTTTCTAGTTTTTCTAGTTTTGTTTTGTAATTTATCTAGTTTTGTATTTTCGTTTTTCTAATTTTTCTAGTTTTGTTTTATGTTTTTTTATGCATTATTCTATATATATTTATATATAAAGCCTAAAACAAAAAAAGAAAAAGAAAATTAAATCAATCATTAGTCTACCCCACCATTCAATCAATAAACTAAAACAGGATTATAGTCTTCATTGAGCGCCATGTGGCACTATATTAAACAACAAGTGTCCTTTTAGTTAAATAATAATTATAAAATATATTTATAATATCAAATAAACTAACTGTTTCCTTATCTATACATTAAAAAAATAGTTCCTTATCAATTCTTTAAAAAAAACTTTTTAACCAATATAAAATATATATTTTATCCATATATTAATACTAATCGTTTCCTTATTTACGGAGATCTTATAATTATCCAATCCAATCTATATGTATACTTTTAACAATTATCAATTACGGATATCAATTTCGAAAATTACGAGGCTTCATCATATACAAAATTTGTTCTCCTTTTGCGTTTCTTCCATTGTATACATTACTTATTTTAGTCATATACCTTATCATATACAGAATTGGTTTTCGTTTTTTATTTCTTCAATATATTTATTAAATGGAGACATTATGTATTATTTAGCCATAGCAAAATTGTAGGTTTATGATTTTATATATATAGGGGTGAGATAAATTGAGTCCAGCTTAATTTGAGTCCAAAAATGGTCCATGTAACTTACACATGTGTAAGTTGTAAAACTTATGGTAAGTTAACTTACACATGTGTAAGTCGTGGTGGCGGTAGTCGTCGTCGCCGAAAAATCATGGTGGTGGTCGGAGATGATGATGGTGGTGGTAGGAGGTGGTTGGAATTTGAGGAGATGGAAGAAAATCAATGGACTCAAATTGGACTCAAAATAAGCTGGACTCATTTTATCTTTTCCCTATATATATATAAGTCTTGGTTTAGATCTGGTATAAGCGGGTTTTTACGGAATTTCTTTATAATGCCCGGTGTATAATCTGTATATGTGTTTTCTATTTTTGTTATTATTTTTATTTTCTATTTATGTTATTATTTTTGGTGGCACTTGTTAGATATAATGGAAACTATCGAAAATACACCGACTATTACGGACCTGGTGCACGATATTACTCCAGAAGCAATTGATCCTGCTATTTGTTTGCGTATAATTCGAACGTGGGTGATATAAATATAAATATGAAAATTATTAGTCAACCCGTACATCATGCACGGGTATTAATACTATTATATATATATATTTATATATAAAGCCTAAAACAAAAAAAGAAAAAAAAATTAAATCAATCATTAGCCTACCCCACCATTCAGGCAACTCCACTCCCACTTTTTTCCAGGCAACCCCTGCAACCCAGGATGTCACATGACGCGCTCTGATGCAAGTAGCCCAAACCCCCCAGCAACTTCACTCCTCTTAGCCTAATTGTTAAGAAGTGGGTCCCACATTTTATTTTTCACTTTAGCCTTCAACTTTTGTAGTTTTTCATTTTATCTCTTAACCTCTATTTTTCATTTACAGTTTAACATTATAAATATTTTCAATTTTAGCATCTTCTCAATTTTTTGTTACCAAACTTATATTCGTTTTAATTTTTCACGTGTAATCTTTTCTTCTTCTTATCTTATATTTTTTAAATATATTTTTCGTTTATCCCGACCTAAAACACCTAAAAAACATGAAAAAAAAATTAAACGAAATGCATTTTTGGTCCCTGTGTTATCACACCATTTGCAATCTTGGTCCAAACATTTGCAAAGTGGCGATTCTGGTGCCACAAATGGAAAAGTTTCGCAATTTTGGTCCATTTTTAACTTTCCGTCCATATGCCTCCGTTATTCGACCCACGTGCGTGTCACGTGCGGGGTAGATTCGTCCTTTCAATGCTTTTGGACCAGATTTGCAACAAAAAAACAAAAACCCCACCCATTTATAAACCCCTTTTTCCCCCAAATTTCTTAACCAATTTCTTTTACTATCCAAATTAAAACCCAAATACCAACAAAATTACAATCGATCAAATGGTGGTTTGTAGATGTGGCTCTCCTTCATTGTTACGCACATCGTGGACTGAGAATAACCCAGGAAGAAGATTTTATTGTTGTTCTAGAAAGGTAAAACTTTTATATTTTCTTATAATTTATTGTTATTTGACCTAAATTTTGGGGATTTTTTTTAGGGTTCAAGACATGGGTTTATCAGTTGGCATGACCCACCTATGTGTAGTAGATCGATCGAAATCATCCCGGGATTGTTGAGATCAATGAATAGATTTGAAGAATCGTCAAGGGTTAATGAGATTCAAGCAAGAAGATACAAGAAATTGTTATTAATAAGTTGGGTTTTTTTTGTACTTTGGGTTATCTTTTTTTGAGGATTGTATGTTTTCTGGTGTTGTAAGTGTAAAAAAGGATTGTATGTTTTCTTAAATACAAGATATTGGTGTTGTATCCTTTATTTGGTATTTATATGAAAATGGTACTTTTATTATACAAAAATATTGTGCAGTTGGTTATTGGAATTCATTAAATTGTGTCAGCACTTGTATTTAAAAAAGATAGATAGTAGTTCAGCAAAATAATGTTAAATTCCAACCAATATCTTAAATGTCTAACAATAACTTACCAAAATTGTGCCATACATATATAGCACACATACTTAATTTAAGAAACAAGTCTTGCATACATACTTAAGCAGTCAAAAGAGGAAATAAGAAACAAGTCTTGACAGGAAATAAGAAACAAGTCTTGGTTGCATACAAACCAACATTCATCTAAAACAAAAACAAATAAACTAGTGCCATCACTTGGCAGGCTTCTTGGTTGCAGGCTTCTTCCCTACAGTTTTTTTTCTCCCAACTTTTGAACCTGTAGCACCCTTTGAAACTGAACCAGTTGGCATTGAAGTTGAACCAACTGCCATTGTACATGATCTTTTGTTATGGCCATCTTGCTTGCAATTCCCACACTTAGTTAAAGCAGCAGCCCTTGTGAGCTTTCCTTCCTTCACCAACTGTATCTCAACCTGGCTTCTTCTTCTCTTCTTTTTGGGCCTCCCAATGGACACTTTCTGCTTGGGTGGAAGAAGTGTGTAGAGACCCTCAAACTTAGGCCATTCATTCCTGCCCTTGGTTGGACCAATTGTAAAACTATACATGGTCCTCCAAGTTGATAGCCAATAAACATGATGTACATAGGATTCAGGAATGCCAACTACCATTTGATTGTTTCCCATGTCATTGAAAGTTGCCACTGCATGTTTACAAGGCATGCCAGTTAATTGCCATTTCCTACATGTACAAGTCAACTCTTTCATGTCCACTACTTGTTGATCTTGCCAAGGACCTGCAACTTGAAAGTGTGTACCACCATTATAGAGAACCTGCAGTAATAATAAACCAATATAAGTATTAAACATGGCAGTAGCAAGACATGGCAGTTGCAGTAAAAATAAACCAATATAAGTACCTTGTATCTTTCAGCCTCCTTCTTAATCAAGTCAAACATGGCAGTTGCATTAGGTGTTAATGGGCCTTTGGATTGGTCAATAATCTTTTGCACCTTAGCATGCCTCTTCATCAAATACTCTCTGATATACTCCAAACACATGACAATTGGTTTTTCTCTACCATCCACAAGTTTACCATTGACTGTCTCACACATGTTGTTCACCAATACATCACAATGTGACCTCCCTATAGATACAATTACCAACATTTAACTATTAATACCATATTTAACCTAACTAGTATTTGTTCTTGAATACCAAAATTAAGAAATTCACAATTAACATACCAGAAAAATGACTCCTAGCCCAATGTCTTGGAGGTATAGCCTTTAACCAATCATATGCAGAGCTGCTGACTCTCTTCAAGTCCTCCATGACCCTGGTAAACTCTGGAACTGTGGTTGCAGTTGCACACTTCCAAAGGAAGTCTTTGTAAACCTGACCCCTGTGTGTGAGCTTCATGTTTTCATATATGTGTTTTAAGCAATATCTATGCTCAGCACAAGGAAAAAGATCTGCAATAGCTGGAATGATTCCCTATCACCAATAAAAAGAATTAAAGCACAAGTAACAATTTTACATAAAGAAATAATTAAAGCACAAGTAACATTTTTACCTTTTGTCTGTCACTTATAAAAGTAAAGTTGGACATGTGATTCAATTCAAGATCTTCACCAAGTTGTTCAAGAAACCAGGTCCAAGATGCAAGAGTGAGCAGAGATGGCGGTCTCACTGGTTTCCTTCCCAAGTCCTGTAAGAGGGAAGACTGATATAGATGCTTTTCCCGCAGGAGTACGAAGTGGCTGTGGAAGCTTTTACTCGCCATCTAGAAGATGCCAGTTTAGAGGATCCAAAGAGCTAAGATTCGATAACTTTCGCCTCTATCTTTTCCTCCCCAACCAGCTTGAGTGTTATGCTTAAGGAGCTTAGCTTGCCTAAGAGCTTATTAGAAGGAGTCAAAACTAGCTCGACAGCTAGGTGCTTTCTGGAACTCGGCCAGGTGCTTGCCGGCGAGGGGAACTGCGAAAGGTGTTATGCTTTCCTGGTTCTATTGGGTTAGTGTTAAGTAGGTGATTTAGCCCTCTATCGAGAGGGAAGAGGGAAGCAGGGCGACAGCTAGTTGCTTTCTGGTGAGTTGCTATGGAATCTCTTCTTATTTCAGAAAGGTGTGGAGGAGAGAAGAAGGTGCATTTGAAAAAGCCCTATTGCGAATCGAATAAACTGGAAAGGGAAGTCTCTGATACACGCTTATATCAGTTTCTATCCACATTTCTTAATCTTCCTTACATTGATGAGGATGGGATGTGTCTTGAAACCCTAAATGGAAGTTATACAGTTGGGGAAATAAGTAGAATTGTACAGAATCTAATATTAAAGGAAACTTTCGATTATAAGTTTAGAATTGAGTTTCCAGGTGTTGCATATACTAGATTCGTAAATCAGGTTATTATTGGTACTAACAGGAAAGAGTCTTCACCTTACTTTCAAGTGTCAATCATTTTTATTGAACTTTCTTTCAGGCTAGCTCTGGGCAGGGCGCATACACACGAACCCACTTTGAGTCGGATCCGAGCTCCAGTAGACAGCGAGACAGCCATTGTGGTAAACGGGAGCAAAGCAAGGGAAAGAGAGGTGAGTGACGCCAAGGGGAATTCCAGCACGAAAGCAAGTGTTGTTATCACACGTCCGTCCTGTCTGATTGATTCACCTTTACTGGGCATTCCTTCCTATCGCAAAGCACCACGAGAAGTAGAAGTGAGATAAGCATGGGATTGGGTGAATATTGATCCAGTTTAGGCAGCTTTCAGTCTACATAAACTTGATGGAATATCTCTTACACAAGGAAAAAGACTTGCATCAATCAATGGCATGAAGGAGTTGAATCAGGAACAGAAAGACTTTCAAAGCCAAAGGCATTCATTTAGCAGGAGTTTACGCTGCAAAGACGATTCGTGCTAGCTCTTCTCTTCTTTAACTAGTTACATGAATTAATATTGGGCTAGTTTACTAAGCTTTCAGTCGCTTTGTTCTCAGACTCCACAATCCCATAAGCAACAGGAAAGGTTCCATTGTTTGGATCTATTCCAACAGCAAGCAATAGTTGACCAGTAGCCATTCCCCTCATAAAAGTCCCATCCAAACCCAATAGATCTCTTCCACCAGCTTTGAACCCTTGCTTCAAAGAACCTAGACAGACATATATCCTTCTAAAAGTTCTGGTTTCAATGTCTAGATTGGAGTCTGGTTCATAGTCAAGCTTCACATTAGTACCTGGATTTGTTGCTTTTAATTCAAGTATGTAATCCCTCAAGATGGCATATTGACATTTGTAATCACCCATGATTCTATCCTTTGCCTTATTCTTTGCCCTGTAGATCTTGTACTTTGAAAAACCTATCTCATATTTCTGTTGGATTAAATCTCTAAGATGGGAAGTATGAACTTTTGAATCTGGATGTATTTGTTCTTGAATCTGCTTAGCCAAAAATTCTGATGTGCATCTCTTTAATTCCCTAGCTTGAAGACATTTGTGGTTGTCTTTAAATGTTTTGACCATCCAAGTCTGAACCTCAGCATTAGATTTGGAGACATGCAATCTCCAAGGACAAGTTGTCTCCTTTTTGATTCTTTTTCTTTTTCATCTGTTCTTTTGGCTTTTTCTTCACATACCTAATTCCTGTTGGGGAATGGACTAATACTGGCCCACGTTGTAAACCCTGAGGCCCAACTTCCTGATTAGGCCCATCAGCATCACTAGGCCCAGCCTTATCACCTGGCCCATCAGCATCACTTGCCCCAACCTTATTACTTGGCCCATCAGTATTAATTGGCCCAGCTGTTTCACTAAATACAGGAATATTGCCCTCACAAATTACAGTAAATCTTCTGTTATCATTTTTCACAATTTTCAAATGCCTTATAGTTTCAACTGATAGTTGGGTGACAAGTTCTTTCATTTCTTGTTTAGTACCAAATACTTTCCCTGGATAAAACTTTGCAATATTTTTTTCTGGGTTTGTATTTTGCTCTCTTCTTAATTTCTTTAAAGCAACAGTCCTAGCATCATCACCTGAATCTGATTGACTATCAATATTGTCAAAATTCAATTTCTCAACCTCTAGATCATCAATTGGGCCTCTATTTTCATTTTTATCCCTTTGTGCTACCCATTCTACCTCACCATCTATGTTATCTACAAAATCAGTCATATCAACTTCCACATCAGTGATCATGTTTTCCTCATCCATATTAAAATCACTATCTCCTTCACTATCATCATGTTCATGTTGGTCAGCCTCATTGTCATCATGTTCACCCTCATTACCCTGCCCCTGTTCTGCAGTTTCCATGTCATGTTGACCAATACCACTACCACTACCACATGTCCAAGTTGGTCACCCTCATTTACATGCAAACCACTACCACTACCCTGCCCACATTCAGTTTGTCCATGTACATTGTATATATATATATATATATATATATATATATATATATATATATATATATATATATATATATATATATATATATATATATATATATATATATATATATATATATATATATATATATATATATATATATATATATATATATATATATATATATATATATATATATATATATATATATATATATATATATATATATATATATATATATATATATATATATATATATATATATATATATATATATATATATATATATATATATATATATATATATATATATATATATATATATATATATATATATATATATATATATATATATATATATATATATATATATATATATATATATATATATATATATATATATATATATATATATATATATATATATATATATATATATATATATATATATATATATATATATATATATATATATATATATATATATATATATATATATATATATATATATATATATATATATATATATATATATATATATATATATATATATATATATATATATATATATATATATATATATATATATATATATATATATATATATATATATATATATATATATATATATATATATATATATATATATATATATATATATATATATATATATATATATATATATATATATATATATATATATATATATATATATATATATATATATATATATATATATATATATATATATATATATATATATATATATATATATATATATATATATATATATATATATATATATATATATATATATATATATATATATATATATATATATATATATATATATATATATATATATATATATATATATATATATATATATATATATATATATATATATATATATATATATATATATATATATATATATATATATATATATATATATATATATATATATATATATATATATATATATATATATATATATATATATATATATATATATATATATATATATATATATATATATATATATATATATATATATATATATATATATATATATATATATATATATATATATATATATATATATATATATATATATATATATATATATATATATATATATATATATATATATATATATATATATATATATATATATATATATATATATATATATATATATATATATATATATATATATATATATATATATATATATATATATATATATATATATATATATATATATATATATATATATATATATATATATATATATATATATATATATATATATATATATATATATATATATATATATATATATATATATATATATATATATATATATATATATATATATATATATATATATATATATATATATATATATATATATATATATATATATATATATATATATATATATATATATATATATATATATATATATATATATATATATATATATATATATATATATATATATATATATATATATATATATATATATATATATATATATATATATATATATATATATATATATATATATATATATATATATATATATATATATATATATATATATATATATATATATATATATATATATATATATATATATATATATATATATATATATATATATATATATATATATATATATATATATATATATATATATATATATATATATATATATATATATATATATATGGAGTTTGGAAAACGTGCTAGTTAAATGGTCACTAAATAACTATGTATATATATATATTAATATATGTTATATACGTAAATATATATATATATATATATATATATATATATATATATATATATTAAAATTAAAAGTATAAAAAGAATTGACACCCATCCCATGTGAGTAAGTTGCCAAACAAAGACCCAAAAACCAAATACTTCTCTCCCACCGCCAAATTCATTTTATTTACAACAAATAAATAAATAATAATTTATAAAATACAAAAGAGAAATAAAAAAGATGGGCGATTCGAATAAAAGCACGAAATCAAAAATTGATGAAGCTAGAGATTGGGGAAAAAGGGGTTTATAAATGGGTGGGGTTTTTGTTTTTTTGTTGCAAATCTGGTCCAAAAGCATTGAAAGGACGAATCTACCCCGCACGTGACACGCACGTGGGTCGAATAACGGAGGCATATGGACGGAAAGTTAAAAATGGACCAAAATTGCGAAACTTTTCCATTTGTGGCACCAGAATCACCACTTTGCAAATGTTTGGACCAAGATTGCAAATTGTGTGATAACACAAGGACCAAAAATGCATTTCGTTATAATAAAAATTATATTCAAATTGAATACTACTACTACCTCGGACTGAAGGAATATAATAAAAAAAACATATATATATATTAAAATTAAAAGTATAAAAAGAATTGACACCCATCCCATGTGAGTAAGTTGCCAAACAAAGACCCAAAAACCAAATACTTCTCTCCCACCGCCAAATTCATTTTATTTACAACAAATAAATAAATAATAATTTATAAAATACAAAAGAGAAATAAAAAAGATGGGCGATTCGAATAAAAGCACGAAATCAAAAATTGATGAAGCTAGAGATTGGATTGTAGAACATAAGCTTCGCTCCGTTGGTATAATTTCATTTTCTGTTTTTTGTTTTTAATTATATATGTATATATTGATATTGATTTAATGAGGTTTTTTTTATATATATATGTATAATTTATAGGATGTTTATGGTTAAGTGGTCTTGCTGGATCAATTGCATATAATTGGTCTCAGCCTGGAATGAAAACCAGCGTCAGGATTATTCACGCCAGGTACCTATTTCCAACTCTTTTTTCTTTTAATTAAATATGTTTTTTTATATGATTTTATTTGTTAATTCTGTGATTAATGTGTTATATTTTGTCATATTATATATATATATATAGGGAAAAGTTAAATTAGGGTCCCTATTAGGGACACTTCTCAACCATTCATTTTTCACCATCTCCGACCACCACCACACCACCATCTCCGACCACCACCATGATCCTCCGGCGACGGCGACCACCGTCACCACGACTTACACATGTGTAAGTTATACAACCACCATCACCACCACCACCACCATCATCTCCGACCACCACCATGATCCTCCGGCGACGGCGACCACCGCCACCACGACTTACACATGTGTAAGTTACAACTTACACATGTGTAAGTTACATGTCCCTAATTTAAGAGTCCCTAATCTAACTCACCCCTATATATATATATATATATATAATAAATATATTATGCTATTATTCTAATGTATGAAATGGAATGCAAATACTATGGAGGAAGTAAACCTGGTCGATTAGAACCTAAGGGGGTGTTTGGTTATAAAGTAGGAATGGGCTATGGGTATGAGTTTTAGATGTGAATAGAAATATGTTTGATTCCCGTTTTCTAATATCGGCATTATTAACCAAATGCTTCTTCATTCTCATTCTTTTGGGGGTTTTTTAGCTCAAAGTTGATGGCTAGACACATCACACGGAAATGGTTTTTTAAATTTTTTTAGAAAACTATGTGTGTATATATTATATACTAGTCATATGCCCACACGATGTGGCGGTGACGGGGCGGTGGCGGTGGTGGCGTGACGGGTGGTGGTGGCGAGCGACGGTAGCGGTGGTGGTGGCGGCGGATTGGTGGCGGTGGCGGTGGGGTGGCTGGCGGTGGAGGTGGCGGCGGTGGGGAAGGTGGCGGCGGTGGCGGTGGCAGGTGGCGGTGGCGGTGGCGGTGGCGGTGGCGGTGCGCGTGGGTGTGGAGGTGGCGGCGGGGTGGTGGTGGCGGTGGCGGTGGCGGTGGTGGCGCTGACGGGTGGTGGTGGCGAGCGACGGTAGCGGTGGACAACGGTGGCGGTGGTGGCGTGGCGGTGGCGGTGGCGGTGGGTAGCGGTGGCGGTGGCGGTGGTGGCGTGGCGGTGGCGGTGGCGACGGGTGGCGGCAGCGGTGGCGGTGGCGGTGGCGGCGGGCGGTGGCGGTGGCGGTGGCGGTGGTGGTGGTGGTGGCGGTGGCGGTGGCGGTGGCGGTGGCGGTGGCGGTGGCGGTGGCGGTGGCGGTGTGGTTATTGATGTAAAAGTAATTAATGTAAAGTGGTGGTAATGTTGTTATTATAAGGGTTGAGGGATGTATGTTGTATTATAGTTACATTTAAGTTAAGATATTTAAATTAGTGAACAAAGGATAGGGGCATTATAGGGTTTTCAAAAACTTAGTTGAATGTTGAAAAAGAAAAAGGAGGGAACAAATGCTTTATAATGTAATAGAGATAGAGATAGAGATAGTGATAGAGATAGAGATAATATATATATGTGTGTGTGTGCGCGCGCATGCGTTCTTATATAACTAATTATGTATACAACTTGTAGAACTTTTGAAATAAATGAATGTTATTTGAATTATGAATCTGAGCTTGAATAGCTAAAACACTTGTATACAACGCTCCTCTGCCATAACCGTGTTAATGATATTCAATGATGGATCAAGAACGACTCCCAGTGTGATTGTCTGAGTTGCCATAATCAATAACCAAGGGTTGAGATCGAGGATTACATAATTCGTATTGAGAGCAATTTCAGTGATCTCAGAAATTTATATCATCCCCATTGTTAGCTGAGTTTGATGCTAGTCAGTGGAGGTGAAAATTTTCACCCCTTTACTTATCAATTTGCTAAGTTTGATTATGTTCTATCTCAAATGGATCAAAAATCTAAACAGTTAGCTAAGACGGAAATGAGTCAAATGGGTTAAAATTCAGGTATGGTCTCTTTATAATGCTCTTAAATTGTTATTCGGATTTAGATTACGAGTATAGTGATATTGTCTTAGTCTCTGACTCTTTTCTACCCACGCTAAGAAGCTATCCGTTTCCACCAGAACCTGTTATGAACCATCATGATCTCTTTACATGCCTCTCCCAGAGCAGTGATCTTCATGGAGAGTCAAATAGTAACTACCGTTATTTAGAAGCATAAGCATGTGATTGGTAAAAAATACTGAGAGATGTAAGAATTTACAAAATTTGAAGGAATAGAAGGCTCTTTCCTGTTTTTATGATTAAATCAACTATAGAGGAGAAACGGTTAACCTTGGAAAACATATTTGTCTTTCTTTACCTAAAATGTTCCGAAGAACATAAGTGGAATTTGTTACCTTTTTTATATTCGTCTATTTATTTAGTGTCATGTTTGACTTTTTCTCCTTCGTGATGAAGCATACTTAATAAGCATGGTTCGTATTTAATAGCGGCTGCATTCTGTGCCTTTTTTTGTAACTTAATTTGCATGTTCTGACGTCATGCTTTAGCTGTAACTCTAGTGTACCATCTTATCGATATGCATCAAACAAGCTGAGTATGCATCTGTTAGGGGTGGCAATGTTGTTGCCCCATATTCTTATGGACGGGTTGATGAAGGATATGGATATGGGTCATATCTAAAATTTAATTGAAAAGGGAACGGACCAAATAGCTAAATAGGTCAAACAGGCTGAATTCGCTCAAAGTGCACATTCAATCCATGTATCCTAAATATTTGTATACACTTGTTGCAATAATGTAGTGTCTGTAATCGTATTCAATGTAGTTGCAATAACGTAGTGTCTGTAATCGTATTCGACACATATATGTTTATATTTTGTCAGAATTTTAGAGAATGAACAGTAAATATTTTGGGTCAGCATACCCAACCCCATTCGTTTTGACCCCTACAATTATATTTGTTTAGACCCTTTTACGCCTTTATCCGACTCGGCCTTTTGCCACCCTCACTCTGTTGTGGAATTTGTTATCAACTGTGTTTAAAATACCGTCTTCAACCTTGGCTGGTTGGAATCTGTTATGATACCGTATATGGTTTTTTGTTTCATCTCAACATTTGGTTAATTTCTAGTTGCCTGTGGTGATACAGGTTGCATGCACAGGCTCTAACGCTGGCTGCATTAGCCGGGGCTGGATTAGTTGAGTACTATGATCATAAATCTGGCGCAAAGACAGAACGATATGCCAAGTTCCTTGATGTCAACCCTCACAAGGAATAAGTTTTAGTTCACTCTGCACCTGTTGAAGTACTTGTCAAATCTATACTATAAAACGCTTAATGGTTTTGCATAAAGCTAATTTGCATTTCGCTTCATGGTAGCTTAGTGTTATCAAAGCTGCAAATATTGCACATGGAATTTTGCTTTACTAAATGTTTATTGACAGAAATTTAATATGCCATTTTATTTCCTTATGGTTATAACATTTACCATATCATAAATGTTTCCTTTTTTTATCGTTACAACTTTCAACTGCAATCTTGTAATCAAGTTCAGTTATGGGGTTGGTCTACCTATTTGTTCTATAACGCAACGTATTTCAACAAGATCACGTTGTATTTGATCCTTTTCTATGAACCAGGTTCTACACCCTTGCATATGTAAAAGCTACAAGGTGGATGGAAACTAAAAACTACAAAAATTATTTCTTTTTGAGTAAAGCGTCCAAAACTCCAACCTTTTGTCCTTTTGACTAGATGTCTAAATCACACCCAGATTAAATATCTAAGTCTTTATTCCATGCAACAAAACATCGTACATCAGGCTGACTTATAAGCTATCAGAACTCTTGATTCTAATCTAACTTATATGAAAGGGTATCCAAATGTGTATAGTCCCGATCCGACGACTATAATAAGAGATTCGTGAAGGAGTGAGTTGAATGAAATCCAATATTTACATACTTGTGTCGTTGCATAACTATTTACTTGCCATTGTCAAGCATTGAGGCCACAGTAAAGAGGGCTATAGTGAGTTTTCCGGTTCCTATAGTCCAACTTGTAATATAGGTGACCAGGTAGGGGATAAATCTCTAAACACTCTGTACTTTCTTGGAGTAATGGCAGTATATAATGGATATGTGAAGCTAAAGCTTTACTTGTATAGCACTTTTGTTTAGAAAAGGATGCCTAATTTTCATCTAGAAAGGGTATCGCCAATCTTGCAATCGGAAAAGAATCACGATTACAATGAACATGAGTGATAGAGAAAGCTGTGATTTAAACAACAATAAGTACTTCGTATTTTTGTTGGTAAAGACAGCTTTCACAAATGCTCTTTGTTTAGCTCTGTCCATATCGATAATAACTGAGATTGGAGGCATTATTACTTACCTAATATCCGAACTAACTAACAAGGTTTTATAGTAAAGAGTGTTCGAATGGTTATGCTTCCCATCATACCAATTCTGCATGAAATTTGTGAACTCATCTGAAAGAAAGAGTATGCCATTACTTGTTTAAATGATAGATGTATAGATGTACTGTGTAACAATGATATAATGCATAATACAAACTATTTTACTGTCTATAGTAAAGCTCTACACAGGTAAGATCATGGATTTATAATAGGGAATTAGGGATGGAATTCAACTCCAAAACTTTATGCTAAGCTCGGTCCGATAGCTTAACGAGCTTTAAAACCATTAACATAACAAAGATTTTTATATGTATATTGAAGATAACTTATGATCAGCAATTTTGAATCATACAAATTTATAAACGGGGCGCGTAACACCACCGGGGCAAAAAGGGTACCCCCACCAGCACTATTAGCGGCGACGTCGCCGCTAATAGTGAGGGGCCCAACTGACCAATTGATGACTTCAAAGCTGTTTCAGTCAATGGGTCCCGCACTATTAGCGGCGACTTTCCGGCGACCCACTTTTCCGGCGACCCACTTTTCCGGCGACCCACTTTTCCGGCGACACTTTTCCGGCGACACTTTTCCGGCGACCCACTTTTCCGGCGACCCACTTTTCCGGCGACCCACTTTTCCGGCGACCCACTTTTCCGGCGACCCACTTTTCCGGCGACCACTTTTCCGGCGACCCACTTTTCCGGCGACCCACTTTTCCGGCGACCCACTTTTCCGGCGACCCACTTTTCCGGCGACCACTTTTCCGGCGACCCACTTTTCCGGCGACCCACTTTTCCGGCGACCCACTTTTCCGGCGACCCACTTTTCCGGCGACCCACTTTTCCGGCGACCCACTTTTCCGGCGACCCACTTTTCCGACGTTTTCGCGACATTTTCCGGCGACATTTTCCGGCGACATTTTCCGGCGACATTTTCCGGCGACATTTTCCGGCGACACTTTTCCGGCGACACTTTTCCGGCGACACTTTTCCGGCGACACTTTTCCGGCGACACTTTTCCGGCGACACTTTTCCGGCGACACTTTTCCGGCGACACTTTTCCGGCGACACTTTTCCGGCGACACTTTTCCGGCGACACTTTTCCGGCGACACTTTTCCGGCGACACTTTTCCGGCGACACTTTTCCGGCGACACTTTTCCGGCGACACTTTTCCGGCGACACTTTTCCGGCGACACTTTTCCGGCGACACTTTTCCGGCGACACTTTTCCGGCGACACTTTTCCGGCGACACTTTTCCGGCGACACTTTTCCGGCGACACTTTTCCGGCGACACTTTTCCGGCGACACTTTTCCGGCGACACTTTTCCGGCGACACTTTTCCGGCGACACTTTTCCGGCGACACTTTTCCGGCGACACTTTTCCGGCGACACTTTTCCGGCGACACTTTTCCGGCGACACTTTTCCGGCGACACTTTTCCGGCGACACTTTTCCGGCGACACTTTTCCGGCGACACTTTTCCGGCGACACTTTTCCGGCGACACTTTTCCGGCGACACTTTTCCGGCGACACTTTTCCGGCGACACTTTTCCGGCGACACTTTTCCGGCGACACTTTTCCGGCGACACTTTTCCGGCGACCCACTTTTCCGGCGACCCACTTTTCAGACGAAGTATTAGCGGCGACTAGCATTAGCGGCGACATTTCCGGCGACCCACTTTTCCGGCGACCCACTTTTCCGACGTTTTCTTTGTATGTTTACTAAGACTCATTTATTTTTGTATTGTTGTTATTATTTTTAATATATGTTATTATTAGTTATAAAAATGTTATAGAATTATCTTTTTATGATTAGGCTTCCATCAAATGCCATAAGTGGATAGATTACTTTTACTAATAACACAGTTTGTTTGTAAACTTGGATCAACTAGCCCAGCCAAACAAACCATTCAAGATGCTATTTGACATGTTAGCAAAAACCTTAGATAAATAGTAAATAAATATAACAATAAGAGTAGTATTTTCCCATAAATTAATGTTCTTCTTTTTTCCGTATATAAATAGAGACAGCGAATAAAACTTTAATTATTATTTTTACGAAAAATAATGTTGAAAAATAAATCATGGTTCATATATTAATTAATACATTTAATATAAAAACTATATTAACCATAATGATTTATTTTATTTTATTTTATTTTATTTTTAATTCAACTTTTTGTTATATAAAAGCTAAGTTAAAAATGATATGATTTTTAGAAATTATATGATTTTTAGAAATTTTACGTTTGTTAGTTTGATTTAAAGAAATTTGTAGGATTTGATTGTTATGAATTATTGGTAGTTTATGATTATTATTAATACGATTGTTAATATTATGTTAGAAAAACCATTTTGTTACTATGATTGTTAGAAATTAGTGATAGAAATGTTATGATATTTTGTTATGTTTTTATTGATTTATTACTTGTATATAACTTATGTAGGTTAAAATGGCTGCTGTTCATGGCGGAGATGGTGGCAATGACCCTCCAAATTGGGGGTGGAATCCCCAATGGGGCTGCAAGCGTAGCGGGGGTAAGTATATATAGATGTATGTAATATATATATATTTATGTATATATATTTATTCTATATTTTTGCTTTGTAGGGAATAGCTCAGGGAGAGCTGCCGCTGCTAACAAGGAACTAGAGCGGGAGTTTCAGAAGACTGGACGACTTATAGCTCTTAGACTAGACCCCACCAATAGCAGGTGGCAGACTATCGGTGACACCTCCAAATGGTACAAGAGCTATTTGGGGACATATGTCGCTACCGTCCCGCATACTTACGACTCGTGGGATCAGGTGCCCGCACACATCAGGGATGGACTTATTCCCTGGCTCCAGGTTTAAAACATTTTATTTTATAATTTAAATACGTCATTACAAAATTAGGGTAGATGCTGACTATTACTACAAAATTGCAGAGACGGTTCTACTTGGACCCGTATCTAAATTACGACAACGGTCACCCCTTACGGGTCGCTGTTGAAAACATGATTCGTCAAGATGCCCAAAAGAACTACAGGGATAAAAAAGCAAAATTCAAGGGGAAATGGTTTAGCGACAGAGGTGGGTTAGATAGACTCGGGGAATTCGAAGGTGTTCCGCCGCATGGAATGCCTCAAGATGTCTGGAGGGGTCTACTGCATTTCTGGACCAGGGAACACCGGATGCTTGTTGCCCAAAGAAACGCGACTAACAGGCATGGACAAGATAATCTTGTCAGTACTCACGGTCGCCAGTCATATGCTCAGCGTGAATATGAATACGCTGTAAGTTATTATTTTTACGGTTTATTAATAAATATGTATATATATATATAGAGAGAGAGATACACATACATATATATAACTTTTATTAATGTATATACAGCGTAGTAATCAGGGGCAACGGGAGCCCCCGCCTGAGTTCTTTTTGCGGGCCCACACATTACACGATGGGACGGTGCAGGCAAGAGTTCCTCCCATTTATGTAAGTTCTTGTAACTAACTTAAGTTTGTATTTTTTGTAAATTTTTATTAATTAAAACTAACTTTTTTATTTGTTTATGATTTAATGTGGTACAGGACCGGCTTGTTGAATCCCACCAGGCACTTTCCCAACAGCCCAACACCCCGCCGAGTCAGACATTTTTGGAAGCTTTGGGGATCCGGTCGGGACATACCCGCGGGGTTGGGCGTACTGTTAGAGGAACAGGAGGACTGAATGTCGACCTCCCACCTATTGTTGACCCTCCTTTGGAGGCCCCAGCTCAGGAGCCGTGGTTTAACGTGGATCAATTCTTCAACCCTCCGAGCCCTTGGGACATCGCCGGGTCTAGTTCCGCCTCATTACCCACACATCGCTTGGATAGTGATAGTGATAGTGATTAGTTTGTAATTTTTATGAACCTCTTTATTTTGAAGTTTTCTATGTATTATGTACATTATGTCTTTATTTTGATTATGTATTCTTTTAATTAAAGTTTATATCGGTTAAATAAGATAATAAATAATAAACCGGAAGGTGACGTCAAGGTGGGGCTTCAAGCAATAAAAATAAAAAATTTGTTTTTTTAAGATAATAAATTTTAAAAGAGAAAAATGAAAAATATGCGAAAATTATGATTGGTAGTGATAATTTTATTATAGAAATGAGAAATAAATAATGTAAAGTTTATATCGGTTAAATAAGATAATAAATAATGATAAAATTTATATTATTGGAAAACAAATATTTATGTATAAAAACAAAAAATATAACAAAATATTTATTATTGTAATGAATTTAATCATCTATAACAATAGGAGGCCCAGGTGGTATTCTTGGGCAGTTTGCATACATCCATTCTTGAAACGCTTGTTCTCGATGTGCGTACAATGATGCCACTGCACGTGCAGGCGGGGTTGCGTAGTATGACCATTCTGGATTCTTGTAAGCCATTGGGTACTCACCTGTTAATTCCACTGCAACAAAATGACTCTCCTCATTTACGAGAGCAATAGTTATCGGTTGAGCCAACATTAATTGATCCAATCCATGATGCATCGGGAATACTGTTCGGGCGTCACGTAAACTGATGCAGTTGATTATTATACCTAGCTTATTGGCCAGGAGGATATGGAAAAACACTTTACTCATCCAATGGTCCTTGGGACGCCATTTTTTATAATAAGAGGTTTGCAACGCCTCTAATATGCGTTTGCCCTCGGGCCCATACATTCGCATGTACCCTTCGCGGTCAGATTCAAACTCCTCTAGCATTTGCGTACGAACCCACTCCGAACCGTAATCCTCATCTAGCCCCAAAGCTACCGCGGTAGCTCGAAATCCACAACTACCATCCCCTGTGACATTCTGTGCGCCGACAACGTAAGGTCGAATGTACGTTGGCAGCTCTTCTAGTACCCATGCGATGTTTCGGGACAGTCTGGCGTTAAGCGGTTCCGCAATATACCCATCCCAACTGGTGTCTGACTTTGCCTCTGAATCTGGCTCTGACTTTGACTTGGCATATGGCTGCTCAGATTGGACCGCATATGATTGGGATGGTTCCCCCCAGCCATATAAATTTTGGACCCCATAGGATTGGGACGGGTCCCCGAATGTATATATATTCTCAAGACCTGGATATGGGAAGAGGTTTCCGAAAAAGTCTAGATTATCCTTTACCCATTCGGATTGGGTCGTCTCCCCGAATAAGTTCTGTGTCTCGGGGATACGACATGATTGGGACGGCTCGTACATACTGTGTCGCGCACCCTGCGGGTCATCATACCGTGATTTGGTGGGCGCGTACTCACTTTGTCTGGCGGGCTGCACAGGTGGCGGGCTATTCAGATCTGGCACCTCTTCAGTCCTTGGGCGACTGGACTTAGATTTCCGAAGCCCAGGTGGCTTTTTGTTAAGATCGGGCACCTAGACCAATAAAATAAAACAATTACTTAAAATCAATTAGTTTTATAAATTTTATTAAATCACTAATTAAGCTTATGATGTGTTTGGTCTACCTTTGGCGGCTTTTGTTTCGACCCGACCGGTCTTCCACGTGTGCTCTTCTGAACAATGGGATCTTTCACCTGTGACTTACCCGGCTTAAACATATCCTTTATCTTAGACAACCAATGTTTCCGTTGGGCCTTGGGTTGCTCCACCAAGAAAGTTGTAAGATCACCTACGACTTCATGGACATCTTCTACATCGTCTTCCTCTTTTAGACATGTCGATGGTGTTAAGTCAAGCTTTCTCCAAAACGGGTCTATTACATGCGGCTGAATACGAGTCTCTGCATTTTTATATATCAATAAGTATACGACATTATGTTGGTATGATTAAAAACATATATATTAAAACATACTAACCACGGTGCATGTACTCGGCAATCTTGCAGGCACATGGTAGCCCACAACTATACCGAACCTTGCACCCGCATTTTTTCACATTTTTTTTCAATTGTTTGTCTAAGCGAATGATTTCATCAACCATGATGTCCAAAGCTTTATGTGAAACCGTTCCCAGCAGGGCCTTCATACAGTTGTAGTTATGTTTACCCAGGCGGGTTCCCTTGCTATACCCCAGTTGGCCCCTTATTTCAGTTTCTTGACCGATAATGACAGAATCAACACATTGCAGGATTCTAGTAAATGTACATTTCCCCTTCAGCTCTTCCTTCAGATGGTGGTGCTCGGCCTCGACTCTGTTTGTGGTGTGGTTCTGATAGTTGAGATGTTCATCCACCCAACATGACACAAACTGCTCTCGGTACGGGGACAACCAATTATCATTGAGGTACTTGTAGACACCTGGATAAGCTCCCAATTTTTTCTTTAACTCCTTCTCGTATGCTTTAAACTCGTCAAGAGTCCGAGATTCATAGACTCTTTTCCACCACACGTTAAGCATAAAGATGTTAACATCTTTCTTCACCCGCAATGCCGGTTCGCAGTGTTTGGTTATGTTTTGCCATATGTGGTACCTACACAACAGGTGTTTCGCTTGCGGCATAACAACCTTCAATGCTCTCATCAGGGCCAGCTCCCTGTCAGTTAAAACCACACGAACAGTTAAGCCTTCAACAAGGGTGGACTTCAGACATTGTAACACCCATTTATAATTCGCCTCCTGCTCGTTTACGATAAAAGCATATGCTAAACTGAAGGTCCGGCCCGTTGAAGTGACGCCGACAATCTCAACAAGCGGCATGTTGTACACGTTGGTTTTGTACGTGGAGTCTATTTCAATAACCCAGGGAAATGCGCGCCATAGGGTCATTGATGTTGGATGCATGAAAAAGAGATTCTCCAACCGTCCATTTTTACTATTTGTAGTAAACTGGTAAAAGTAATTTTTCTCTTGCATCAGTGAGAACATAACCTGCGACAGGTGAACAAGATATAGTAAATATGTCACTTCCAACAACGGAGTACGTAATCACTAATATGATGTATGTACCTGCATTGGAGTATGTCCTGCATGGCCCGCCCTCCGTCTCGATTTCAGAAAGTTGGTAATGTCTCCTCTTCGAGTCAGGTTTCCTGGAAATTCATTTTTCATGTTAACCAGGATCTGGCGTGGGAACATACCGCGATCAGATAGGTTTCCCACATATTGCTTTTCTTCTTCCGTCATCCGTCTCGCGTATGCATTCCCCTGCAGATCGGTAGCTGGATCATGATTGTGTTTCCAGTCCTTGACAGTTACCCTCCAACCACCATCATACCCGGGGCGGCCTTCCAAATTAAAGGGACACCCTATCTTGTTGGACCGTTTGGGTGGCCCAGTTAACCTTTTATCGCGTGGTCCACCGTGGTGACATATTAGTGTCACCTTATTGACCACCTTTAACGAGTTTTTGTTCGACCTCCGTGTGACTAGAACATAACCCAACTCCAGTGCTGTTCTTTTAGCCCACTCCGTCAATTCTTCGACGGAATCAAACACCTCCTCGGTTTCTAAGTCTTCAGGTTCGCAGTCAAATTGACCTTCTGCATCAGGTGACTCAAACACATCATCGGGAACTTCAATACGTACGTTTTCTGGGTCTGCCCAAATATCTTCAAAACTATCCATCTTAAACAATTCAAGTAAACAAGTAAACATGTACTTCATTAACTATTTATGATATACATACTATATATATATCTATATTCATAATATACTTATGCATGTATCGTTCGAAATATACCTGTGCGAGCAGCTTTGAAAACGAGTTGTCTTATTATATACTTGTGCGAAAGAATGGTAGCCTGCAGTTTGAAAACAAAATATAGATAATTCTAGTACCAATATAAGTTCAAATGTTAAGAGTAAGTTGGAAGTTCTGAATATTATGTTAGAACAATCACCAGGCTACGTACTAAATATATAGAAATATCATACACAAACCTCCAAAAATCACCAGTGCCACGTGTCACGTATTAGCGGCGACGTCGCCGCTAATACGTGACACGTGGTACGCGCCGAGGTGCCACGTGTGGTGCCACGTAGCACGTATTAGCGGCGACGTCGCCGCTAATACGTGACACGTGGCGCTCGGGGACGGCCATCGTCAGTGCCTGCCGACGCTTGTTCCCGAGGTGCCACGTAGCCAGTATTAGCGGCGACGTCGCCGCTAATACCTGCTACGTGGCACCTCGGGAACAAGCGTCGGCAGGCATGGTAACAAATTAGGTCGGGGCCCCACCATTAGCGGCGACGTCGCCGCTAATACCCTGGTGGGGGTACCCTGTTTTCTGGTGGGGATACCCTGTGCCTAAAATGAAATTCAAGTAAAATTCAAATTAGCCTCTACTTTATATAATTTATAGATGAAGATGATTTTAACGATTCTAGAGAATATTGTGTGCAAATGAAATGAATAAACTTTTGGTTAATAGTTATGGATTATTATGTACATGGTGGATGTTTGATAAATTTTGATAAATCTTAGTAACAAGTTATAAATACGCCGGTATATTTCAAATAAATTATAGCAAATAACTATATAAATTTTCATTTTTTATTAAATTTTGGTGGAAAAGAAACATTTTTTTCGACTAAAAAACAATTTATCTCCATAGAAAAATTTACACGGCAAATAACTAGATAAAATTTCATTTATATTAAATTAACTATTACAAAATAAATTTATATATGGATTCTCAATTGATAATAGATGAGTTCTAAAAAAAATATTATAAATTCTAATCAATATGGTTCGAGTTATGTGTAAATCAAAGAAAAATTCCACTAAAATATATACCATTTGATATTTTAGTGAAGATGCCCATACAAAGAAAACATAAAACTCAAAAAAGGACTACCTACAACCTTGACTTGAAATCACATTCTTAAAAACTCATCTTACATCTGACATCATCATTTTTATTTTATAACTAAAAAGCAAAGTTACCTGAGGATCCGGGGGATGTACGTAACGTGTTATATCATCTAATCTAATCTGCAGTAGCATATAATCTATGAAATCTATATTTACCATTTTTACCCTCACTCACACACTTTCATCCTCACCATCCAATATAACATAATATACTTCCAACCTGTACAACAAGCACACACTCAAAAAGAAAAAAGAATTAGGGATGGAATTCAACTCCAAAACTTTATGCTAAGCTCGGTCCGATAGCTTAACGAGCTTTAAAACCATTAACATAACAAAGATTTTTATATGTATATTTTTTGATATATAATATCGTGTAAGCTATATATAATTAATTTAGTAGGTTTTAGATATGTGGCTAAACATTTAATAAAGATGGATATAATTTATGGGATAGATATGGGTTTTGTTAAACGAAGCCCTAAGGCCTTTTGTTAAGATGTATTAAATAGCTGTATACTTACCATAAAATTTAGGGGTGGACTTTTGATATGGAAACGTACAATTTTTTTTATGCATGTTAAGTGAAGCTCTAAGGGCTTCATTTAGCATTTTCCATAATTTATTTATTCTCTTTCAATTGTAATCCATAATCTGTTACGGAGTATTTGTTAACATCAGATTTTTATCACTTACAACCAGGGTTAGATCAAGTCAGTGGAGGATCTTGGCAAGTGCTACGTAGGCCAGCGCACAGGGCCCCAGCGTTAAGATGGGCCCACGATTTTAGAAGTTCGTAGTTATATATTTATATAATTTACACATTTTATTATAAAACCATTAACTTAAGGATTTATAGATATTAGATTTAAATGTAATTTCTTAAAAAAAGACTAATATTAAAGTCCTAAAATTATATAAACCACAAATCTACAATATAAATTAAAAGATGTATAATAATAATAATATTCACACATTTTAAGTTTGGGAGTATATTAATATTAATAGCAATTGAGAATGATTTATAAAATCGTATTGATTATAAAAGTTTGATCAATGATTTTGCTCCAAAAACGAGTCGAAGAACAATATTCAACGAAGGTAAGTTCTAACTACTTATATGATAAGAACATTTTTTTTCGTTTAATGATATAAGCAATTATTACCCTTTTTTGTATGCTTATAGCAATTATCGTAATATATATTATATGGGCCTCTTTTTGATCGTTTTCGTTATATGGGCCCTTTTGTTTATCTTGCACACGGACCTTGAAATTCACTTGCCGGTCCTGGATCAAGTAGTTAACATCTTTGTCTTTGAAGACAAGTCGAGGGGTCGATCTTTACTTCTTGCAAAGCTCGTGTTAAGGTTATCACCATGCTCGTAGGAATAAGTGCCCAAATTTTGATGCTAAGCGGCAAGGGTGTAGTCGGCTATTTATATCGGCAAAAAGCATCGGCTCTTTGGCAACCCTATAGTACATTTATCGGCTAGTTTTGGCAAGTTTAATCGGCTAGTTTTGGCTATATATATCGGCATGTTTTGGCCGATCCTTGTGAACGTTGGAAGCGTGCCTTTGTGACCGTTTATTTTTGTTCTTGTGCCAATCTCATTTGTATCACCGGAAACCTAAAAAATTGATTTGGGGGTTTTCGATTTTGAGGCTAGATCTATGTTTTTCTTGGCTTCTATTGCCGGAATACATGCCGATAAAACTTGCCGATGCTCCTAACGTTATATTGCACCCTTTCCGGTGAGATCGGAAACCCCTTTTTGGGGTTTCCGGTGGTTGCCGGCCAGAAACGTTCACTTTTTTAACGGCCAAAACTTTGTTTGGCTTGTGCAAGGGTGTAGTTGGCTATTTGACTACTTGTTCGGTTTTCCGGCGACCCCTTTTTTTGGGGTTTCCGGTTTAATCGATTAGGGTTTCCTGTTGCTTTGTTGGTTCGGTTTTCCGGCGAGCCCTTTCTTGGGTTTCCGGTGAACTGCTGGTGCTGCTGCATGTTGCCCCTTCGGTTTTCCGGCGAACCCTTTCTTGGGTTTTCCGGTTAAACTGCTGCTGCTGCTGCTTACGGCGGCTGTGGTTTTCCGGCGAGCCCTTTCTTGGGTTTTACGGTCAACTGTTGCTGCTGCTTATACGTATATATATATGTATATTTATCTTTTTACATTGCCGTTAATTGCATGTTTGTGATTAGCTTGGTAGTGTTAACTTAGCGGTAGCGTTGCCGGGTTTTTCCTTGGTAGCGTTGCCGGATTTTGTTCCATTAAAGCAATAGGTAGCCGGAAAAAGTAGTTTTAGCCGATGATGGTATCGTTGAACAGTTAGGTTGCCGGTGTTACGTTAAATGGGCGATGATGATACAAATGTTCGTAAAAATGGGACTCGGATGATCCGAGGCGTATCTTGGCGGGGTAAACCTTCGGGTTAGCAGCCATGGCGTCTCCGACTTCCGAAATTCCCGACCCCCAAATTCTGAGCCCAAGTTTCTATTTTATACAAAAAAGGTCACTTTTTATGTTTTCCGGCAACTTTGATTATTTTTCGGTTACCTTTTATATGTTTTTCGGCATTAGTAAATTGGCAAGTTTTGGCTAGTTTTGTTTGCTACACCATGTAATTTGGCTAGTTTTGGCTAGGTTTTGGCAACGACACGTGTCGGCTTGTCGTTGGTCGAAAACTTGCCAAACTTGCCAATTTGCCAAAGTTTTGGCACTACACCCTTGCCCCTAAATGAGTCAATTTACATGCTTGATAGCACTTTGCAAGGCTTAAATGTTGGTTTTGGGGCAGACTCGTGGGTGTATAGCAACGAAGATGGGGTTAAATTTTTAACTAGGAAG
The DNA here is from genome assembly GCA_034093135.1 of Erigeron breviscapus. Classification (NCBI taxonomy): domain Eukaryota; kingdom Viridiplantae; phylum Streptophyta; class Magnoliopsida; order Asterales; family Asteraceae; genus Erigeron; species Erigeron breviscapus. The sequence goes on along the minus strand of CM067172.1, from coordinate 7,983,719 downwards.
ACCAGCCTCACTATTGGAATTAGTGGGTCCCTTCAAAGGTTACCTATCTTGTATAGCGTAAATAAAGTCGCATTAAATGAAACCTGATGAAAAGGTTTTGTTAGTTTGTCATCTAGTACCCGTTGAAGGTATAGGATAAGAGTTGAATCTTGCTCCCATATTTTTGCAACATGTTTACTAACTCGTACGACATGCTGGAATGTTTTTGTTTAGATGAAGTTGGGAGCATCAATCGAGAGGTAAAACTTTGGAATGGATGTGTTAGAATATGAGAACATAAATATATAACAATTCACGAGTATGCGCAACGGAAGAATCGAATATGCAATCACATTAATTAACAAAGAAGGGAATTGAAACGTGTACCTTATGCAAAGCTTGCAATAATAATAATAATATAATTATTATTAGTTAGGGTTTAAAGTAAAACCCCTCTACGATCGCACACTTGACACCCCTATGATGTATGCTAGTACCCGATCACGAACTTCACAACCCTTTGTGTAACTCCCTAATCTTGAAACCCTTATGAACCGAAAACCTTTTGATGTTATCAAACAAAACCGACCACAATTAATGCTAATGCTAGTCATTAATTATCTAAGTTTCATATGGATTTCGTATAGGATAAAACCGAACAACCCTTAGAAGGGTTTTCGGCCGAATAGAATAAGGAGAGAAAGAGAAGGTTTTTTACAAGTCTAAATCTTGTATGTGTGTGTGTAAAAACCCTTAACCTTTAACCCCTATTTATAGGGATTAATATTTAGGGTTTAATTACTTGGTGACCAAGTTTGAGGAGTATTAGGAAACTCCCTCAAGAATTCGGCCCCCCCTCTTTAAGTGTAATTAGGAAACTTTCTAATTTACACTTTAATCTTTCTCTTTTAATTAATAAACATTTATAATAACTCTTTAATTATTGTTTATTAATCATTTCGTGATCATATTAATCAATATACTACACTTAATATATTAATTAATAACATAGAGTTTACGTGTCATTTTGTGTGACCCCGTAGGCTTAAATGATTTCGGACATGCGTTTATGTAACGTGATCACATACCAACAGCTCCCACTTGAGCATGTTATATAAAGGCAATAACGTTGGTTAGCGTCTAGCAACACGCCAATGCTCCCGGAAATATTTAAGGATAGTTTCTTAAAATATCATTTGAAATGATTTAGTCTTTATTATCCCTTTGTTTCAGATACCTTGTTAATTATGAATATGGATCAATGTCATTTCATAATTTAACGATTCTGTTTCTCATTTCTACAATTAATCAAGATTACCAAATTAATCAAGACCTCCTCTTGAGTTCATTTGGGTATGGCCATACAAACATCTTAATTAATTAATGAGGGGCCCAAATGATATCATACTTCAGTTGCAAATTGAAGGAACAAATCCTTTATTGAATACACGTGTTAGTCATGTCGTTTCACTACATTTCTGAAAATAGCCCTTTATTACTACCTTGTTCAGGACAGTTAGAACTATATCAAGAAAATGCAATCCACACATGCATAACCTGCTTGTATCTCAAGTCTAAGGATAAATAAAGTAACCATTTCACGAATTTCACTTAATGACGCCGATCCATAAAATGACAATTCGTTAAGTGGGGTAAGTCCGATATTCATCTCTTTGAATACCATGTGAGTTTGGTATGACCATCTTCAAAATATTCCCTTAAATATTTTCACCAATCTCTCACATTTGCCTTAGTTTAACTATATTCCCATATAGTTAATCGACAATGGACGTTTAGAATATTTAAAATATTCATGGATTTAAACATTCAAATATAGGACACAATCATTATGAAATGAAAACACTCATACCTAGTATATGAATTCATTTATTGAAATAATAATTGTTTAACCGTCCCTTATCCAAATACCAATCACAGATTTACATGAGATAACTAGCTAATTTAAGACCTCTGCCCTTGGCACGCTTATTGAGCTTTCCTTTTAACAAAACCTTTGCAAAAAAGGATCAGCTAAGTTATAATCTGTGTGAACTTTGAGTATCTTAATTTCTCCTAGTACGATTTGTTCACGTGCATAGTGATATCATCTAGGATAATGTCTGGCACCTTTCTGAACTCCGGGTTCGTTGGCAATGATAATAACTCCCGTATTATCACAGTACAAATCCATAGGTGTGTTATTTTAGGGCATCACGTTAAAACCCAAAAATAATCTTTCTAATCCAGACAACTTTCATGGCTGCATCTGAAGCAGCAATATTGTAACATTCATGATTTTTACTGTTTGACTGTGTATGTAATTTGATTAACTATTTCAATAAACGGAAATTTGGACATAATTGTGTACATTTATCTGTAAATTGGGCCAATTATAATGTCATATTTGAACTTCTAGAATTAGAGCCATATTAGCAGACTATGAAATTGGCCCAGTACATGTTATGGAAATTATATGATAGATGATAATTGAGTAACTGTGGTAACAGGAAAAACGTATATACGAAACCTTAAGTATAATGTACAGTTCCAACAGTGTCGGTGGAACAGTGTCGGTGAAACAGTGTCGGTGAAACAGTGTCGGTGGAACAGTGTCGGTGAAACAGTGTCGGTGGAACAGTGTCGGTGGCTAGATGATAATTTCATTAATAGGACAAAAACCGACACAACCTTTATATTATATGAAATGATTTATCCATATTATGGATTTATAATAATTTATAAAAGTTGTACACTCGTGAGTATTTTTTGTGTTATTAATTTCGGAATCAATTAACTAGCTAGATATATTGTACATACTAGTAAAATAAATATGCAATTGTGTACTTGAATTAGATAACTAATAAATATATAAATACATGTAATTGATTTATAACCACATAGATAAAAGTAATTATACTTATATAAACTAGTTACTACACTTAATTACACAAATAATAATCAAGAATCAAAGTTTAGAGTCAACCAAAGTCAATTAGTCAAGTCAAGCTTGTGTTCTTGACATAAACCCCACACAAACTAACTAAGACTTGGATTATAGCTTGTATATCATGCAATGAACATATTCCTACTGAATTCTAGTTTGTCTTAAGGCCAAAGTTTCAGCCATTACACTCAAGGATGAGTTGTAAACACATGATGAACACCTCATGGCCAATGTGTGTATTCTTGGCACTTAGTTGCAACTCTTGGACTATATAAGCAAGCATTTGATGATCATTCTATCATCCATCTCTGCTCTTTCCTCTCTCTCTCACATTCATAACACAAAACAATCAAGTTCATAAAGTCTTGGGTTCATCACTTGAAGTTTCAAGTTGAATTTAAGGACTCTATAGGACTGAAATTTTCAGCCATCTTGCAAACATCATAGAAGATTCATCTGGACGAATTAGGAGACGTATCTTATATTTTTGGAAAGGTCCAAGTGTCAGTAAAATTTGATAAGAACGAAGTTTCTTCTGGTTTTGCTCAGAAGAGTGCCAAAAACAACGATTTTCAGAACTGCTCTGATTTCTGACGAGGCTACAGGTTTGTTTTTGTAAAAATCATAACTCTTTCATTAAAGCTCTTCAAGAGCCAAACCTTACAATTTTGAAAAGGCCATTGAGTGCCCAACAAATGTCTAGAACTAAGATGATTATCGCTTTGATTATCATGTAAATGATATATCATGTTAGGCGTATTGGTTAATGATGATTGTCGCTTTGATTATCATGTAAATGATATATCATTTTAGGCGTATTGGTTAATGATGATTGTCGCTTTGATTATCATGTAAATGATATATCATGTTAGGCGTATTGGTTAATGATGATTGTCGCTTTGATTATCATGTAAATGATATATCATGTTAGGCGTATTGGTTAATGATGATTGTCGCTTTGATTATCATGTAAATGATATATCATGTTAGGCGTATTGGTTAATGATGATTGTCGCTTTGATTATCATGTAAATGATATATCATGTTAGGCGTATTGGTTAATGATGATTGTCGCTTTGATTATCATGTAAATGATATATCATGTTAGGCGTATTGGTTAATGATGATTGTCGCTTTGATTATCATGTAAATGATATATCATGTTAGGCGTATTGGTTAATGATGATTGTCGCTTTGATTATCATGTAAATGATATATCATGTTAGGCGTATTGGTTAATGATGATTGTCGCTTTGATTATCATGTAAATGATATATCATGTTAGGCGTATTGGTTAATGATGATTGTCGCTTTGATTATCATGTAAATGATATATCATGTTAGGCGTATTGGTTAATGATGATTGTCGCTTTGATTATCATGTAAATGATATATCATGTTAGGCGTATTGGTTAATGATGATTGTCGCTTTGATTATCATGTAAATGATATATCATGTTAGGCGTATTGGTTAATGATGATTGTCGCTTTGATTATCATGTAAATGATATATCATGTTAGGCGTATTGGTTAATGATGATTGTCGCTTTGATTATCATGTAAATGATATATCATGTTAGGCGTATTGGTTAATGATGATTGTCGCTTTGATTATCATGTAAATGATATATCATGTTAGGCGTATTGGTTAATGATGATTGTCGCTTTGATTATCATGTAAATGATATATCATGTTAGGCGTATTGGTTAATGATGATTGTCGCTTTGATTATCATGTAAATGATATATCATGTTAGGCGTATTGGTTAATGATGATTGTCGCTTTGATTATCATGTAAATGATATATCATGTTAGGCGTATTGGTTAATGATGATTGTCGCTTTGATTATCATGTAAATGATATATCATGTTAGGCGTATTGGTTAATGATGATTGTCGCTTTGATTATCATGTAAATGATATATCATGTTAGGCGTATTGGTTAATGATGATTGTCGCTTTGATTATCATGTAAATGATATATCATTTTAGGCGTATTGGTTAATGATGATTGTCGCTTTGATTATCATGTAAATGATATATCATGTTAGGCGTATTGGTTAATGATGATTGTCGCTTTGATTATCATGTAAATGATATATCATGTTAGGCGTATTGGTTAATGATGATTGTCGCTTTGATTATCATGTAAATGATATATCATGTTAGGCGTATTGGTTAATGATGATTGTCGCTTTGATTATCATGTAAATGATATATCATGTTAGGCGTATTGGTTAATGATGATTGTCGCTTTGATTATCATGTAAATGATATATCATGTTAGGCGTATTGGTTAATGATGATTGTCGCTTTGATTATCATGTAAATGATATATCATGTTAGGCGTATTGGTTAATGATGATTGTCGCTTTGATTATCATGTAAATGATATATCATGTTAGGCGTATTGGTTAATGATGATTGTCGCTTTGATTATCATGTAAATGATATATCATGTTAGGCGTATTGGTTAATGATGATTGTCGCTTTGATTATCATGTAAATGATATATCATGTTAGGCGTATTGGTTAATGATGATTGTCGCTTTGATTATCATGTAAATGATATATCATGTTAGGCGTATTGGTTAATGATGATTGTCGCTTTGATTATCATGTAAATGATATATCATGTTAGGCGTATTGGTTAATGATGATTATCGCTTTGATTATCATGTAAATGATATATCATGTTAGGCGTATTGGTTAATGATGATTGTCGCTTTGATTATCATGTAAATGATATATCATGTTAGGCGTATTGGTTAATGATGATTGTCGCTTTGATTATCATGTAAATGATATATCATGTTAGGCGTATTGGTTAATGATGATTGTCGCTTGATTATCATGTAAATGATATATCATGTTAGGCGTATTGGTTAATGATGATTGTCGCTTTGATTATCATGTAAATGATATATCATGTTAGGCGTATTGGTTAATGATGATTGTCGCTTTGATTATCATGTAAATGATATATCATGTTAGGCGTATTGGTTAATGATGATTGTCGCTTTGATTATCATGTAAATGATATATCATGTTAGGCGTATTGGTTAATGATGATTGTCGCTTTGATTATCATGTAAATGATATATCATGTTAGGCGTATTGGTTAATGATGATTGTCGCTTTGATTATCATGTAAATGATATATCATGTTAGGCGTATTGGTTAATGATGATTGTCGCTTTGATTATCATGTAAATGATATATCATGTTAGGCGTATTGGTTAATGATGATTGTCGCTTTGATTATCATGTAAATGATATATCATGTTAGGCGTATTGGTTAATGATGATTGTCGCTTGATTATCATGTAAATGATATATCATGTTAGGCGTATTGGTTAATGATGATTGTCGCTTTGATTATCATGTAAATGATATATCATGTTAGGCGTATTGGTTAATGATGATTGTCGCTTTGATTATCATGTAAATGATATATCATGTTAGGCGTATTGGTTAATGATGATTATCGCTTTGATTATCATGTAAATGATATATCATGTTAGGCGTATTGGTTAATGATGATTGTCGCTTTGATTATCATGTTAATGATAAATCATGTTAGACGTATTGATTAACGTTTAATGGTGTATTGTATAATGATATTGATGTTGAAACGTTGATTGTATTGAACTGTGCTAATGTGAAACCTTTTAGGGTTTCCTTGGACATGATTAGGTATTCTAATCCTCGCTTATCATTAACGGTTGTTATCCGATACGGTTATTCCTTGTTACTTGTCCCTACGAACTCACCAACTTTATGTTGACGCTCTTTAGTACACTTTTCAGGTAATCAGGTTAATCAGAGACAAAATGGATGATTATGTGCTTGCATTGCTAGGATTGGACTAGCTTTGGACTTCTGGATCCGTGATCCTTATTTCCCTTTAACGGGTTATGCTTAGGGTCAACTACTATCATTTAAACATTTTCATTTAATATTGATTGAGTGTGTATCTTTGATAGATATTGATTATTGTATACATTTGAGTGAGTTTATGGATTGTTTCAATCCTATGAATGCATATAGTTTGACTCTACATAATTCCCATGTCGTGCTGTGCTTTTCTAAGTGATACCCCATGATTCCGCCATGTTGGGGTGTTACAGAATGGTATCAGAGCCGTGGTTGTAGAGAGCTAGGTGGATTGACCTAGTCTATAGCCATTACACCCACATTTCATATTAGCATACATGATAGGAAATTTTGTGTGCAACGTGAACTGTATGATGCATAAAAATGGTTTAAACTGAGTTCGTAGGTTACTCATAGAAAAGAATAAAGTTGACTAAGAACTATCGAAATAGAGATTGTTTTAATAAAATTGGAGTCTTACAACCTTGAGATACACCGGCTCACCCATTTGAACAAACTCTAAGAGAGGTATAAGTCAGAGTGCGCTAGCCTCCTAAAAGAGCGGGTTTTTAATTGCGTCTATCGCAAACCTTTGCCCTTGCGCTTCTTTGTGCGTTCAAATGGAGCTACCGAGCTCTCTTGTGTTACTAAGACTATAAAAATAAATTTTATTAAACATTATGTTATGAAGATTTGCATGAGTCTTCATACATAAACTTTTGATTCACATCAAATGCATTACCCATTTAAATTTAAGTCATTGCCACAACTTGATGGACGTATATGATAGTGTCGGGATACACCGTGAATTGTGGAATTATTGTGATAAACGTTGATATGTGGAATCTTGGAAGTATACATACCCGACCAACACTTAGAGAACATATCGGAACCGAGTCTTGACATCCATTCAATATATTAACGGTGTGGAGGGTTAGCCGATGGTACACCCTGTATACAAACACTTTTAATGTGTCGAATTTTGAAGTTAAGATCCGGACTATACTTTACCCACCTTGTTATGACTTGACCCATTTATATTGTGTCGAATGGTTCGTGATTGTATTGTTAATTGTAAATTGTACGATTGGTGAGCCTTAGATTATTCCCCGTGGAGATAACTATATTCATGCAATGATTTAGAGGGACTTGATGTGGAAATTGTGTATTACTTGAAGGAAAATTTTGATATTCGAGTGTGAATTGTGAGACTTAACTTGTTAAATCTAATACGTGTGTTCAGGAAAGATGGTTAGGCCAAGGAGAGCTAACACTAACTATAGGCGTCAAGATGAGCAAGATGAACAAGAGGAGCCGATAGTTCAAGAAGAAATTATAGGTGGACGTGGTGGTAGAGGTGGTCGTGGAGGTAGAGGTGGCCGAGAGGTCGTGGTGGCCGAGGTGGCCGGGGTGGTGCTAATCCCCCGGTAAGAGTTGAGATCATTACTCAAGCTCTCAATGAGCTTATGCCAGAACTAGTGGCTCGAATCGCGGCGGCCATGGATGGAAATGAACAAGAAGAACCGGAAATTGAAGCAGATGAAAATATGAATGTGAATGGTGATGGGAACGGGGAAAATGTTTTTGTTCAACCAAGAAACAACAATGTTTACCGTCAAGGTTGTATTTTCAAAGATTTCAAGGCTTGTGGAGCTCCGGAATGGAAGGGTGAAGGTGGAGCCACCGGTTGTTTAGAGTGGCTAGAGAAGATTGAATCTGTGATCCCTAGAAGTGGTTGTACTCAGGATCAAAGAGTTTCTCACGCCACCGGTATGTTAGTAGGTGATCCTCTAGAATGGTGGAATGTAGAAAAGGATACTTTGGGGATTGACCTCGCAAATTTCATACCTTGGGAAAATTTCAAAGAAATGATCATCTCCAAGTATTGCCCACCATATGAAATGAGAAATTTGGAAGAAGAATCTACTAAGCTCACCTTGAAGGGAGCCGATCATGTGGGGTACACTCGCCGCTTCGGACAACTTTCTAGACTCATTCCTCATCTTGTGAGACCTGAGGCCCGGAAGGTAGAAAAGTATGTGGTTGGCTTACCCCACAAAGTGAGGGTACTTGTTTCTCATCCCACCATGCCATTGACAATCAATGAAGCCATTAACCGAACCGCTAGTATCACCATGGAGCTGGTGAAGGGTGGTGAAATAGCCAAAAGTGATAACAAGAGAAAAGATACGCCCGAGTCGAGTGGCACCAAGAAAGATGATAGGCGCAATAATAAGCGCCATGGTCGTGGTGGAAAGGTATATGCGATGGTTGAACCGAGAGTTGAGCCGCAAAAGGGTGGTTATACTGGAACAAGTCCTTTATGCCCTAGGTGTAACCGTCATCATCGAACTGGTGTGAGATGTGATGCTTGCTTTATTTGTAACAATCAGGGTCACACCTCAAGATTTTGTCCTACCCGTCGAACTGTTCCATTAAATGTTGCTCCACTAAATGCTAGATACCCCCAAATGACCCGGGGCAGTTGTTATGAATGTGGTAGCCAAGACCACTATCGTAACCGATGCCCAAATCTCATCGGCCAACAAGTTCAAGTGACCATGTATCCGAATCAATTGCAAATTGCCGGTCCAAATCAAAACCGAGGAAATCAAGGTCAACAACAACAAGCTCCTCAACAACAACTCGTTCCCCGTGGAAGAGCTTTTGCCGTGAATGCGGCCAAGGCTCGTGTTGATCCAAACGTGGTAGCAGGTACTTTTCTTCTCAATCACCAATATGCTACCGTGTTATTTGATTCCGGGGCCGATTATAGCCTCATTTCCAATGATTTCATTCCGTTGATCGATGCAAGTCTTAGCCCATTGTCTTATTACTTTGAACTTGAAATGGTAAATGGTGGATTGTCTAGAATTAGTCAAGTTGTTCGTGATTGTGTGTTAGAACTATGTGACTACCCGTTTTACATAGACTTAATGCCTTTTGATATCGGTAGTTTTGACGTGATCGTGGGTATGGATTGGTTGTCGGCTATGAACGCGGTAATAGATTGTGGTAGTAGGGTGGTGAGAATACCTTTAGAAAATGGAGAAGAATTAGTGGTTCAAGGTGAGGCAATCGAGCCATGGGAAGGGAAAGTATATAATGTAAACGTTACTAAGGTCGAATTGAAGACCGTGCCCGTAGTTAAAGATTTTGCGGACGTATTCCCAGATGACCTCCCGGGTTTACCTCCATCTCATGAACTTGACTTCCGTATTGAACTTATTCCTAACGCTTCTCCCGTGGCCAAAGCACCTTATCGCTTAGCCATGACCGAATTACAAGAGTTGGCCGCCCAACTCAAAGAGCTTCAAGACAAGGGTTTCATTCGCCCTAGTCAATCGCCTTGGGGCGCACCGGTTTTGTTCGTTAAAAAGAAAGATGGCACATTCCGAATGTGTATCGATTATAGAGAATTGAACAAACTAACGGTAAAGAATCGTTATCCTCTTCCTAGGATTGACGATTTATTTGACCAACTCCAAGGTGCTCGTTTCTTTTCCAAAATTGATTTGAGGTCAGGTTATCATCAATTGAGGGTTCATGAAGACGACATTCCAAAAACCTCCTTTTGAACGAGATATGGACATTTTGAATTTACGGTGATGCCTTTTGGGTTGACTAATGCACCAGCTGTGTTCATGGATTTGATGAACCGGGTGTGTCAGCCCTATTTGGACCAATTTGTCATTGTTTTCATCGATGACATGAGCCTTGCCATTGATTTTGGTGGTAATTGGGATGTTCATCTTCCTTTGGTTGAATTCTCCTACAATAATAGCTATCATGCTAGCATTGGAATGACCCCATTTAGAGCATTATATGGGAGAGATTGTAGGTCACCGCTAGCTTGGGCAGAAGTTGGTGAAAGCCAACTCGTTGGGCCCGAAATTGTTATTGAAACGACGAAAGTGATCTCACAAATCAAAGAAAAGTTAAGAGTGGCCCGAGAACGACAATTGAAATATGCTAATGTTAGACGACGAACCCTCGAATTTGAAATTGGTGATTATGTTTTATTGAAAGTATCCCCGTGGAAAGGTGTGATTCGTTTTGTAAAACGTGGCAAGTTGGGGCCACGGTACATTGGCTCATTTAAGATCTTGGAGCGTATTGGTCCGGTAGCTTATCGATTAGAACTTCCTCAAAATTTGAGTGGAGTTCATAATGTTTTCCATGTTTGTAATCTTAGGAAGTGTTTGACCGATCCAACACTTCACGTACCCCTCGAAGAAATCCGTGTTGATAAAACGTTGAAGTTTGTGGAAGAACCAATAGAAATTCTAGATCGACAAACTAGAAAACTAAAGAATACCCGATATACGATTGTCAAAGTAAGATGGCAAGCTAGACGTGGACCCGAGTTTACTTGGGAACGCGAGGACCACATGAAGTCTAAATACCCACACTTGTTTAGTAATTAGTGTTTGATTGAATTTCGGGACGAAATTCTTTAACGGGGGAAGAATGTAACATTCATGATTTTTACCGTTTGACTGTGCATGTAATTTGATTAACTATTTCAATAAACGGAAATTTGGACATAATTGTGTACATTTATCTGTAAATTGGGCCAATTATAATGTCATATTTGAACTTCTAGAATTAGGGCCATATTAGCAGACTATGAAATTGGCCCAGTACATGTTATGGAAATTATATGATAGATGATAATTGAGTAACTGTGGTAACAGGAAAAACGTATATACGAAACCTTAAGTATAATGTACGGTTCCAACAGTGTCGGTGGAACAGTGTCAGTGAAACAGTGTCGGTGGAACAGTGTCGGTGGAGCTAGATGATAATTTCATTAATAGGACAAAAACCGACACAACCTTTATATTATATGAAATGATTTATCCATATTATGGATTTATAATAATTTATAAAAGTTGTACACTCGTGAGTATTTTTTTTGTGTTATTAATTTCGGAATCAATTAACTAGCTAGATATATTGTACATACTAGTAAAATAAATATGCAATTGTGTACTTGAATTAGATAACTAATAAATATATAAATACATGTAATTGATTTATAACCACATAGATAAAAGTAATTATACTTATATAAACTAGTTACTACACTTAATTACACAAATAATAATCAAGAATCAAAGTTTAGAGTCAACCAAAGTCAATTAGTCAAGTCAAGCTTGTGTTCTTGACATAAACCCCACACAAACTAACTAAGACTTGGATTATAGCTTGTAATCATGCAATGAACATATTCCTACTGAATTCTAGTTTGTCTTAAGGCCAAAGTTTCAGCCATTACACTCAAGGATGAGTTGTAAACACATGATGAACACCTCATGGCCAAGGTGTGTATTCTTGGCACTTAGTTGCAACTCTTGGACTATATAAGCAAGCATTTGATGATCATTCTATCATCCATCTCTGCTCTTTCCTCTCTCTCTCACATTCATAACACAAAAACAATCAAGTTCATAAAGTCTTGGGTTCATCACTTGAAGTTTCAAGTTGAATTTAAGGACTCTATAGGACTGAAATTTTCAGTCATCTTGCAAACATCATAGAAGATTCATCTGGACGAATTAGGAGACGTATCTTATATTTTTGGAAAGGTCCAAGTGTTAGTAAAATTTGATAAGAACGAAGTTTCTTCTGGTTTTGCTCAGAAGAGTGCCAAAAACAACGATTTTCAGAACTGGTCTGATTTCTGACGAGGCTACAGGTTTGTTTTTGTAAAAATCATAACTCTTTCATTAAAGCTCTTTAAGAGCCAAACCTTACATTTTTGAAAAGGCCATTGAGTGCCCAACAAATGTCTAGAACTGAGTTTTGTTGTATCTAGTCTTCTTGACTTGCCAAAGTCGTTGTCTAGTAGATGGCGCAAAGCTGGGAACATGCTGAAATTTCTCTATTTTGCACTTAGGCTTTGTGGTAGCTTATAAGTTGATCTTATACTTGTTCTAGGTACCCGGGAGTACATTTTGAGCATAGTAAAGTACTTGTACTAGTACTTGGAATTGCTTTACTTCCAGGTGAGTTTCGTAAACCCTCCCTACTCAATTGAGATTCGGGCTGAAAAGTGTACATATTTGTTGATTGATTGTTTGTTTAATGTATTGACTTGTTTCTCGGTTAACTTTGACTTCGTTATGAATACTTGTTGTGCTTTAGATAGTTGTACGTACATGGAAGATAATTATACTTTTTATGAATAGTAGATGTGGTGGGAAGGCTGCGGGTGACCCTATATATAAGCATCGATGATTCCTTTAAAGTAGAATTATAAGAAGTGTATGTGCATCGTATTTGTTGGTTGATTCACTTGTTATGATATGGACCGAGATGTTAATTGTTTATTTGTTGATTGTTGATATGATTACTTGTGGTTTAATGTGGCTTTGATTATCATGTAAATGATATATCATGTTAGGCGTATTGGTTAATGATGATTGTCGCTTTGATTATCATGTAAATGATATATCATGTTAGGCGTATTGGTTAATGATGATTGTCTCTTTGATTATCATGTAAATGATATATCATGTTAGGCGTATTGGTTAATGATGATTGTCGCTTTGATTATCATGTTAATGATAAATCATGTTAGGCGTATTGATTAACGTTTAATGGTGTTGTTAGAAATCTAAAATGGTGTTAAAATGTAATTATTTTAATAATGGAAGGAGTATTAGTGAAAGTTAGTCAAGTGTATAAATACTCCTCTCCATACCCAAAATTGTAAGTCTTGAACATAATTCCATAGTTACTTCTCTCTAATCTTATACTTTCTCTCTCTAAACTCATCTTCAACCTCCATTTCACACACAAACACACTTTTCACACACTAACCAAAATCCTCCATTAAACCTTCAAATCGAGCTTAAATTTCTACTTAACAATTGGTATCAGAGAAAAATCAGTTAATCTGAACGATCCATAGCTCGATTTGTTGCAATTCTCATCCAATTTTCGAATTTTTATTCCGAAACTGTTTTAGTTCATCAACTGTGGGATTTTTCTACAGTTGATTTTACCTCGTTATTTGTTCACCAATAGATTCGTGGTAGTTAAAAACACAATCCTGTCAAGTTTCAAGTTCCAATTCGATCTAAATCTCGAGTTTGAATTTTTGCTTTTTGGCGCGATTTTGTGGGATTTGAATCTGTTGTGTTTTGTGTTGATTTTTGTTCATAAACTTGTTGCGGACATGAATTCAATCAGTTTGCAAGTAATTTCAAGTTCAAACTCCTAGTAATTCGAAAGATATTGAAGATTTAAGAAGTCATTAATGGAGTTTTTCTGGAAAACTGTTGAAATGAAGAAGATGACCAAGACGATCTTCACTAGGACGATCTTCTCAAGATCGTCTTAGTCTTTGAAAACTAGTTTTTCATACTTGTGCGTTGTGACTTGTTAGACGATCTTCACAAGATCGTTCTAGACAAGAACGTGTTGAATTGTGTTTGATTCTGGCTAATTAATTCGAAAGGATTGGTTTGGTCAATTCAAATACTTAGAAGTTTTTGAGAAAGAAAACAAGACGATCTTCATACCAAGATCGTCTCATTTCCTAGATACCCAAGACGATCTTCACCAAGATCGTTTCATACCTGAGATACCCAAGACGATCTTCACCAAGATCGTTTCATTTCTTCGAAACCTAAGACGATCTTCACCAAGATCGTTTCATTTCCTCGAAACCTAAGACGATCTTCAACCAAGATCGTCCCAGTTCTTTTGAATCGTTTCATTTCAAGATCGTTTCATTTCAAGACCGTTTCATTTCAAGATCGTTTCAATTTCAAGACTTAACCAAATTTCATCAAAATCCTAGGACGATCTCACCTAGGACGATCTTGCTCAAGACGATCTCACACAAGACGATCTCACCCAGGACGATCTTCACAAGATCGTTCCAATTCCAAAAATCCAATAAAAAAAAAAAAAAAAATTTTTTTGCCCAGGGTCTTAAAAAGGGATAATTCATGAAGATTTAAAATTTGATAGCATTAAAATTTTTTTTTGCCAATTTTCATTCGTTATTGACGCGGTTTTGGCGAAAATTTTTAGAAATTATCAAATTTTTCCTATGATCATGATATCCAAAGTTTACATGAAATTCAAAGTTTCGTGAGAACATATTTCGGCGAAAAAATTTGGAGGGAAACCTGAAGTACAAAATCTCCAAATTTCAATTTTAATTCTTTCACTTCAATTTCAATCATAATTACCTTTTCATTTCATTTCACCCTTTGCTAAACAAAATGTCAAGTCCAAGTATCTCAAATTCAGTCAAAAATGATTTCGTCTTCAATTTGTGGTTAACTTCCTCACCCAAGACACCTACTTCATCTGAAGAGAAACTTCATAAAGGTGGACTGTGCTCATGTTGTATGACTACTCATTTGCGATCTGAAACAACTCCTTGTCAAGTGATGAAGATATTGATTCATTCAATTGCCACTGAAAATGTCAAGTTTCAAGAGGAAGTAGTCACGTTACAAGTTGAGAATGTCAAACTGAAAGAACAAATGATCTACTATCGAGCTGGTAATGTGAGACTTACAAATGAGATGAAAGAACTTCAAGTTGAATTTGGAGACCTTGCAGTTTGGAATGAAATTGACAAACAAACTTTGAAGAAGAATGATGAGTTGATGTCACAAATGAAAGCTGCGATAAAAGAACTTCAAACAGAATTGAAAACTTCCAACAAGAAGCTGAATGATAGTATCTTGGAAAGCAAATCAAGAGAACTTATTTTGCAAGAAAAGATTTCAAGTTTTCAATCTCAGTCAAAAATGAGACATCTATATTCTTAACCATGGAGAGCAAGTTTATTGATGAGATGAACAAAGTTGAGAAAGAGAGACAAAATGTTTGCAACAAAATCAAGACTCTTGAAGAGAATTGTTTGCAATATCAATCAAATGAAACATCTCTACGAAAGAGAATCTCTGAACTTGAGATGGAATTGCAAACACAATCAACATCTTGTGACACTCAAAGTGATGATGGCTCAGTTTATCATGATGCAAGTCCAATATTTCCAACTGAACTTGATGCTCAAAAGAAAGTTTGCACTGAGTCCATCCCAAAGAGCTCAAAGATCAAAGTTTCATCTCCTGCTAAACATAAAGCTTCTCAATTTACTAACTATGCCTTATTCAAGGATAGAAAGTATTCGTCGAAGCCTACTATAGATGGAACACAGACTCTCATTCCATTCTTGTCATTTGAAGACAATACCAAGTTCATCTCTCAAGCAAAAGCTCAGTTGACCAAGATCAAATGGAAACCTGTCTACAAACCAAAGTCAACTGAGTCAAAGACAATCAAATACTCACTTTGGCAACTCTATGAACTTGCACCAAAACCAATTACCGTGCAAGAAGTGAATGTCTTTGCATCTCCACTGCGTCCACAAAAACTCAACTTTTCAACAACCTCGAGTTTTCACCTACCATGGACTGCAGATTCTATTCGTCGAATCGATGACACGTACATTTGGAATGTCAAGACAAAAACCGTTGGGCCTACACAAAAATGGGTCCCAAAGGTTGTTTGTAAGTAATTCGATGAAATGGCTTATACACATGTCAGTGTATAACCCGGGCTAAAGATGTTGTTTATTGGACTACTACTTCATAATGGTTGATTCCCCAGTTTCGACTTCAAAGAGACATGATGAACATGTTGCCACACATTCATCATGAGGGGAAGAAAGAGGAAAATGAAATTGAACAGTGTGTGTGCTTTCTTGAATTTTGATGGGGAGAAAGAAGAATTCATCAGTTAAGGGGAAGAAAGATAAATTGTTGACTAAAGTGATCCCCAAATTTTTCTTTGAAGATAGTTATCGCCAACGTGGTGGGTACGCCGCGGGTACACCCTATACATAAGCGTTGGTGGTACGCAAATATGATTGTTTGATCGAGGGGAAGTTTGTGATGAAAAAGATGTTTGTCCAAATGCTTCAAGAGAAAGATTCATTAATTAAGGGAAGTGTGACAAAGTTAAGATTGTCAAGAAGAGGCTATCATGTTCAAATATAAAGAGCCAAGATCAAGTTTCCGCAATGCTCAAACTCTGAGAAGTTCAAGACTTAAAGATACATCTTTAAGGTAAGTGTGAAGATTAAAGACATAAAGACAAGTTTGATGGAAGATCTTGAAGACAATGAGAAAGCTTCGAAGACCTTCATCAACAAATTCGTATTTATAGATGATATCGTGCATGAATTACATTTCAACACCAAGGGGAAGAATGTTAGAAATCTAAAATGGTGTTAAAATGTAATTATTTTAATAATGGAAGGAGTATTAGTGAAAGTTAGTCAAGTGTATAAATACTCCTCTCCATACCCAAAATTGTAAGTCTTGAACATAATTCCATAGTTACTTCTCTCTAATCTTATACTTTCTCTCTCTAAACTCATCTTCAACCTCCATTTCACACACAAACACACTTTTCACACACTAACCAAAATCCTCCATTAAACCTTCAAATCGAGCTTAAATTTCTACTTAACAGGTGTATTGTATAATGATATTGATGTTGAAACGTTGATTGTATTGAACTGTGATAATGTGAAACCTTTTAGGGTTTCCTTGGACATGATTAGGTATTCTAATCCTCGCTTATCGTTAACGGTTGTTATCCGATACGGTTATTCCTTGTTACTTGTCCCTACGAACTCACCAACTTTATGTTGACGCTCTTTAGTACACTTTTCAGGTAATCAGGTTAATCAGAGACAAAATGGATGATTATGTGCTTGCATTGCTAGGATTGGACTAGCTTTGGACTTCTGGATCCGTGATCCTTATTTCCCTTTAACGGGTTATGCTTAGGGTCAACTACTATCATTAAACATTTTCATTTAATATTGATTGAGTGTGTATCTTTGATAGATATTGATTATTGTATACATTTGAGTGAGTTTATGGATTGTTTCAATCCTATGAATGTATATAGTTTGACTCTACATAATTCCCATGTCGTGCTGTGCTTTTCTAAGTGATACCCCATGATTCCGCCATGTTGGGGTGTTACAAATATACTCAGACTCTGTACAGACATAACAACTGTGGTTTGCTTCTAGCTCTTGCAATCCACCATCCCTTCATTTAAAAAATGAAGACGTATCCCGACTGAGATTTTGTATCATCTTTATCAGTCTGAAATCCACCATCACAATATCTATTCACTTTGAATTCTATATCAGGATTTCCTCCATACACCAGAAAATCTTTAGTAGCACACATGTACTTAAGAATATTCTTTACAGGAGTCCAATGATCCTCTCCAGGATTTTGCTGACAGTGGCTTACTATATTTTGCGCGAACGCAACATCAGGTCTAGTGCATCTTACCGCATACATGATAGATCCCACAGCCGAAGCATAAGGAATTCTTTGCATACGCTCCACCTCTTCAGGTGTAGAAGCACCGTTCTTGCTAGATAAATTAAGTCCTTCTTGAATCGGTATAAAACCACGCTTAGAATTCTCTATCTTGAATCACTTCAAGATCTTTGACTTAATCCAATCAACCGTTTACTTCTATCTCTATAGATCTTGATTCCAAGAATGAATGTTGCTTTACCCAAGTAACATTACTCCCACTAGCTTTGCGATATACACATGGCACATAAGGATTTTAAGCAAATCAAACCTCTTGATTTCCTCATCAAACCTTTTTTTCCAACTCCTTTTTGCTTGCTTTAGTCCATAAATGGACCTATGAAGCTTGCACACTTTGTTGGGATATTTTAGATCGACAAAACCTTATACTTAAACCATATAGACTTCCTTGTCTAGATAACCATTCAAGAAAGCGGTTTTGACATCCATTTGCCATATCTCATAGTTATAGTACGCCTCTATAGCTAAGATGATCCTAATAGCTCTTATGTCCGCAACGGGAGAAAAGGTCTCCTCATAATCAACTCCATAAAGTTGAGTATAGCCTTTCGCCACAAGACGAGCTTTATAGGTGTGTACATTTCCATCCATGTCGGTCTTCTTCTTGAAGATCCATTTACACCCAACGGTTCCACCATTTGGTGGAAGATCAACCAAGCTCCAAACTTGATTATCTTTCATGGATTTCATTTCCACATTCGCAGCTTCAAGCCATTTGTCAGATTCCGGATCTGATAATGCTGCTTTGAAATTAGGAGGTTCATTTAAGTCTCTTAATACGTGTTCTTCAGACTCAACCATAAGATTTAATCTTTCTCGAGCACGTATTGTCCTTGAGGACCTACGAATTGGAATCGCTTCATCTTCAACTTGTAGTTCATCTTGAGATTCATCTCTTTGAACATTCCCCCCCCCCCAAGTTGATGATTGCTAGTATTTTCAGAAGTTGACACATCTTCCTCTTGAGCCTCATCAAGTTCAACAATCCTCCCACTGTCTTCTTGAGATATGAGTTTCCTTTCAAGGAACTCAGCAAATCGAGATACCTTAAAAAAAGTGTTTTCGGTAGGAAAGTAGAAATAGTAACCCATCGTTTCCTTTGAGTGTCCTACAAAGATGCACTTAACAGATCTAGACTCACAACCCCAGATCTTTAAGTAAGACAATTTTGGAACACTCCCATGCCACAATTCATGGGAGTGCGAACAACAGTCTCTAGGGCATAATCACAAAACGAAATGAGAGTCTTAAGGTTCATCATTTAATCTAACCATGTTCAACAAGGTTCGATTTCTCCTCTCAAATATACCCTTATATAGGAGTAAGCTTGTTGGATAAATCCTCAAGCTTTTTAGATAATCCTTAAACTTTTGGCTTAAGTATTTTCCACCTTGATTCAAACTAAAAATCTTGATGGTTTTACCGAGTTGATTTCCTACTTCATTTTTAAACTCTTTGAATGTTTTGAAGACTTCATGTTTATGTTTAAGCAAGTAAACATAACCATAAGACTGAAATCATTCATAAAAATGATGAAGTAGCTAGTACCTTTCCTTGACACATGTCTAGATGGGCCACATACATCCATATGTATTAGTCCAAGTAGCTCTTTTGCCCTTTCCATTTAATGCGGAAAAGTTTTCCTTATCATCTTGCCGTAAACACAAGACATGCATGTGTCAAATGATTCATCATTTGTTAGATTCCTTCACTTTGAAGTCTTAAAATGCTTTTCTTGCTAATCGACAATTCCAAAAACACACATTTATCAAATGATTCATCATTTTGATTATAATATCCTTTCATATTGAAGTCTTTCAATGTGTTTCTTGCCAATATAATGTGAAAGACACGCATTCATCAAATGATTCATCATTTGATTGTAAGATCCCTTCACTTCGAAAACTTTCATTGCGTTTCTTGACAAAATAAACAAGATGACAATGTCAAAGATAGGTAGAGTCCAAGTTAGACTTGACCCTTTTGCTATTGAATTATCTTTTGAATCTCATCAATTCTCATAATTCAATTTAGAAGATACTTGAAGAACTGGTTAAACCAGCTTGCTTCTTCTTCTCGTTCAACTCAGCTAGATACTTAGCAAAGTTCTTGCCCTTAGCTTACGGTTGTTTTGCTTTCTGAACCTTTCCCCCTTTGATCATTAGAACTTGGGGTGCAGCAGATTTCTTTGGAAGCTTTTTCTCATACTCATAGTTTAGCCTTTCCAAGTGCTCAAAGTACCTCTTCAACTTGAGTACATGAGGACTCAACGGTGTTCCATACTCGTTTTTCAAGTCATGAAGTGTTTCAACAAGTTCAAACAATTCCACTTCAGCTTGTTTTCCATAGATAGACTTGAGTTCTTTGATCATATCACACGGATTATGCAATCCGAATTGATTGTTGAAGCTCGGGAGTCTTGCTACCCAAGATCAAACAAACAACCTCATTATGTCTATCATATTGAGTATTGTATTTAGCCTACTCTTCAGTCATTGGCTCCCGGAACAACGGGTGTCTGCTTTTCAAGGACTTGATGTTTCTTCACGGCTCTTAGAACTATTCTCAGCTGACGAAACCAGTCATTGAAGTTTGGTCCAGAAAGTTTTTCTCTTTCTAGCATCGACCTAAAAGCCGATTGGTGTATGTTTTGAGAAGGATTTGTTGTTGCCATCTCTAAAACAGACAAAAGTTCAATTATCGGTATTTTCAATAATCATCCTTAAGAAATGTAATTTACCCTTGTTAAATTCATTTAACAATTAATTTCATTAAGGCTAGGATCCAATTGACATACAATCATTTCATCAGTTGATCTGCTAGAAATGACGGTACTCAAAAGGTAATCGACGATCAATAATTGCATTCATGCAATTCCTAGAGTTATGGGACTTACAACAACACTTTAAAAGGATATTAAGTGTTTTGTAAACATGTTTTGTCCCATCTTATGCCACGGGTCAAGGATCTCACCTCTTAACTCGCTTTAAGTCACCCAATTAAGAACATGTAAATAGTCCACCACCAGTCTCACGGTGGAGTGGTAATCTACCTTGAAGAGATACAATTCGCCTACGATCCTACGTAGGAGCGAAAAGCACTGGCAAGTGTTCTAATCAAAGTGGGTGGCAATGACTTAACTTTAAATGGGTAATGCATTTGATGTGAATCAAAAGTTTATGTATGAAGACTCATGCAAATCTTCATAACATAATATTTAATAAAATCATTTGTATAGTCTTAACAACACAAGAGAGCTCGGTAGCTCCATTTGAACGCACAAAGAAGCGCAAGAGCAAAGGTTTGCGATAGACGCAATTAAAAACCCGTCCTTTTAGGAGGCTAGCGTACTCTGACTTATACCTCTCTTAGAGTTTGTTCAAATGGGTGAGCCGGTGTATCTCAAGGTTGTAAGACTCCAATTTTATTAAGAAATCTCTATTTCGATAGTTCTTAGTCAAGTTTATATTTTCCAATGAAACAATTTTTGCATCACCTTTATACCTCTTTATAAACACGCAAAAATTAATAAACTTACTAATTACCGAACTAATTAATCATGCAACAAGTTAAGGTGGGCCACCTAAACATGGTCACTATGGTTCATGCATATGTCTAAAGTCGGCTCCCCCCTCCGAAGAAGAGGACCACATACATCAAGTTTCCTTTATTGCGTAAGCCTTTAAACAACTTAATTAACAAGTAATTCACATAAACATGCTGACTGGAAATTTTTAGTAGCTTCACGACCCGTTTAGCCCTATTTCTGGTCAGAGTCAAGATTCTACCAGAACTACAAAGTTGTAGCCCTATGTATTGAGCACCTACTGTCCAAAGCACAACTTCTAACTCATTACAGATTAAAAGATATGAATTTTTTAGTGAACTGTCGCATAGCAGGAAAATCACACGAAAAATTCACATAGTCACACAATAAACCCTAATCATTGGACTATCAAGCTTTGCTATTTATATCTCTATATATAAGCAATAATCACAAGTAATTTTGCATGAATTCCTTGTGATTTTACTTTTATTTAACAACCTTAAATAATCAAGATACACAAACATGCAATTTATATCAAATAAATCATGTCAATTCACAAACTCAAAACTTTCCATGAGGGTTTCAATCTTCCATTGAATTAGGTTAAATTAATTAAACAAAAAACCATTATTTAATTATATCCGATTTTTAATTAAAAAAATATAAGAAAACAACTTTTAATTATTTAACAATTAATTAAAAATCAACCAACCCTTAACCCCCCTTCAAGTTTTGATCTTTGTAATTAATAGATCACATATGTGGCTCTGATACCACTGTTAGAATATGAGAACATAAATACATAACAATTCACGAGTATGCGCAACGGAAGAATCGAATATGCAATCACATTAATTAACAAAGAAGGGAATTGAAACGTGTACCTTATGCAAAGCTTGCAATAATAATAATATAATTATTATTAGTTAGGGTTTAAAGTAAAACCCCTCTACGATCGCACACTTGACACCCCTATGATGTATGCTAGTACCCGATCACGAACTTCACAACCCTTTGTGTAACTCCCTAATCTTGAAACCCTTATGAACCGAAAACCTTTTGATGTTATCAAACAAAACCGACCACAATTAATGCTAATGCTAGTCATTAATTGTCTAAGTTTCATATGGATTTCGTATAGGATAAAACCGAACAACCCTTAGAAGGGTTTTCGGCCGAATAGAATAAGGAGAGAAAGAGAAGGTTTTTTACAAGTCTAAATCTTGTATGTGTGTGTGTAAAAACCCTTAACCTTTAACCCCTATTTATAGGGATTAATATTTAGGGTTTAATTACTTGGTGACCAAGTTTGAGGAGTATTAGGAAACTCCCTCAAGAATTCGGCCCCCCCTCTTTAAGTGTAATTAGGAAACTTTCTAATTTACACTTTAATCTTTCTCTTTTAATTAATAAACATTTATAATAACTCTTTAATTATTGTTTATTAATCATTTCGTGATCATATTAATCAATATACTACACTTAATATATTAATTAATAACATAGAGTTTACGTGTCATTTTGTGTGACCCCGTAGGCTTAAATGATTTCGGACATGCGTTTATGTAACGTGATCACATACCAACAGGATGGCGGATCAAAGAAGTGGAAGAAAATAGTTAACCAAGGACTAATCCCCCAAAACACCCTAGTCCAGGACCCACCATTTATTAAATTTTACCTTTTCAACCCAATATTCTACCATCTATTTAATTATACACTTTTAACCCTCTAACTTATACAACTTCAATTTTTTTAATAAAAACACACTTAAAAATTTCATTAAATAAGAAAACATACATTACAATACTAAAAAAAACAACACATTATTAATTTAAAAAAAACCCATAGTTTCACATTTTATTATTAAAACAAAGAACAATGGATCACGGGAGGCGCCAAATATGCTCGACAAGATCGTGACGAAGACCATGGTGAACCCCTCGGTCTCGAAGCTCCCTGTTGGTCCGTGCGTGGACCGCCATCCTTTCTCGGAAAATACGAACAGGTACACGGGGTGGCTGAGCTAGGATTTCTAGATCATAGGAGGTTATTGCATGACCCGAATCCTGGACAATCATGTTATGCAATATCACACAAGCATACATGGTTCGACGAATCCGGTTGACACTAAACGACCTTGAGGGGTGTGTAAGGATCGCCCAACGACCTTGGAGAACTCCGAATGCTCATTCCACATCTTTTCACGCACTTTCTTGATATTTCTTGAATTATTTCTTTTCGCGCACTTTCTTCACAAGGAACAGACTCATCACCAACTGGGGACAAAGAAGCTATATCGTTAGCTATACGCATGAACAATTCTTTTCGCATTCGAAATCGCCGCCTAAAGAAGTGTGGCGGGTACTTTGCGTTTTCTACAAAGTAATCATTCAGCAACTGTTGTCCTGCACCTAGTCGATCTCTTGGTATATGAACACGAGTGTGAGGGGTAGAAGATTCCCCATTTTCGACCAAATGGATAAAATCGCCCATTATAGTGATAAGTTCTTCATCGTCGGAGTCATTCGTAAACAACTCCGGTCGAGTGTACGTGTTAGCACTCGACGGAAATGGAAAAGACATGATGATTTTAGATATATGAATGTGTGTTTTATGTTTATAAGAGTGTGTTTTTATGTATAAAATTAGATATGTAAACATGTTATATATATAGATGATAAAAAAGGACCAATAGTGAAAATTTGCAACAAAATCAATTCTGGCCGTTAGAGGGACCATTTGTGTCAATTTTTTGAAAAGTTTGCATTTGACCGTTACATTCAAACTAAAAAAAAACGAGCACGCTCCCCCTTCGTCTCTGTGGGGACGGACGAACCAGAACGGACCGACGAGTCACACCTAACGGTGTGCACTCGTCCTCCAAGCAAGAACGAGCGCAGGGACGAATGGGAATGAGGGGGTTGTGATTGCTCTTATTAGGTCTTTATATCTAGATATTAGAAGGGTATCCGTGCAACGCAAAGGCGACAATACACAAAATGCGAGATGCCGTTACGGTGCTAATTTCAAACTAAACAATTGTGTAGGAAAATTGTAGCATAGTACACGTGCAAAGTATAGAAAAAATGTTTCGACGAATTAAAAGAAGTTATTATTATTTTCCATAAAATAAAGGGTAAATTACAAAAATCATACCTGGGGTTTGTTCGAAACTACACTGGTCATACCTACAACTTAAAAATTACGCGAGACATACCCATCGTTGTCAAAAACTTACACTGACCATACCTATCGCTGACGGTCGTCTATTTGGCCGTTAAGTCAAGTCACGTACCGTGCATGTGAGGTATCAAAATCGTAATTTCGTGTATACTTCAGGTATCATCTGTGTAATTTACCCTAATAAAAAATTATTAAGATATTTATATTTATATTTCATTTATTAAAGTGGGTAGATATTCTATATTAAAATTCACATATAATATATATATATATATTTAAAAAACCTATTTCAAAATAAAAAATAAAAAGTTTATAAAAGGAGTCATCGAACGATACAGGTTTAGGCTTAGAAATTCTAAGGTTAGACTAACGACTAACCCTGGAAATCTAAACCGAAAATGCTACAGATTGCTAATTTGAGGTATATTCTAAAACCGTGACGAGTCTTCAACTTTGCTTTACCCCTCTAATCTGATGGGGATGACAAAAACCATACGAAAAAATTATATATATATATTTTTTGTATCTTTTTAAATAGGTTTCTATTAAAAAGAATAAATCATTGAAAAAAATAATAATAATATAATAATAATATAAAAGTAAAAACTTTAGTGGTTTTCATGGTTCTCATCCTTGTTATATTCAGTATACACATATAACAAAATAAAAATGACATATATAATAATAAATGCATTCTTGTAGCAATTATTTTTCTCGATACATTTTTCAATAAAAAAAAACTATTTTTTTTCATAATAAATTTCATATCTTTTTTTTTTGCATATCTACCCAACTTAATAATTGAAGTATAAATAGAACTCTAAAATTTTTACTAATTTTTTATTAGAGTAAATTACACAAATGATACCTGAAGTATACACGGAATTACGATTTTGATACCTCACATGCACGGCACGTGACTTGACTTAACGGCCAAATAGACGACCGTCAGCGATAGGTATGGTTAGTGTAAGTTTTTGACAACGATGGGTATGTCCCGCGTAATTTTTAAATTGTAGGTATGAGCAGTGTAGTTTCGAACAAACCTCAGGTATGATTTTTGTAATTTACCCTAAAATAAATATAAATATATTATATTTAATTAATAATTAAAATAAGGTAATTTGTATTAAACGAATAAGAAAAGTATAATTAATAAATTATATTTGGTATTATAAGTTTATCGAGTGGACATGTTTAAAATATTAAATAATGATGAATGATATATTAAGTGAGCAATTCATTTTTTGAGAAAATGAGGACGGGGTGCAACGTATTATGCCATAGACAATATTATTTTTTGAACGTTCGTGTCACGGGACGGCTAGCCGTTACATCCAATTGGACAGACAGTCACTAGCGACCGATCCACGAAGTCAGGGAACCACAGGGGAGGGAAAACCACACCAATTTAGCCGCTACAGAAGGCACGACGCTAAATTGGGGGAAAACCTTGATTGCTCGGATTCGAACCCTGGTCTCCCAGGGCCCAAACGTCATTGCAACACGGGGATGTCCACTGCGCTATTATATATAACTGAAGGGCGATATTGATGTTACTTATTGTGTTTTGATTTTTATTACATACGTTTTTTTAGTGACAAATTAATTAATTTTATTATTTATATTTACATATAAGAGATAAAGATTAAATAATAAGATGGCTTAAGGGGAAAAAAAAAAGAATAAGGTGTTTTTCTTGTTATCTTGCTTTTTCACTTTTAACTTTTTTTTTTTTAACTTTTTTAATTTTTTATAAGTAAAAACTTATTTAAACAAATAAAAAAATAAGAAAAATATTTAAAAGTAAAATTTTTTACACAAATATAATTTTATACACATATCTCTATATTAAATAAAACAAGATTGTGATGACATAAATATTTTATAAAAATTACTTATATGGCATCTCCAAATTTTTCTCAAAAAATTATTTCTTTTTCATTTATTTAATTATGATGTCATAACAACTTTTTTTTAAAATTAATTTTATTTTATTTTTTATTTTATGATGTTCATAATTTTTTAAAGAAATATTTCTATTATTTTTTCAAAACTCTAATAATTCATAGATGGTCCTTTACATTTTCGTCATTTATACAATTTTGTCATAAAATATTTTTTTAGTTTATGATGACAACATTATCATTAGAGAAATTAAACATTTTCTTTTAATTATTTGTTTTTATTTAATTAAATTATGAGGTCATATTTAATTAAACTTCGATTTTTTTATTACTGCATTATAAAGTATCTTCACTTTTAAAGATTTTAAATGTTAATAATTATTCATATATTTATTTTTACTATCAGATTACATAATATATACAAACATTTTTGGTATATCAAATTAAAAATTTTCTTTATTGTCCGCGTAATACGCGGGTTACTAAGCTAGTAAATTGTATAATTTAGAATTTAAAATACCACATGTTTTATTTTGGTTGGATGAAAAACCTTTTTCTCCTTTTATTCGGAACTTCTTTTAAGATTTCTAATTCCCTATCTATCATTACTTCCTTATATAACAAACCACTCATCTCGTTTTCAACTTTCCGGCCTTTAAAATACCTAAATTATTTTATCGCTTTTAAATCTTTGTCAACCCACACACTTACCTCATAAAATATTTTTCAACCTCTATCTCCCAAACTACCTATTTTTTATTCAGTAATTTGGATATCTCCACGACTCCATCTAATATAGTTAAAATATTCTTAAAGAAATTATTCACATACAATCATCAACCCTTAAAATAATAACATTATCCCGTTTTACATTAATTATTTTTCGACACTGTTATCGCCACCACCGCCATCACTGCCACCCATTGCCGACACCAACCCGGTGCCGCCAGTCACTATTAGCGTCGTCGCATTGGGCATGTATGAGAAATGATTTCCTAAAGTTATCCCAACTTGACTAGTCAAGTTGGAATAATCTTGACCCTTGGATGAAAATCAAGGGTCAAGATTTAAAGATAAGTTTTAAATCTTGACCCTTGATTTTAATCCAAGGGTCAAGATCTTTCAAACTTGACTAGTACAGTTGGGATAACTTTAGGCCCTCCCGGCATGTATCCTCTAGTAATAAATAAATATAACGGTATAGACGTATAAATTATTATATCGTAATCGCACATATATATATTTCTCTCTCATCTATCTATATCTATCTATCTGAGTTTTTCCGATTGTTAAATTTTCAGCTCCAACAACTTCAATCCCAAACCCCCCAAAAACACACATTTCATCCCTTTCTCATCTCTTTTCATTTCTTACCTGTATCTATATCTACATATATCTATACATATTTATATTCATATCCATATAAATTATAAAATATATTATTGATCATTGATTGTATTCGATTATTACAATCGATTGAATTTAACAATCGATTAAATTAAATAATTAAGAATTAAGATTGAATTAAGAATCCGGAGAATTATTGATATTTTTCAAAAATAAGGTTGTGAATAAAAGGATTTTTATATTATTATTATATGGGGTTAGAAGATGCAGATCTTGTAGTAGATGATGGAGGAGGTGGTGGTGGTTGTAAAGCCACCATTTCGTGTTCGATTTGTCTCGATATCGTTACGGATAACGGAGATCGCTCTTGGGCTAAGCTTCAATGTGGCCATCAATTTCATTTAGGTAAACTTAACTTTTTTATTACTAAATGAATTCAACTTAATTGAATTGATATTAATATTGATGTTAGATTGTTTTGATGATCAATTTGATTGCTTGTGACTAAGAAAGATGCCAACTTTATGCTTTAACTCAGATCGAATTCTAGTGATCTATGTTTGTAAGGTTTTTAAGTAATTAGTATAAATCTTTATATGCTAAAACCCCTTTTTTGTGTTTCTTTCGTTGATCGTATTGATTACGGAGGTTTAGTATGTGTGAAAGTTTGCACCTTTTTGGTCAATGATATATCTAATAAATTCGATAAGTACTGAAGTACCAAAAAAATGTATGTAGGTATCTATTAGGGTCTATGCAAGATCTTTGCTTTAGATTGTTATGTGGCAAAAATTTGTTGTATGATGTTTCCGGTTGAAGTGATGTCGGGAATCACATATCTTTTTTGCCGGTTCTTACTTTCCTTACTAGGAGGATCTGAATAAATTAGGCTCTTAAAAAGTATTTTTGTTCTGTAGTTCAAAAATTTTGGTAACATCATGTAAAGGTGAACATGGTAGTAAAATGAGAGGTTTGAAGCGATGGGTCTATGATCAGAAGTTTTAGAATAATTCTTGCGGATAAGTGGTGCATGTGAAAGAATAGTGAACTGCTATTTAGAACTGAAGGTGTCATATATATAATGCAATTAGAGCTAATCACATATTTGCTTGTGATGCGGTGGAAGAATTGTATGATACATTCATTAAAATTAAATTTGGGGGATTGCTAGTTTCGCTTTATTTTTGTTAAAAGAAGTATTATTTCCAGATAATCTTGTTACAAGGATCAAAGTAGAACTAAACACATGTTATAGGCAGGTGCAAGTACTGTATATGGCAAATTCTGAACAAGTTTGACAGGGAATCTACAGAATTTACGTTTATGAATAGATAATCTGATATCCCCTTATTAAAGTGCTGTGTAGGATGATTAGCGGTATTTGAAAGATTTATCGAGTTAGGTTAGAATAAAGGGTTTATGATGTTTATTTTTTAGGCACATGAGATATTGAGACCATCAAATATATTCTAAATTCAGGCCTTCAGGGTTTCTGATGCATATACATTCTGATTCCAAATCTAGAATAGTATTATAAAGAAAGTCCTGATAACCAAAATGTCATCATAATCCTACAGACCTGACTGTTTTGCTTTGCCCTGACAAAAACATAGTGGTCACATTCATGTCTCATATAACTTGCTTGCTTGTTCCTTTCCACTTTCTTAGTATATTTAATTATAGATTGTGTAAAGATATGAGTATTTACGTTCTTGATTCTCTTTGAGTTAGCTTAAATCAACAATTAGTTAGTAACCCGAAGTGGTTACGCATCGTTACTTGGCATGGCCAATCAACTGGCCCTAGCTCTTAGAGCTGTATGAATTGCTCAATGCCTAGGAAATTGGTATTGAACATCAGATTTGAATTATCAGATTTTCTGTATGGAGAATTTATTTTTATCATCGCCGGGGGCATTCGTCATTTCAAAAGATATGGGTCCTATGTGGTTTCATGAATTAATTAGCAAATTCAATGACTTTGTGACAACTTTTGGTATCTTAGCAAGGTTGGGGAACTCGTGACTCGGGATCGGATCGGCGAGGGGGGGAGTCACGAGTTTTTAAAAACTCGGATCGGAATCGGGGAGAACCGATTGGTTTTCTATATATAATAATGATAAATTATATGTAAAAAAATTCAAACTTAATAAAATTGTTTAGAAATATTATTACTTCAAAGGTCAAACTCAATTGTTTAGATACATAAACTCAAACCAATTTAGGATTTTATTAAAAATCGGAAAAAAACGACAAGAGTTGACCCAATTATTGTCCCGAGTCGGCCAAGTTTTGATCGAGTTGGCCGAGTTTGAACCCATCAGGCTGGTTTTTATCATCATATTCAACATGTTTGATTGTGGCTCCTTGTATCCAAGGGTTTAGAGTTAGACTCTATGTTCTACTACTGTTTTGGTCCTATGTTTTCCGGTTGCATTGTAGAACGAAATAATATTATACGTGTCCTAGAGGAGGAGACCATTGTATTGCTTGTTGGTTGCTCTGTAGTGTCCGTACCGGCAACTGCATCATATAATCATTTTGCTATCTTAGCATTAGCAACCACCTTTCTGTTTTTCGTTTGAGTTGAATATTTGCATCTTATTGTTAAGGTATAAAACTTATGTACATTAATAGAAGTTAAAGTAAATCTAAGATGCAATATTTATTAAGAAAAGGTTAGATCTAATATGATTCATGAAATTTGTATAGCAACTCCTGGTTTAGATACAAGCGTACTGTAAGTATAGCTTTTCAAGTTGCAGAACTGAATATTAAAAGGTATAGTATTCTAGTTTAGAATGCTGGTCTATACATTTTGTCTTCAGGAAGAGTGTGGGAGGCTTTTGTGGAAAAGCCATCCATTATTTTTTGTAATATTCTGAGGATCACATATATTCTTATGTTTTAATCGATGTTTGACGTTCTCTTTAGTCTTCACTAATGTCTGAACTTGTGTACAATCAGCGGGGCAGCTCATGTATGATTTCTTTCTTATGTTCGTTGTAGATTGCATTGGTTCCGCATTTAATGTGAAGGGAGTGATGCAATGTCCCAACTGCCGGAAAATTGAGAAAGGTCAGTGGCTTTATGGTTGCCGATCATATCCGGAGTTTAGCATGGATGACTGGGCCCATGATGAAGATCTTTATGAGCTCAGCTATCCTGAAACGGTAAGATTTCTAAACCGTTATATGTTTGGGGATATAAATATACTTGCTTGCAGCCAATTTGCTGCATTTACATAGAAAGAACCACACTTAATATGTTGATATCCTTTCATTCCCATTTGGCCAACAACACATCTGAACACGTACCGTTGGAAAACAATAAAATAACGGGTTTAAGCTATGGATTAGTCACATGCTTTCGGTGATTACAATGTCCCCAAAAAATATCAATGTAGGAAATGTACCTTTTTTGTGTGTTAATATCAACATAACAGCACCTTTTTACGTACTTGTTTTTACTTTTGATGTCTGATGGTCGTTGGAGTAGCTTTTGTTGGCGGAGGTGATGTTGGGGTGGTGCAGAGAACGAGTGTTCTTCCTGTTTGTTCAGCTTAAAAAATTGTCTACTGGTAAAGTAAAAATCCCCATCAGAATAAGAAATATTAATTAAAGCGACATAATTAATTTAACTGGTTTAGCCAGTAACCTGTTGCATGAATCATGGCACAGAAACAGAATTTGGAAGTTAGTTGACTATATTGGTATCTTTTGGGTATGTTACCTACATTGGGACAATTAATATGTAGCTAAGTTTAACGTTTTCTCTTAATTTAGTGATGGTAAAATAAAAGCCCTGGTTTATCTAACTATATACTCTATTAATCACATGACACACATAAAATCGGCTTTAGAAATTGTTCCCGCAATAATAGCCATTTACTACATCTGTTTCAATGTATTATGCTGCTATATATCGTGTATAAGATAGCCTTAGTCACGAGTCTCCTAAAAAGTGTCGGGCAAAGCTAGCTGGTCAAGCCTTGTTTATCATTGGATCTCGTAGGCAGGATTTAAGCAGAGTGGTAGCTGGTAGGTTTCTTGTTTTATTTGTAGAATACAACTGTTTTTGGTATTTAAGTTTACCGCAATACTCTTAGAAATGGCGATTGTCATTGTCCTGTTGATATTTACCTTGTATGGCTCTCGTTGCATTTCATGGAACTTATATATCAAATGATGAGATATTTGCATAATTTGAATGTGCAATATTTTAGGAGTCTGGTTGTATTACGATTTCTGAATAAATAATCTGTAAGCTGCCCATTTGCTATGATTATATAGATACCTGGTTTACCACACGTAATATCCCATACCCCCAGCCCCTCCTCCCTTGGTGCATCTTTTACCATGACACATCTGTTGCTAACTTCGCTGACTTTTTCCTTTTTGCAGTCGATGTGGTGCCCTTTTGGTGGATTTACTCGGCTTGCTGCTTCTTTTGAGTAAGTACACTTATCTTCTTATTTAATCAATATGTTACTATATATTATCTGTATCTTTCTTCTAAAACTCAAGTATAGTTGCAGTATTTTCCTGTGTTTTTTTTTTGTTAAAAATATCAAAATAAAATACCACCATGTACAAGAGTGGACAAAAAACCATAATGCTATAATTAAATAAATATTTTTTTTTCTTCAAAAACTAGGATGGAGTTCTACACTATAGGGATTAAGATTTTAGAAAGTTCTAAATTTAACCTCGCCAAGTCAAGTATTAGTTAAGCTGTGAAGATTTCAAAATAACCCTACAAAATTATCAGTGCAATTGACAAAATATTATGTACTTAAATTTTTGGGAAGCATATATATCAGCCAAAACGTCGTTTTTTCACATCTTATAATGTAAACATGATGTCAGAAAATATGTGTGTTACTAAATGAGGCTGTTGCAGTTCATTTTTTTTAACTTGATAGTTGATATTTTAGTTACAACTTTATTTGGATAAGTAGCATTAGTACTTTTCTAATAAATTACTTTTTTAAAGCTACCAACATAATTGGATCACTGTATGCCATGAAAATATGAAATTTAAAAAAATGGTTGCTAAATTGTATTATAAACCACGCAACCGTACATAAATATCACAGGTTTTCCTCCATGTAAGACTAGAATATCACAAATGAGCAATAAAAGTACATGACACGAGATAAACATTTCTGAAAAGCACATTATATTTTTTTGACCTCAATCCTATAAATATCAGTAACTAATGAAATTGATATATACAGCCATTTAATCATGAGAAATGGTATCAGAAAATTATTCAGCTATATGATGACAATGAAGCTTTGGAGTACTTTGTCTATTCTAACTTTTGCAGAAAGCAATCTACATTAGCCATTAAAAGTGATATATCTAAAAGTTAGAAGTCTATTAATCTTACTAATTTGTTGGTTTCATAGACAGTCCAACTGTTTACAGCCATTATCGATGCAACATTAAGTCATTAAATCTGCTTCACTCTTACAACATCAAACTTCATTTTTTCTTTTTGATGTTTTATTTTTCTTTTCTTTTTTTTGTCTATAGAAAAGATGATGCTTTGTCTATTTGTCCTGCATGTTTTTGTATACGACACTAACTTTTCCTTTTTTTTTTTTTTTTAATGCAGTGAAGGGGAATTTCCAACTACTGCATGTAAGAATTTAGTGCTTTTCAGTGCTTTCTCTTAAAGCTAACTTAGGGTTCACCCGAACTTTTTTACTTATGGATATTTTTTCATTCGTGCTCTTTCTCTTTCGTTTTTGGCAGATCATGATCTTCTTGGACAGCATGCAATCTTTACTGAACATGCAGCAGCTGTAACATCTGCTACCCATCTGTGTCCATATATTGCATATGTTCAACCAGTTCACCCCTCATCATCATCATCAACTTCGAGTTCGAGTGTTGCTGATGGTCCTACCTACAATAATCAATGGAACAGCCAATCAGCATCCAGTGAGATGCCAGGTTCTTATGCTTTGCCTATGGATCTCCGATACCACACACTCTTTCCTACGTCAAACAACCGTGTAGGTGGTGCTGAACAACAATCCATGCCATCCATCATGCCCCAAAGGCCAGTTAGGTCTAATGCTGATATGCCAAGATCAGGCTCTTATGTGCATCCGTTTGTTGTTGGCCAAAGGTAAAGCACCTTGGCTGTCTTAGAGAAGTTTCTTTTCATTTCATCATATATTTTTTTAGAGATGGTTGTTTTGACCGTTAACTTGTGAATTTTGGGTTGTGCTTTATTTAATACAGGTCGGATATATTTTTCTTAGCTATAACAGGGGAATGGGTCAAATGTCGAAAGTCACCATAAGTAACTAGATTTTTTGGATTTAGATTGTTATATAATCAAATTGCTTTTGTAATTAAGTAATCATAGTTTAACACATTGTTAAAATGATTGAAAAACCGGTGTTTCTAACCACCACCAAAGGTAGTGGTCAGGAATCCTGAGTTCCTCACAAGAGGTCTCGAGTTCAAACCTCCGTAGATAAACATCTTGGGGGTGGCTGATTCGGGAGCAGTCACAGGATACCCCGGTTAGGCCGTGTATGTTTGAGTCAAAGACTACCCTTCCCAAGTAACCTGAATAGGGAAAACCTCATCCATTTACCTCCAAAAAATAGGTATTTCTTGGTCATGTGTCTCGTGCCATTTTGGCCTGCATCAACCCAAACATGTCTTCACCATCTACCCAATCCACCCATCTTACCACCTCTTTTATTTTCTGACTTGTCGCAGATGGGCACTGGGCAACGATTCAAAATGGGTTTGGATTGAAACTAGCCATTTATAGTATAGGTCAGGCTGTGGTGGTTTGTCCTTTAACATAAATAATAATTAATCAATACATGAGCATGATACAGAACCAGTATTTATACGATTAGATTAAAAATATACAGGAGGTTATATGCAATACAATCAGATTTTTTGGGACTTTCAACTCGTTTGGTTCATTTTTTATATAACACAACCCAAATTGAGCCATTTAATGTAAATGGGTCAAATTCGTGACCTCTAGGCTGAAGGATCTTTCAGTTTTTTTCTATAGTAATATGATATTTTTACGATTCTATAGTAATGTTTGTGTACTTCGTGTAGTTCTGCTGCTAGAGGTCCCACCTCGGGTGGGTCTTCAATGATTCATCCTTACCCCGGTAGTGCTGCACGGGCACGTGAGCGATCCCAGGCCCTTCAAGCCTATTTTCAGCAACCTAGCAGTCAACCCGGCTTACGTACACCAATGGTATCTGGATCACGGAGATCCAGCGGTCAAGCCCAAACGGGTCAGGTAGGCTCATCTTCAGACGTTTTTCGTACCAGTAATGGTGGCTTCTATGTCCGTGCAACACCAGGTTCATCAACGACTAGAAGCAGCTTTCAGGAAGCAGAAAGCTCGATCCCAAATCCTTTCCACCATACATGGGAAAGAGATCCGCACCAAGGTTCCGGGTGGGGATTTCATCATGGTGTGGGAGGGTCTAGTGCTGCCATGTATCGACAGAGGCATGGTTCAGAAAGAAACTCATCTCAAGGTCATTATCGGTCGTAAAGGAAATGGATGGTTGTTTATTTCGGCTGCTTTTCTTGAACTAATTATGATGATGAGAAAAACTTATTTGGTGAAGTCTTTTAAGCATGTAAGTGTAACAAAAAACAGTTGGAGGCTTTGCTTGTGGGTTGCAAAGGCTTGAAACCCTGTTAAATGGCCTTGAAATGAGTCCATGCTGCGTTGTTGATTGGTTTGTGTGACGGACTTTGGCTTCTTTGCTCTGGAGATATATATAATAACATTATCGTGTTTAAAGACCATATATACAACCATGCCTAAAATTCATAACTGATTTGCATTAGATAATCCAAGGTTATTTGCTATAGTGTCAGTTTTGTTTTCATGGCTCTTATATTTTTTCTCTTAACTTCTATTAAAATTCAGAAATCAAATTAGTTTAATGTCCCTTATCTCAAAATAAAATTTACAACACTTTGTAACTTTTCCGCTGGTATATTTCTGACTTGGCTACGAGGTTTAAAAAAAGTAACATAAAACACTGTAAATTTCATCACATAAGTAATATGTTTTGCGTAGTTAGACACTGCAATGTATTATTATGTATATTACATACATGCCTTATGTTGTAATTCTGAAGATCAATAACATATGGTCTAAACCTTCACCTATGAATCTATTTTCTTACTCTCCTTGGAAACAACAATTGGTCTCCATCACTCATATGTCGTTTCCTTAAAAACCTTACCAGTAAAAACAAGTGCGTAAACTCGTGAGTAGAATTAAGAGTATAGCATGTATAACTCTTCGGATCATTTAAACCTATGTGTCAAATGGTGATCTTATAAGATGGCTGGCTGTCAAGTGTGGTATCACAATGACGAACCTACGACCTGAAACCACTTTTCACCCATCATTTTAATATTCTTTCCCATTGATCAAAATCAGTTGGTGTTTCTTTACTTCCATACTTTGTTGTTGTTTGTTGCTAGTCTTTTACTTTGACATAGTCGATTCTATGTATGAAGTTAGCCTCCAATGTCAAATCCTGAATTCACCCCTGATACAACACATCCTTCTTTGAAGTAAATATAGAATTAGGATACCTTGTGCTGAGAGGCGATACCAGACCAAAATGACAAAATTACAAAATTCATGAAAAACAAATCTAAAAATGGGCAAAAATTTAAAATTTTAAGAAAAATTAAAAATCTATAGTAAAATTTTTATTTTGAAGGGGACATTGGCCCCCCTTGCCACCTAGTACCAACTAGTCTTCATCTTTTTCTTGCTAAGAGCGGTGTTGAGGTCAGTGGTTTTCAAAGAGTATGAATATTCTGTCAAAGTGTGAAATATGTAGTTACATTTACATACATACTGCATTAAAAACTGCTTAAAAAGTAAAAATTGGTAGTTGCATGCACATGGTAAGAATTGATTTTGTTATTGAATTCAAAGTGGGTTGTTAGTATTCTTGAATTCACCCCTTCATTTATTTTATGTAAGACTTCATTGAATATTTCATTCAGTTTCATTTAATACCACCTACTCACTTTGTCAGTATTTATAATGAATTAAAGAGAACCGGCCTTAAAGAATAAAAAAAGGCGTATATCAAAAATGGAGTTATGGAGACCGGACTTTGTTGATTTAGACAAGGCGGGTGTTCTCGAAACTTGTCTTCCTAGTTTACCTTTTTTTAAAGCAATTCCTAGAAACGTCGTATATCTTCAAAAGTTTCCCATATATCCATACAAAAAATTCCATAAAACTTTATATGACTTTTTGTTTTGTTTATGTGCTTGTGCTCCTCATACAGAAGACTTGCGTAATTGATTTTATTAACCACAAGGTCCATAAACATTGGAGTTGTGGCATCAAAGTGTTATCAAAATAACCACCCACTAAATATAAACAATCAATCATCACTTACAACACTTGTTTTAGTTAAATTTACTTTCCCTACTTCATTTACTAAATAATATTATTTGTGTAACGTTAAATAAAAATTTCCTAACCTTTTTGTTTATTATAAAACCGAATCCATCCAATGATCTGACAAATAAATCATTCAGACTAATTCGACGTCATGCAAGTAAATGACTATTTAACAGTGGCCGCCGATCCAGTGAGTAACCCATTTGGTTGGCAACACTGACAATACTATGTTCTGTACTGGGCACATAAACCAACATTTCAAAAAATGGAGCAAGCTGGCAACAGGTAGTCCTAATAGCAAATCTGGCACAAATAGAACGAAAACACACACTAACCAAACAACCTATATGAGTAAATTTGTTAATGATACGGTTCAATTTTCATCAATATCAGAAGAAAGTAAAGAAAACAAAATATGTTCTAGGAAATACGGAGATATGTAAGTACGTAAATCTAACATGACGAAAATCATTAGAAAAAACATCCAATCGCGTGAAACTGTGAAGTACAATAACGATGCCACTTTTTTAAGCATAGTAATTTAAGCTTGCTTTCTTCTTAGCCTGAACTTGGATGATTCCTTCATTAAAGTCTTCATGGTTTACCTGGAATAAACGAATCTTGTTTCAGTTTTCACTCACAAGAAACGGCTAGTTACACTTCGGTCATTAAAGGAACAACTAAGAAGTGTGAGTATGGTGGCAAGATGGGCAGGCATAATAGGTCATTCTAGCACCGGTCAAAACAAGTTAGCAGGGGTGGCGTCGAATGTTTCCTATTTCTAAAAAGTGATTATCATATTTTACCTCTGAATAAAATGAGTTAGAAGGTAGTACACATGAAAAAAGAGTTAAAATCAACACCACAACCGGCTCAACACATTCCCCTTTAGTGAAACTTTTTTTCTGGCCCATAACCCAACACAACCCGAATCAACCCATTCCAATTACAAACTTAGAAGTAAAAAGGTGACTTGGATTGATTTAACTAATGACAGCCCTAAGAATACTCATCGAATTTAACCATAACTATGCCTATCTCTATCATCTGTTATTGTGAAGGCTCATTCGCAGCGGCAAGATTTAACTTTCATGCTGCACATGTTTTTTAAATAACTGTTGTTTCAAGTTTCACCACTAAACTTACAAATGTGCATGCGTAGTACTAGGCAAAACAGTTGCATGTTAACTATAGCATTAAATCTAGCAAAAGCACTTTTTTATTTCCAGAAAATAAACTACCAAAAGAACTTTGGTCTAGCACCATTGGAGTGACCTATCAACCTAGAGGTTGTGGGTTGAAGTCTCACTCAGGACA
Source organism: Erigeron breviscapus (assembly GCA_034093135.1). Taxonomy (NCBI): domain Eukaryota; kingdom Viridiplantae; phylum Streptophyta; class Magnoliopsida; order Asterales; family Asteraceae; genus Erigeron; species Erigeron breviscapus. Next base: position 7,944,758 of record CM067172.1, on the reverse strand, counting down.
TTTGGTATATATATTAGGTGGTAATATGCATACAAGTCTTTGCTCAAAAAAATTAAAAAATGCAAAATAAGCTTTCAAGTTAGCAGGTAACAATTATTTTTTAATAGTACCTCTGTGGCATCACGGCGAAGAGCTAGCATGCCTGCTTCCACACAAACAGCTTTCAATTGTGCCCCATTGAAATCATCAGTAGATCGAGCCAGCTCTTCAAAGTTCACATCTGGGTGAACATTCATCTTACGGGAATGAATCTACAATACATAACAATGGTTAATAATTCATAATTCCATAGATATATATCAATAAAATAAAAGATCATCTGTAAAGGCACACCTGCATGATTCGGGCCCTTGCTTCCTCAGTAGGATGAGGAAACTCAATCTTACGATCCAACCGTCCAGAACGCATGAGGGCAGGATCTAAAATATCAGCCCGATTTGTTGCTGCTATCACCTGCAGTTTCCACATGAAAAAAGCTGTAAGCTACAAGCTGTTGTTTTTATCCTTTTTTAACTTCAACAGTCCATCTTAGTAAATTCCTTTTACTGTCTTTGTTTTAAAGGAGAAGATATGAATAATCCAATGACATGCAAAGGGATTGTAGAAAGACAGAAAAAAATAGCAAACAGGGGGCGGAGCCAAGGCAGGGTCTGGTGGGTGCTCAGCCTCCCCCAATCAGCCAAAGTGATCATTGAAATTATGATTCATTTCATAATATTTGATACGAGGCCCCTATTTCATTCGAGTCACGCTTCATTGTTTTCCGAATTATTTAGAGTGTTGTGTGAAAGTGAGAGATCAGAAATTCATATCTCGTTGACGGATTGACCCGCTTAATATTAACTAATCCGATTTCAATTGCAACCAATGAAAGAGCTTTTTTAACAATGAAAAGTTGTGTAACTAGCCCCCCTTAACGTCAAATCCTTGCTTCACCACTGATAGCAAAGCTTTATAGCCAAGATAGCAAATGAGTAGGTCGAATGTGTGGTGTAGCGACTCAACTGTGTACATTTTGGTAAGGTTAAAGTAGTGGGTTGGTTTGACCCAAAACACTTTCTGATCAAGAATCTTTAAGTTTTATTTATCAATATACAATGTGTCGTATGATCACACAAACTATGTGACTGTATTAAACTAGCTTTCTGAATAGAATGTTTTAAGACGCTTCATGCATTCAAAATACACGTTGGGTCACTTTTGACATGTTCAGCCCACTTTTAACCTAGAGATTAGAAAACACTACCCACACAGACCCATTCACAAGTAAATGATCGAAACTGGAACCTATACTAAAAATGGTCAGCTTAATTAAAAGAAGTACCTTAATCCGGTCATCACTGCTGAAACCATCCAACTGATTAAGTAGTTCTAACATAGTTCGCTGCACCTCCCTATCGCCACTAACCTCACTGCACTCACATGAAACATGTATCAAGAGGCAAGTAACATACGATAGCTATATAAGTATTTTCTATGCACAACTTGAAACTATTTACTACGAATAGTGTTCTTGGAGAAGATATCGCAGAAGGAAAAGTGGCATGCATACCTGTCAAACCGTTTTGTACCAATAGCATCAATCTCATCAATGAAAATAATGCAAGGAGATTTCTCTTTTGCCAGTTGAAATGCATCACGGACAAGCTTTGCACCGTCACCAATAAACATCTACCAACATGGCCATGGTTTAGATTCATGAGTGAATGAATAAACGTAGTTATCATTACCAAAACTTATATATATTTACTCCATTCATGTAATAGCTACCTGAACAAGCTGGGGTCCTGCTAGCTTCAGAAAAGTGGCATTTGTTTGTGCAGCACATGCACGGGCCATTAAAGTTTTCCCAGTTCCTGGGGGGCCATATAAGAGCACACCTTTTGGTGGACGGACACCTAGATTTTGGAACCGCTCTTTATGGGTCATTGGCAAAACTATAGCCTCTACCAGCTCTTGTATCTGTCAAATAGAAAAGAATCCAAGAGGGATATCAAAACCTAGATAACATCATTCTGTGAGGTGTAAATTCAGTTACTGTACAAAGAAGAAAAGCTCGCCTGCTTCTCAAGGCCTCCGATGTCATTATAATCTTCAGTTGGTTTTTCATCAACCTCCATGGCCTTGACTCGAGAATCATACTCAGATGGCAAGGTGTCCAATATCAAGTAACTGTCTTTGTTCACACCAACCAAATCACTAGGCTTCAGCTTATCTGGGTCGACAAGGCCAACCACAGGCAAGAAAATTGTCTGCAGAAAACAGAAGTGTGATGATTAGAGGTTGGGCAAACAGATAAAACAAACTCAGATAAAAATGGAAAGTTTTAATAGTAAGTATAATCAAAGGTTGGGTCGGGTTGACCCAAAAACTCTTTGCCAGTCATCTATAAATATTAAAGCATTAAATGTGATCACAAAAACAATATTATTACAAAAATAACAATCTAAACCTATGAATAGAGAGAGTAAAGCTTTAAACTTCTAGCTAGACAGAAGACAGTACAATGCATTGTGTCTTACCTGGCGAGTAGATGTTTTTAGCACAACACATTTACCCTTCCTTTGTGAGTCCAAGTCAATGTTGGCTCCGTCTTCCTCTGCTTCATCCTCGGGATTCATCTCCAGAATCTGTTGTGCCCAAACATAAATAGTAAAATAAGGCAAATTAGATGCTTGGAAGACGAAAACTTAAGATGTAAGTTTATAACTACGTCCAAATACTAGGAAACATCCGATACATCTTACTAAGGTCTACTAAAACTTAAAATCAATTAGTAACTTAATGAAATGAACCAACAATCCACTTTGAAAGATTCTTCCGTGTATGGCAAACAGACTTTCATTTATTGACTCCATAGTTGTCAAAGGCGAGCGCCTCTTGCGCCGGGCAAGGCCCAACCTTAACGCCTGAAATTCTAGGCCCAAGGCCCACTAACTGTATGAAGCGCCTGTCTACACTTTTCCATATAAAAAACCCTTTGTTCCACATATAAAAATCATGTATATTTAATAGGGATATCACAACAGAATCTTTATTCCAAAATCACTTGGTATATATCATTATCATCAATATCATCATACTATTCTCCATTTAACTAAAAGGTAAGTTTTCTTCTATTTTTATATTATTAAGACTCTTCTGCTATTTTATATACCCTCTTTAGCTGAAATTTTCTTCATTATCATTTGTTAGAGACACTAAAATTTTATATACTCTTCTACGCTTTTTTTTCTCCGGCCCCATGCTTTTTTTGCGCCTCTCGCCTAGGCCCCTTTTGGGGTCATTGCGCTTTGAGTTCACTTTCGCCTTTGACAACTATGATTGACTCTAAACACTTGTACATGTATTTTTGACCAATATAAAGATGCATGTTGAATATTACGCTACTACTCCCTGATGCCCTTTAAGTTAATCCAAATTAATATGTTGCATCCCAAAAATCTAGATTTAAGTTAGAAGCACTTAATGCACAAGAAGTCAAGATGTGATACACGAGGTTCTTGATTAAAAAAATAGAAGCTTATTACTCTAATCCACAATTGTTATCGCTACTAAATTTCACATATACTATTGACATGAGTGCATAAACATTTTTCTAACTGGACCCTGACAGTCAAAAACATCTAAGAACCCAAAATGGCTTTGTTTGTCAAACGACAAGTATTTCCAGATATTACATTTTTCAAAAACGACAACCTAATAGAGTGTTGGACTAATAGCTTACTTCAACAATTAACTTAACCTAACTTTTATGTTATTCATAAATATAGCCCATAAGCCTATAGACCGAGGTAATATACAATGAGCGTCTAAGTGGGATCATCCGAACCCACACAACCGAAATATGTTTTGATCTTTTAGCGTACTTTTATGGTAAATTTTGTGTAATCTGTAATGTTAGTATAAGTTTAGTTGTGAACCGACTATACCTGGCAAAATGGGCGGGTCGGGCGGGTTTGGTTAACGGGTCGAAACGGGTGCGGGTCAAAACGGGTGCGGGTTCAAGCGGGTCATTTAAGAAATGCGGGTCAAACGGGTGCGGGTCCAAACGGGTTGGGCACAAGTCGGGTGTGGGTCAACCCGCTTTTTTTTTCAAAACCACCCATGTCCCACTACGTAAATACATGTAATAATTAAATTGAATTGATATGTTTAATTAATTTTAACAAAACCATACTATTTTATGTAACAAGTAAAAGTAAATATATTTAAAGTTACTGTATACATGTGAAAGTTCAAGATCAATACGTCAAGCGTGAAAGCATATTTCGTACACGTATACTTTTTTTTGCCACACTGACCTATCATATATATAATATAATAAATAAATATAAATAAATACATATAAACATAAACATACATACATATATATGTACTGTGTATCTTCATTCTTTAGTTTTCACCATCTCCAACAATGGCTATGAAATCCAAAATCGTTAAATATTAGTCTCCGACAACTATGGGGTAAACACGACGACGGGGTAATGACCGGCAACGGGATAGCAGCTGGCGAGGGGTTCCGGTGAGGTGGTTGCGCTGCCTTTCTGGCCAACAATGGCGGTCACATATAATCATTTCATCATGTTAAGTTTCTTTCATACTATACGTGGTGAAATTATGATGTATATGCGTAACCGTTTGAGCTTGTAGTCTTGACCCGCTATCGGAATTTCACGGGGTGTATTTGAAACCCGCTTCCTTTTCTTTCCTTATACCCAAATCAACCCAACAACGGATGAAGTTTACCCAAATTTACCCGTTTATTGTATTACGGGTTTGGATTGCCAGGTCTAGAACCGACTAATAATATACACAAACATTACTAACTTGGATAGCAAACCAAACTCGGACATTTTTCTGTCTCCTTCCTGGAGCTTATGCCTTACCATAACACCATTCGATAAAATAAGCTCATACCCATATATCGAAATTTAAGCTGCAACTTTTGCAACAATTTATTAAAATAAGAAACTTATATAAATTTCTCTACTTTTCAATATTTTATCAATTCCCTAACTTTATATCATCACAAACACATATCAAACCTAAAAAAATATATATTTAAAAACTAGGGTTTTGAGAAATATAAAAAATAATTCATTTAACAACATAATAATACAATAAAAATAACAATAATAAAAAAAAGTGTACCTCAACAATATTGCCAACCAAATAAGGAAGTTGTTTGTTCAATTTAATCTTTTCTTGATTCTCTCTTATTTTATCTTTAAATGAGTCCAATTCAAGATTGTTCCTTTGCAATTCTTCCTGTTTACATCATACCCACATAATATATATTAATAAATTATACATACATACATATATATTATATATAAGAAGCAGATCGGAAGAAGAAAGGACCTTGAGGATGCGTATTTCATTGTCAAGAAGACGAGAAGCCCTTTGAATATCTTCAGTGGACATTGGTGCAAGCTGATCGTCTTCAAAGCTTGTATCTTCAGCCATGGGTGTCGCCATTATTGTTGTTTGAGAGTGAGAAGATGGGTTTTTCTTTGTTGGATATAAATACAGAAAAATAGGCTTCTTGAAGAGAAAGAAAACATATACGTATAGTCGGATCTTTTTTTATTCGGGTTCCAATTCATGGGTCGGGTCGGTTTAAAAAGTAATTTACAAAAACCTCCCTGTGTGTTTGTATTTTATCACTATCTATACTCCTTTATAAAGATTATTCACCCCCTAAAAATAGAAAGTGTTACACAATAGTTACATACGAAAGCACGAAATTGCCCTTAATAAACACCCCATATGGAAAGGGTTATTAGAGATTAACAAATTTGTCCTTAATGAATTAATTTACACTCTAAACCCTTATCTTGCTAATTTACATTCCAAGTCCTTATCTTATAAAATATTTCCACTATTATCTTTACATCAACTTACACCACTCGACACCAATTGTCGATGTCATCACCACCCGTCACCAACACCACTAAACCGCCGTTACCGCCGCCGCATTGCGCGGGTACCATGCTCGTTCGTCATAATAGATTTGTAACATAAGTCATCCCTCGTTTCAACTCAGAAGATGTTATTAATACCAAAAAAATTGATTATCTTACCAATATTGTGTTTTAGATATTTATACAATATGTTATAAAGTTTGTACAGTTTGATAAATGTATCAAAACTTATGCAAGGAATATCACTTTCCTTCCAACTCTCTCTATTTTCTAACTAGTCGGATTCCTCCGGCATTGTCCGAGATCGAAATTTTTAGTTGTTTCTTGTAAGTTATGCGTAAAAAACTCAAACGCACGTATTACATTGATATATACATAAACATATACATAAACGTACAATAAAGTCAAAAAGCCTACAGCATTAAAAATACAGTGTCGCGACACAACTTAAATAGACATACATACTTTTAACTTGAACATCTATTGAGATGTTGAATAGGTGAGATACATAGAAAGACATGTAATGGTAATATGAATGAAAAGTTAGTTGATTTGGAAGATTTTGAGAGTGAAATATATTATGATAAAGAAAGGTTTAGGAACAGAGATTTTAAGAAGTTAAGAGATGAAAATCAAGTGAAAGATGGAATGATATAAAATTCCAATTTCTATGTTGGTCGAAGCATTTAGTAACAAAAAAGAAATAAAAGAAGTGTTTTTTTTGTATGCAATATAAACTAAGAGAGTTCTTTTATAACAAAGAATGACAAGAAAACGCGGGGTGATATATAGTTAGAACATTCCATAAATGAACTACGCAATAAATCCGCAGCTTGGTCATTAGATAATATTTGAAGGGACGAAGCAAGCAGCAGTGCTCGCACAATGATATCGCTTACTTAAAGAAAGACATATATCTACAGTTTTGGATTTACCTCCAGCATCTTGGTGAGCATTAGCAGAGGTGAGTTAGTGGCTATCCCGTTTATTCATTAGAGTGAGGATAGGGTGTTTAATTGACTTAGCCTCTCCAGTAATCCTAACGTTCAAGCAAAGGTCCTTATAAACATAAAGACGTATAAAATTAGGAATTTAGGATGTCCCCAAGGATTTGTTGTTGTCCATAATGTATGGATTGTTTAACTTGCACCAATAGAATGATTATCTATTGATATGTCCCAAGGTGTATCAATATACCAAATTATATTGTACACTAAACAGTTGTAGAGGGGGTGAATACAACTTAATTCAATATTTACAAACTTTTGAACTTACGTTTTAAAGACTCAGCTCAAATATAAGGAATGTAAAGAACAGGAATCAATAAAAGTAAAGAAACATTCTTGCACACAAATTGTAATTTTCAATGTAATCCTTTATTAAGAAATAATCTATACAAAGAATTACAGGGTTGTTGCGGAACAAAGATAGCCTATAGATATCTAAACAACCCTCTGAAATGACAAATTACAATCAACAAGTTTTTATTCAAGAGAATCAGCCCAAGCTGATCTCATACAGACTAAGCTGTGTGTAAGAGCAAAGAAAAACTTATGTGAAGAATAATTCTCAGGAAAAGACACACATATGCAATCAAGGAATGGGGCTTTTATAGGCGAAAACCCTTCTTCTCTTGGTGTCCAAATCAACCACGTATTCATCTTCTATTGGATGTCAGAAGGAATATTTGATCGTGCCATTTCATAGTACTAGTGGTCCCAACGTACTGCCACTAATTCTTCTTTATCCAATAAGAGTATGGACACGCATATGTATATCTAACCACCAACCTGGATCCTAGGATTCTTCCTAGTCACATCATTCGTCCTTATCTTCAATCCAGGTTGTTATCTTCACTTGATTGTCAGACACAGATTGAGCCATTTGTCAAAGCACCAATCTGCCTAAGAGTATCCAAGCTGACTGCTAATCCCAAGTTGTCTTCCACTACCAGCTTGGTCTTCTATTTTCAATCCTCCTATTTGACTTGGATGAATGCTATGAACAATGTTGTTGCAGCTTGAATGATACTTGCTTCCATAAGATATTTCAATACAAAACATGAAGAATGATCTGGGCCAGAAACATATCGTAAGTTGTGTCAACTTAGTCTGACCCAGATCAGATTACAAGAACCAAAAGATTTCTAAGTGTTTAACTATCAGATTTGTCATCGCCAAATTTACATTTAACATTAGGACTCAACAATCTCCCCCTATTTGATGATGACAAAACCCAACACACTTCTAACTATCAGCTTACAAAGAATCAAAGTAAAATCATACTAACAGCTTGTGACCCTTTGAATCTTTTGGGTTCTTTTGATCTAATATGAAATTTAAACAAGGAACTGAAATTGTACAAACTACTTTGCATTTATTGAGAAATGAAAATATATTACAAAATAAATATCTATTCCACAATCATTTCAATCGCTTCTTGTTTAACTTCATAGGATGGGGCAATAGTCACATTTAATTTTCTATCTAGGCCCTCATTGATAAGGAACTGCTCATACCCATTACCTTGATCACTAAAACTGACACAGAATATGTACAAGGTGAATAGGTGCATATGTGGTACCTTTGTTAGCTTAGCAGTCCTTTGAAACACCAATTGGCCTCTTGCATTCACAAAGTACATTCCATGTTCAGGCTCAGTGATAAACAATCCACTCCTTGCATTTTCAACACCAGCAGGTAGAGACAGATCAGGATGATTCAGAATCTTGTCAAGAGCTTCAGGAGACAATAAATCAAGCAACTCTGAAGGGTTCAAATTTTTTATGAAGTCTGAATGATCACCTTCAGGAGCAGCAATTTTTCCAAGTCTTCTTCTTTTCCTTTTAAGTGGCTCAGCTGACTCATCTTCATCATCCATATCAAAAGCTTTTGGCCTTGGAAGTCCTGAGATGTCAATTTTGAACTTGATAATTGTTGAGAACTTCTTCTCAATGGCCTCCAAGACTGTCTCTTGATGAACACTTTTAATACCAGTGATGATATTGTGAAGTTCAACCCACTCAGTGTATCCCAAGTCAAATAGCTTGTCAAGATCACAAGTTTCATTACTTTTCTCAAATCCAACTCTTGTGATCCCGATGCATGGGATGGACTGTCCTCTTCTCCTTTTCATTTGACATTCAGTGATCTGCTCTGGATATCTTCTGTAGTGGATCTTTTCAGTTACTTTTATCTTTTCCAGAGCTTCCCACTGATCATGGAATTCAGTACTTGCAGCCACATCTTTCTTCTTTTGTAGTGGTGTTGAGTGAACAACCACTTTCTTTTTACCTTTCCCTCCTTTCTTCTTTGATCCAACCACTACAAGTTCTTCTTCATCTTCTTTATTCAATTGTTCCTGAAGAATCTTGGTAATCTCTGGATCAGATTGGGTCTTTTTCTCATTCTCTTTTCTTCTATTTTCCTTTAACATGTTGTATGCCACATCAACTGATACACCAAACAGTTCAACCTGTTGCTTGGCAGCTTCCCAATCTCTTTCTTAGTCAGTTAGAACTTTCACACCACTTGAACCAGCTTCAGTAGGTCTTTTCTTCAACATAAATTGGTCTAAGGTGGTGTTGTCTTCACTTGAAGAAGATTCTGCGTTCTTTTCTTTGGGAGCTGGGTCAGCTTGAGATGACACAACTTGTGCAAGGTCAGCTTGTGAAGACTTACCTTTTTCAACAACTCTTTCCACAACATTTTCCACCCTTATCTCTCCAGCATCTTCCATTATCACATCAGTTTCCCCCTCAATTGTTTCACCTTTCTCACCTGCCTCTTCATTTCTCACTTCAATATTAAATTCACCTCCAGACTCAGACTTTGGCATTTTTATCTCTTGTTCAGCTTCCTTCTCACCTTCCACCACTTTTGAACCAAATACAACAAGTCTTCTATCACTGTCCTCCCCCTCAGCTCTAGCCTTCTGCTCTCTTTCTTTTAACTTCCTTTTGTACTCAGCCACTTCTTTTTCAACATGCAGTTTTTCTTTTTCTTTTTCTTGCTCAACCTCAGCTGCACTCTTCTCCCCCTTTTTGTCATCATCAGGAGAAAAAGAACTTACTGGGGTGGCAAAGACTCCATTGAGTTTATGTGTCAGTAGTTCAACCTTGAAGTTATTAAGACAACAGGCTCTGTATAGATCAATGTAATCACTGTGGAGGTTTCCAATGTTCTTGTTTACACCTTTTGAGACTTCAATCAGCTCCTTCTTGAATTCAGCTTGAGATTTGTTGGCAGATTGAAGCTCTATGGTGACATCGCTTGTGAACTTGTGTGCATTCTTCTCAAATTGACCCAGAGTACTCTTATTTCTTTCCTTCTCTTCATTGATGGCTTTTGTGAGACCATCAATAGACTCTGTCAGATTGAGTTGGTTCTGCTGCATTAAGTCAACTGCCTTCTTCACATT
>CM067172.1:7907418-7933412 GCA_034093135.1 Erigeron breviscapus | reverse complement strand
CATAAGCAATTTGAATGATGTGGCAGTGGTGACGTGACACTTAACGGATAACTGACGTTAAAAACTAACGACATTTCTTTTATTGCGAAATTTTTAGAAATATGATTCTTTAAATAGACGAAAATTAAATAGATTATCTTTAATAGGAAATTTACGAAAAAAGGTTACCTTTTTATGTATTTTTCCTTAATTTTAACATAGTTCTTTTGAAAGTGGAAATTCTTTTTATATTAAAACGAAAATATTAGCTAAATTTAGTAAGTTAAGAATAAAAATAAATTCATAGTAACAAAGGGACAAGCGAATGAAGTCAACTCTGGCAAATGTATCTATGAATTTTTCACAAGTTTTGGATTCGAACATGTATAATGACAAGTTTTTAAAAAAAAAAAACCAAAGAAGCGAGATACAACAGAAAATTTTGTAGTATCCCAAAAAGAACAAAGTAATAAACAGATGGATAAGTTTAGGGATCTTGATATACTACGAGGACTAAATAATATTTTCCAACAAATCAAATGTCAAATTGGACGGCTGAGATGAAACTGGTGGATTTTTCAACCGTCTGATCAAATTTGTCGTTTGGCACTTACGCCATTTCGGATTACTTTTGCGTACGAACGGAGGTCGGATCGGCCATTGGGTTACGTCTAATCGCATCACACAATACTTGTTAAGTAACGTCATCTATATATGCCACGTGTATCTAATTAAAGGTGTCATCAAAATATTAGTGAGTCTTTTTTTTTTTACATAAATACATTTCTTGTCATCCCCAATGAGCGTTAGCTCAATTGACGTGGGATTTGAAGAGATGAACAATGAGACTATACGTATCGGGTTCCAATCCGATTTAAAACGGATTTAATTGCAACGGATCTCCAGGCGATAGTTTTTTCACCAAACAAATTTCCCCAAAAGTAAACTAATAACTACCCATTATTTCTAAAAATTTAGTAATTACTTATATTTCTTTCCATAATTATTGATATAAAGTTTGTATTTCAAATAAACGCAAATGCGTCAATTAGTTTTGTAAAATTTTCTCAACACAATGTAATGATTTATTCAGCTAGTAAATATTTATGTAACTTGTATTTATCTTCACTTTTTAAGATAACATGTTATTTTTAGTTTTGTTATTATTGGGGACAACAAATGTGTTTTTAATTTTTTAATTTGACTTAGTTTGAATGTAAAGATAATAACAGTGTAAGCATAATGCTAATTTTATCACATCTAATATTATATCAAAAGTAAATTAGTATGATATCTCAAAATATACATTAAATTACTCTTTTAATAAAAAGTTTTGAAGTTCTACTCGAACTATACTAAAACTTGTACTTTTTGACTCAGACCATACCTATCGCTGACGACCACATATGTATGTTTTTTTACATGATTTGTCCGTTTCAAAAATCAAACTAGCTAGTCTTTTAGATCGTCTATTCCAAGGGTACATCGCATATGTGTGTTTCTATTCCGCATGTACACGCATTGGTTTAGAGAATTTTGACCTAAAAACCAGGGATGAGCAGATTTTCCCAAGTGGTACCGAATGGGACTTGGGACCGGGACCCATTTTTCTTAGTTTGCGGGACTTAGCAAATGGTACCGGGATTTTCGGGGGAAATGGTACCGGTACAAACGGGACCGGGACCCATTTTTCTTAGTTTGCGGGACTTAAGAAATGGTACCGGGACCGGTACCAAGTTTTTGGAAAATTCGGGACCGGGACCCATTTTTCTTAGTTTGCGGGACTTAAGAAATGGTACCGGTACAAACGGGACCGGGACCCATTTTTCTTAGTTTGCGGGACTTAAGAAATGGTACCGGGACCGGTACCAAGTTTTTGGAAAATTCGGGACACGGTACCGAGACGGTACGGGTCCCATGCCCATCCCTACTAAAAACCCATTTCTACACCCTCAATGCGCAGGTAGGCACCAAAGTAAGACACAACACAAGCTTTTAGCATGGCTTTGAAAATTGCACTTATAAACTAGTAAACTAGTAAAAACTTACATCTCACATCAATGTGGGACAAATGCACTTCTTTTCCAACTTATGCATCAAACACACCATTTTGAGATTCAACATCTCATTAAAAAATGAGAAAATTGCACCTAATTATCAGTTTGAGTAGTATTGCCCTTTACATGTATTTTAAGTGTTAAATTTGACCTTATAGAAAAATAAATACAAGTAGTAAATTTGTCTTTTACACATTTTAAATGATGAATCTAACCTTAAATGTAAGAATAACATTGTGATAATTTTGGTTTTGTATCAGTGGGACAACAAATGTGTTTTTAATTTTTTAATTTGACTTAGTTTGAATGTAAAGATAATAACAGTGTAAGCATAATGCTAATTTTATCACATCTAATATTATATCAAAAGTAAATTAGTATGATATCTCAAAATATACATTAAATTACTCTTTTAATAAAAAGTTTTGAAGTTCTACTCGAACTATACTAAAACTTGTACTTTTTGACTCAGACCATACCTATCGCTGACGACCACATATGTATGTTTTTTTACATGATTTGTCCGTTTCAAAAATCAAACTAGCTAGTCTTTTAGATCGTCTATTCCAAGGGTACATCGCATATGTGTGTTTCTATTCCGCATGTACACGCATTGGTTTAGAGAATTTTGACCTAAAAACCAGGGATGAGCAGATTTTCCCAAGTGGTACCGAATGGGACTTGGGACCGGGACCCATTTTTCTTAGTTTGCGGGACTTGGCAAATGGTACCGGTACAAACGGGACCGGGACCCATTTTTCTTAGTTTGCGGGACTTAAGAAATGGTACCGGGACCGGTACCAAGTTTTTGGAAAATTCGGGACACGGTACCGAGACGGTACGGGTCCCATGCCCATCCCTACTAAAAACCCATTTCTACACCCTCAATGCGCAGGTAGGCACCAAAGTAAGACACAACACAAGCTTTTAGCATGGCTTTGAAAATTGCACTTATAAACTAGTAAACTAGTAAAAACTTACATCTCACATCAATGTGGGACAAATGCACTTCTTTTCCAACTTATGCATCAAACACACCATTTTGAGATTCAACATCTCATTCACCATTAACCCAATTTAGACAATAGCCCTGGCCAGAGGCTATAAACACACCAAAGCGTTTTCGATATATGTCACATGATGAACATTTATCGATGTCCAAAGTTGGTGAAAAATACACTTTTTCCAATATTAACTAAGCAAAGCTACTTATAAAAACTAAAAATTGTGGAAAAGGCTTCAAGGTTTCATTAACAACCGAATTACTATATGTATAATGTGTTTGAAGATTCAGTTTGACACAGTTAGAAGATCACAACTTTAATGAGAAAAATACAAGCAATACTTGGAGCAATTGGAAAACTAAAGCCTTTGTTTCTAGAGAGGTCAATGGTTTAATTCTTACTATTATTTAAAAGAAGTCTCTTTAACTTAAATAAAAATAACATCGTTTATATCTCATCTCCCTTATACACCGTCAAAGACATTACTTTACAACATTTATGAGAAAAAGAAAACGGGGCATTTAAGACCAAGAAGCCATACCGACAGAAAATCATTTTTGGCTTATGCAAACATGTCCAAATAACAATGGTTCTAAGTACATTAGCGATCAGCCCATTGACATAATAAGGATCCAACTCCACAAGCTGCTTGCACAAGGATTGTATGCCCATGTTCTACCTGTTGTAACTTGTAATGCAAGTAGTAGCCACAATATCAACAAAAATACCAAATGTAAAATAAAAGATGTGTATCATTTAAGTCACATAATGTACAGACTGCAAAAGTCAAAAGCTATATAATACTACAAATTTAATCTAACCTATCTGAAAAGGGCATCATCCATTAAAATACACTTTGACAAACTAACCCAAATCAACACTTTATTAAGTAAAAATGGTTTGAAACCACAACCCCAGTCTCTATCTACATCCAATAAGCAACAAGTCAAACTTCACATCGTATTACCTATTTGTGCATTATCACCATTACAAATAGATTAATATATAAGTACAGTAATTGGTTTAAATGCATCACCTCGAGCTCCTTCAAGAGATTATTACATCTTATTTTCCGTTAGTATAAAATTGTACCATTTTTTATGATTATTGTAAGATCTTACGTAACTTACCTCATATGAAGATGCATCCCGAACCCAGGGTTCAAAATAATATTATTTTGTGAACTGTTTCATGGTTTACTTAAATGGGTTGATGGGTCGGTTGGATCGCGAATCAATATGACGGGTCTGGGTTAGAATTTGTAATTTATAATTATTACAGCAACTATATAATAAAATTCATATATTGAGGTTGAATATTGTAAAACAAGTATTAAAGTAAAACAAATAGGACAAGATCTTGACCCTTAGATCATGGTTAAATTGATGCACGAAGATTCACGAAACAATTGATGCACGATGATTTTTATGATGCACGGTGATTTTCAGTGAATAAAAACCTATTTTTTTATTTGTTTTACTTTAATACTTGTTTTATTTTACATAAAACCTCCATATATTATATATGAGAAAAGTGAATATGTGGCTATCATGTACCCAAGCTTAGATGTAGATCCCCTCACATACTAATTTTTTAATATTTGTTGTATAATGATTAAATAATTGGCCCCTCATGTTTTTTAATGGATTAATAAATTAGCATGTAAGGGTTCCATACCTAAGTTTAGGTACATGACAATTATATATTCTCATTCCCCATTATATATATGATCGAGTTAATAATTAAAAAAACAGTTTGAACAGAGTTTGGATGCCAATTTTTTAATAAATTAAACTGAACATGATTGACCAAGTCTCCTCACTAGTTCATGGTTCAACCAATTGGATTGATCACTCGGGTTTTATTACATTGATTTGTCATAAACATATAAAGTGGAAGAACTATAAATGATTTTGACTAATTAGAAAGCCATAAATAATAGATAATCATTTTGATTCAAATACTCCTTTATAATAATTATAACCCCTTATTTTTGGAAAGTATTAAAAAATGGTTAGATGCAAAAGTACTAAATTACCCTTAATAAACACTTCTTATGGAAAGGGTTATTAGAGATTACCAAATTTGCCCTTAATGAATTAATCTACACTTTAAAACTTTATCTTGCTAATTTACACTCCAAGTCCTTATCTTTTAAAATATTTTCACTATCACCGTTACATCAACTTACACGGTTACACCAGTCGACACCAATTTTCGATGTGATCACCACCCGTCACCGACACCACTAAACCGTCGTCGCCGTCACCGCATTGCGCGGGTACCATGCTAGTAAATCTTTAATAAAACTCTACCAAAGTCCTTGTTTATATTCATGGAAGAATTTAATTAGGCGTGATTATGGATATATTTTGATAAATAGTTTATAGTTGTACCCTTTCATTGGAGGACTATCGGCTTTTAACAACATTTTGGTTTGCAAGTTGACTTGTCCGACTAGAAATTGATAAAATATCACAAAAATACCATCAAACAAATAAAAGAACAAAACCTTTCAACTTTAATCGCTTTCGTACATTGTAATATACTTCACTTCTTGTATTCATCATCCAGCTATGTTTAATTTATTTTTTGGTATTATAGCTACAAACAAAAAGAGAAGGACCCCTTTTAAGCTATTTATTATCAACTTTTGCTTGATTTATTTTCATTTTGAATATGAAGGCAACCATGAAGGGTCTAATTTATCTTTGTGTTTTAGGTTTTCTCTCTTTTGTTGCTTCAGCCGAGAACACTTCTGGTGGAACTGCCGATGGATCGGAAGCATGGGGGTACATTCAAGTTCGCCCTGGTATGCACGACTTTTATATTTTCTTATACTTAGGTCCTGTTTGTTTGAAACTTAATAGAAAATAGTTAATCTATTAAGTCCATAAAAAAATGTTTGTTTTTTTATTAAATAAATAAAAAACAACTGTATCGACTTAATCAATACAAACGTTATTTATCCATTCAGTCATTTTATCAATTCAGTTACTTAATGGTTAAAAAACCTTAGATTTATTAGTAGAGAATCTTAAAGTAGATGCTGATTTTTGTTTTGTTTCGTTTTGTTTTAGGAGCGCATATGTTTTGGTGGCTATACAAGAGCCCAAATCGAGTAAAAGATCCGTCCAAACCATGGCCAACGATTCTATGGCTCCAAGGAGGCCCTGTAAGTACTGAACTAGCAAAACCAATACGTTGTTCAAGCTTGTTAGCCATGACTAGACCGATCATATTTGACCCGTTAATAGTGATCAAAATATATATAGAGGCATTACAAGTCTAATTGGTAGTTGGTTTCGCCACGTACCAATTAACTAATATTACACCCAATATATTCGTTTTTGCATGTATTTCTTTCTTTCTTTTTTTTTTTCTTTTCTGCGTGATTACTATCTTGACGTGACTGAATATGTCACATCGACGTGGTCATCAACTTCTTAATTATTCAAAAGAGGATATTACAACGAGAAGGCTAACACGACCAGGGCAAAAAAGGTCAAACCCGACCAGGGCATTAGCGGCGACGTCGCCGCTAATGCTGCGGGCCCCCCATGTCAGTTATGGCTAATCTGCAGAGTAAAAGTGGCCCCGTCAGTAACAGAGTATTAGCGGCGACGTCGCCGCTAATACATGTGACGGCGCTGTCAGTAATTATTGCTGGCATGTGGGGTCCGCCACGTCACCAGCATTAGCGGCGACGTCGCCGCTAATGCCCTGGTCGGGTTGACCTTTTTCCTGGTGGTGTTACCCTGTGCCTATTACAATTATTATCTTTTACGTATGAACCGTGTACAATTATTAGCACATTTTTTTCCTAATTAGGTATGGGCCACACTCCACGGTTGATGGACCAAATGGAACATCACAAGACTACAATACCACATTCTATTCCTTAGTGAATTAAATTTATTAATTATATATTATTATTTATTTTTTTTCAATGTTGGTAACGTAATTCATAAAATGACACAATGTATACGATGTACTTGTTAATTTTGTTTTTAATACATAAAAACTTAGTAACTTTGTTTACATGTAGAATTATACTATATTGCGCGTGACTATTACCTGTTGACGTGATATTAACGTATTTATACGATGTATGTCTTAATTAGTTTTGTTTTAACATAAAATTAGCAACATTTTTAGCTGTAGATTGATGTGGGCGGATGGCCAACGTTGGTTAATGGTGACGAGCCACAGACCCACAGCCACGGTGGTAAATGGGTCATATAGTATGTAAGTCCCAACTCAATAGATGGTACTAACTGAAGACACCTCAATGTCAATGGTGAGATACTTTGCAATATACACATTGTATCTGGAGATGACCAGTTGCAGTGTGTGATATACCAGGTATACTGGAAGTTACTTATTTAGGTAACAAGGTAAAATAAGTAAAGACAATGCAATAATAGAGAGTACTTGTAAAGTAAATTGGTTAGACAATATGTATTTTTCAAGTGTAATTTATTTATTAACTTTAAATAAATTACAAGGTTGTTGCGGAACCAAGATAATACAAAATATGTAAATATTCTAACAACCTATGAAATACAATTGATCTATACTTGGAAATTCTCTAAACAATCGAAACACTTAAAGTTGTGAAATGTTCATTTTTACGATTGAGAGAATATTGCACAAGTTCACCAAGAATATTGCAGGTTTGCAAAGTTGTTTTTTGGTTGTGCAAAGACCTCTATTTATAGGCAAAGTTGACATTGGGATGTCAATTTGGCCGTACAAATATGGTTGAGAGCATTTAAGGAATAATATTTAATTCCTTAAAATGCTGTGTAAAGTTATGACATAAAGTAACTTTACTCAATCTGCTTTATGTACCTTTTGTACTTTATACATAGATAAATCCTTTTATCCGTGTAATAGCACATAAAGCATAAAGGTCTTTTCCTCGTAATCAGTATAAAACTTTGTAAGTACTTTACACTGATGTTCTCCAGTTTATATCTGAGTAGAATGATAACTGGGCTTCGCTGCCATTGTCATTCTTTATCTTTCACTTGTTGTCTTCGACTTCAACTGGAATGATTCTTCATCTGGTCAGATCTCAACTGGAGAAAGTCTTCAGTTGCGTTAACTGTACGTTGCAACTGGACTTCAATATATTTCTGGACAAATCTTCTTAGTCTCCAAATGCAACTGGAGACTGGCCAGTTTTCAGCAAAACTGGTCTTAACATAGTATAGTAGTACATTAGTATTCTTTCTTTGTCAAATTATTTTAATTTACTGATCATCTACAAATGGCCACATAAGTTTATTGGAAGTTTGGAACAGGCCAAGTCATCACCTAAAGTAATCCACGTTATTATATACATACACAAGGTTTAGAATGCCAGATCATTATTTTTACTGGTACATGCGCTAATATGTGACTATTAGTTTACATTACAACAACGTTTATTTTTTAATAAGTCAGCCTAATAATTACTCGTATTACTTGTATAGCAACTTTATCCTAGAACTTTATAAAATCAAAAAATAAAGTTAGAAGAAGAATTAAAATGATTACTATTATCATGTAATTAAATAATTGAGAGAACAATTAGAGTGATTTTCTAAAAAAATATATCATTTTCTTTGTGATGATCTATTGCTAAACCATTTATCCTAACTTTTCAAAAGGTTTGACTTTCCAATTGTCTTAGAGTCCTCTCA
The DNA here is from genome assembly GCA_034093135.1 of Erigeron breviscapus. NCBI lineage: Eukaryota > Viridiplantae > Streptophyta > Magnoliopsida > Asterales > Asteraceae > Erigeron > Erigeron breviscapus. The sequence continues at coordinate 7,924,682 of CM067172.1, read as the reverse complement.
ATAACAAATGTATTTGGGAAAATAATAGTGCCAATAAAAACCCCTTTTCCTTTTCAGATTTGATATTTGTCATCATTGTTTTTATATAGTATCACATTGTACAAGTTATACGGCTGACTAGACAAATCATTGATGCATAATTTGTATAGTTCATAAAAAATAATGGCAGAAATATAACTTCCCTTCCCTTTTTCATGAAAAAAAAAGTAATGGAAGAAACCCTAGCCCCGGTACCACAATTGGATACCCATCGACTCACCCCGTATGAGCCATATGATGCCGGTACAATACCTCCATCCTAATCCTCACATGATCTGGGCACCCCAAAGGATTGAACTCGCGTATTTAAACTTCACATGTGAGTCTAGGCTTCATTGGTAACGGGTACCTTAAAGGAATTATTTTTTGTGCCAAGCGGGATCGAACCTGAGACCTTAAGGTATCAAGTGTTTTCCTTACCACTAGGCTAACTCCTTGTTGGTTTTTTTCATGAATTCTTCTATATTCTCCATGATTGACGTGACTGAATATGTCACATCGACGTGGTCATCAACTCCTTAAAGAGGATAATAAAATTACTACTTTGTACCTCGAACCACACACTTGTTCGCAAATTTTTTAATAGTAAAGTATGGGCCACACTCTCTCGGTTGATAGAGGTCAAAGACCGGACCAACCCGCCGGTCACAACTGAAAAACCCGATGACGGAAATGTTGGAAAAACTAATGTTGGATATTTTAGTGTAATTAAATTAACTTGGTTGACCAATATCGTCGTAATAAGACAGCATATAGGTTTGGAGGTAAACATTTATTTGAATTTATTATGACCAACATTGGTCCGGGGCAATTGGAAAACTTGGAAATAACTGGGCAATTTCTACAACCTTAAGACTATTTTCCCTGTACTTGGTCAAATTATTTTCTTTTCACTGGTTTTGTATTCTCTCAAACCTAAACACACAAAAAGTTCTCAATCTCTGATTGTATCCGATTGAATAGTTAAGGTAAACCGCCAAATTGATTCATTCTGAAAGTGTTACGTGCCTTTAAAAATCTCAATATATTCGGTTTATTTGTTCGTGATACTGAATTCCCCCAACAACAAACACCAAAAACCATACCAATATGCCCGTGCCGGTCTCTCCCAGTTCGAGCCGTTTCGTGCGGTTTTGAGGTTGATTGTAGCCTACATAGATATAGATAGACAAAAAAATAGAACTATATCTCTAACTAGAAATTTGAAACTCACGAGCTAATTTCCATTGTTTAATTTAGCAGCCATAATAAAATGTTAAATTTGTGACCAACTTCTTAATCTCTAAATGGTCCATTTCATGTTAGGGAGGTTCTGGAGTTGGCTTTGGAAATTTTGGAGAAATTGGACCACTGGATGTTAACTTGCAGCCAAGAAACTCAACATGGCTTCAAAAGGCTGATCTCTTGTTTGTGGTATGTTTTAAATCAAACGTGATGGGTCGGATCTTAATACGCACGACATTATCTCTTGTTTCATCATTATGAACTCGTTTATACGATTCCAGGATGGTCCAGTGGGAACAGGATATAGTTATGTTGACGATAACAGCTTGTTTGTACAAACCGATGTAGAAGCAGCAACGGACTTGACTACATTGTTGAAAGAACTCTACAATGTAAACACCACCCTTCAAAACAGTCCACTTTACGTATTTGCAGAATCGTATGGAGGAAAATTTGCTGTAACCTTTGGAGTTTCTGCTCTGCAAGCTATCGAAAAAGGCCAACTTAAGCTTCAACTTGGAGGTACTACATTTTTTTCTCTGTTTGGCTCTTTTAAACTTCACATTTTCGCTTTTTTGTTGCAAATTTTGGGGAAAAATAAGTGTAGATCATAAAGGATTCAGGCAAGATATGGAAATGTAAATGCAACAAAATAGTAAGAGGCTAGGCGAATCATTTAGCTCGTTTCATAGAGAGTTATATCCTTCGTATCGTGTCATTTTTACTCTGTTAAACATAAAACACAACCCAGATGGACCACTTATTAATAAGCTTATGGCTTAACAATTTAGGTGTTGCATTGGGTGATAGTTGGATTTCCCCTGAAGACTTTGTGGTAAGTCATCTTACTAGTATTTATCGAATAATTTTTGTATCTTTTAAGTAAAAGTGGAGCTAGCAGGATACCACTGTTAGAATATAAGCATATAAACATATATATAATCACGAGTATGCGCAACGGAAGAATCGAATATGCAATCATATTACGTGTACCTTATGCAAAGCTTCCAATAAAATAAATAATAATAAGATTATTATTATTGTAGGGTTTAAAGTAAAACCCCTCTACGATCGCACACTTGACACCCCTATGATGTATGCTAGTACCCGATCACGAACTCACAAACTCGTTGTGTATCTCCCTTATTTCGAAACCCATGAACCGAAACTGTTTGTTGCCGTTCAACAAACCCCATCCATAATTAATGCTAGCTAAGCATTAAATATATATGATTCATAAGAATTGTCGAATGACATAAAAACCGAATACCCCTTAAAGGGTTTGGTCGAAATAGAAGAGAGAAAAGAACGAGAGGATTTTTAGGTTTTACAAATCTAATTGTCTTGTAAAAACCCTTAACCTTTAAGCCCTATTTATAGGGTAAATAGTTAGGGTTTTAAACTTGGTGAACAAGTTTAGTCAAAGCCTAAGAAATCCCTTGGAAATTTCGGCCCCCCCTATTAGTGTATAATTAGGACACTTCTAATTTACACTTTTAATCCATCTCTTTTAATTAATAAACATTTATATAACTATTAACTTATGTTTATTAATTATTTCGTGACCATATTAATCAATATACTACACCTAATATATTAATTAATAACATAGAGTTTACGTGTCATTTTGTGTGACCCCGTAGGCTTAAATAATTACCGGACATGCGTTTATGTAACGTGATCACATACCAACAGCTCCCACTTGAGCATGTTATATAAAGGCAATAACATTGGTTAGCGTCTAGCAATACGCGAATGCTCCCGGAAATATTTAAGGATAGTTTCTTAAAATATCATTTGAAATGATTAAGTCTTTAATATCCCTTTGTTTCAGATACCTTGTTAATTATGAATATGGATCAATGTTATTTCATAATTTAACGATTTTGTTTCTCATTTCTACAATTAATCAAGATTACCAAATTAATCAAGACCTCCTCTTGAGTTCATTTGGGTATGGCCATACAAACATCTTAATTAATTAATGAGGGGCCCAAATGGTATCATACTTCAGTTGCAAATTGAAGGAACAAATCCTATATTGACTACACGTGTTAGTCATGTCGTTTCACTACATTTCTGAAAATAGCCCTTTATTACTACCTTGTTCAAGACAGTTAGAACTATATCAAGAAAATGCAATCCACACATGCATAACCTGCTTGTATCTCAAGTCTAAGGATAAATAAAGTAACCATTTCACGAATTTCACTTAATGACGCCGATCCATAAAATGAAAATTCGTTAAGTGGGGTAAGTCTGATATTCATCTCTTTGAATACCATGTGAGTTTGGCAAGACCATCTTCTAAATATTCCCTTAATATTTCAACCAATCTCTCACATTTGCCTTAGTTTAACTATATTCCTATATAGTTAATCGACAATGGACGTTTAGAATATTTAAAATATTCATGGATTTAAACATGCAAATATAGGACACAATCATTATGAAATGAAAACACTCATACCAAGTATATGAATTCATTTATTGAAATAATAATTGTTTAACAGTCCCTTATCCAAATACCAATCACAGATTTACATGAGATAACTAGCTAATTTAAGACCTCTGCCCTTGGCACGCTTATTGAGCTTTCCTTTTAACAAAACCTTTGCAAAAAAAGGATCAGCTAAGTTATAATCTGTGTGAACTTTGAGTATCTTAATTTCTCCTAGTACGATTTGTTCACGTGCAAAGTGATATCATCTAGGATAATGTCTGACACCTTTCTGAACTCCGGGTTCGTTGGCAATGATAATAACTCCCGTATTATCACAGTACAAATCCATAGGTGTGTTATTTTAGGGCATCACGTTAAAACCCAAAAATAATCTTTCTAATCCAGACAATTTTCATGGCTGCATCCGAAGCAGCAATATACTCAGACTCTGTAGCAGACATAACAACTGTGGTTTGCTTCTAGCTCTTGCAATCCACCATCCCTTCATTTAAAAAACGAAGACGTATCCCGACTGAGATTTTGTATCATCTTTATCAGTCTGAAATCCACCATCACAATATCTATTCACTTTGAATTCTATATCAGGATTTCCTCCATACACTAGAAAATCTTTAGTAGCACACATGTCCTTAAGAATATTCTTTACAGCAGTCCAATGATCCTCTCCAGGATTTTGCTGATAGCGGCTAACAATATTTTGCGCGAATGCAACATCAGGTCTAGTGCATCTTACCGCATACATGATAGATCCCACAGCCGAAGCATAAGGAATTCTTTGCATACGCTCCACCTCTTCAGGTGTAGAAGCACCGTTCTTGCTAGATAAATTAAGTCCTTCTTGAATCGGTATAAAACCACGCTTAGAAATCTCTATCTTGAATCACTTCAAGATCTTTGACTTAATCCAATCAACCGTTTACTTCTATCTCTATAGATCTTGATTCCAAGAATGAATGTTGCTTTACCCAAGTAATATTACTCTCACTAGCTTTGCGATATACACATGGCACATAAGGATTTTAAGCAAATCAAACCTCTTGATTTCCTCATCAAACCTTTTTTTCCAACTCCTTTTTGCTTGCTTTAGTCCATAAATGGACCTATGAAGCTTGCACACTTTGTTGGGATATTTTAGATCGACAAAACCTTATACTTGAACCATATAGACTTCCTTGTCTAGATAACCATTCAAGAAAGCGGTTTTGACATCCATTTGCCATATCTCATAGTTATAGTACGCCTCTATAGCTAAGATGATCCTAATAGATCTTATGTCCGCAACGGGAGAAAAGGTCTCCTCATAATCAACTCCATAAAGTTGAGTATAGCCTTTCGCCACAATACGAGCTTTATAGGTGTGTACATTTCCATCCATGTCGGTCTTCTTCTTGAAGATCCATTTACACCCAACGGTTCTACCATTTGGTGGAAGATCAACCAAGCTCCAAACTTGATTATCTTTCATGGATTTCATTTCCACATTCGCAGCTTCAAGCCATTTGTCAGATTCCGGATCTGTTAATGCTGCTTTGAAATTAGGAGGTTCATTTAAGTCTCCTAATACGTGTTCTTCAGACTAAACCATAAGATTTAATCTTTCTCGAGCACGTATTGTCCTTGAGGACCTACGAGTTGGAATCGCTTCATCTTCAACTTGTAGTTCATCTTGAGATTCATCTCCTTGAACATTTCCCCCCCAAGTTGATGATTGCTAGTATTTTCAGAAGTTGACACATCTTCCTCTTGAGCCTCATCAAGTTCAACAATCCTCCCACTGTCTTCTTGAGATATGAGTTTCCATTCAAGGAACTCAGCAAATCGAGATACCTTAATAGTGTTTTCGGTAGAAAAGTAGAAATAGTAACCCATCGTTTCCTTTGGGTATCCTACAAAGATGCACTTAACAGATCTAGATTCGAGTTTGTCAGGCGTATCTCGTTTCACAAGTGCCTCACAAACCAGATCTTTAAGTAAGACAAATTAGGAACACCCCTATGCCACATTCATGCGGTGTCTTGTCAACCTTCTTGGTTGGAACCATTTTGAGAATGCATACAACAATCTCTAGAGCATAATCCCAAAATGGAATGGAAAATTTGTAAGGTTTATCATTTAATCTAACCATGTTCAACAAGGTTCGATTTCTCCTCTCTAATATACCATTATATAGGAGTAAGCTTGTTGGATAAATCCTCAAGCTTTTTAGATAATCCTTAAACTTTTGGCTTAAGTATTTTCCACCTTGATTCAAACGAAAAATCTTGATGGTTTTACCGAGTTGATTTCCTACTTCATTTTTAAACTCTTTGAATGTTTTGAAGACTTCATGTTTATGTTTAAGCAAGTAAACATAACCATAATGACTGAAATCATTCATAAAAATGATGAAGTAGCTAGTACCTTTCCTTGATACATGTCTAAATGGGCCACATACATCGGTATGTATTAGTCCAAGTAGTTCCTTAGCCCTCTCCAGTTTTATGCGGAAAAGGTATTCAAGTCATCTTGTCGAAAACACAAGACATGCATTTGTCAAATGATTCATCATTTGTTAGATCCCTTCACTTTGAAGTCTTAAAATGCTTTTCTTGCTAATCGACAATTCCAAAAACACACATTTATCAAATGATTCATCATTTTGATTGTAAGATCTCTTCACATTGAAGATTTTCAATGCGTTTCTTGTCAATGTAATGTCAAAGACACGCATTCATCAAATGATTCATCATTTGATTGTAAGATCCCTTCACTTCGAAGACTTTCATTGCGTTTCTTGACAAAATAAACAAGATGACAATGTCAAAGATAGGTAGAGTCCAAGTTAGACTTGACCCTTTTACTATTGAATTATCTTTTGAATCTCATCAATTCTCATAATTCAATTTAGAAGATACTTGAAGAACTGGTTAAACCAGCTTGCTTCTTCTTCTCGTTCAACTCAGCTAGATACTTAGCAAAGTTCTTGCCCTTAGCTTACGGTTGTTTTGCTTTCTGAACCTTTCCCCCTTTGATCATTAGAACTTGGGGTGCAACAGATTTCTTTGGAAGCTTTTTCTCATACTCATAGTTTAGCCTTTCCAAGTGCTCAAAGTACCTCTTCAACTTGAGTACATGAGGACTCAACGGTGTTCCATACTCGTTTTTCAAGTCATGAAGTGTTTCAACAAGTTCAAACAATTCCACTTCAGCTTGTTTTCCATAGATAGACTTGAGTTCTTTGATCATATCACACGGATTATGCAATCCGAATTGATTGTTGAAGCTCGGGAGTCTTGCTACCCAAGATCAAACAAACAACCTCATTATGTCTAGCATATTGAGTATTGTATTTAGCCTACTCGTCAGTCATTGGCTCCCGGAACAACGGGTGTCTGCTTTTCAAGGACTTGATGTTTCTTCACGGCTCTTAGAACTATTCTCAGCTGACGAAACCAGTCATTGAAGTTTGGTCCAGAAAGTTTTTCTCTTTCCAGCATCGACCTAAAAGCTGATTGGTGTATGTTTTGAGAAGGATTTGTTGTTGCCATCTCTAAAACAGACAAAAGTTCAATTATCGGTATTTTCGATAATCATCCTTAAGAAATGTAATTTACCCTTGTTAAATTCATTTAACAATTAATTTCATTAAGGCTAGGATCCAATTGACATACAATCATTTCATCAGTTGATCTGCTAGAAATGACGGTACTCAAAAGGTAATCGACGATCAATAATTGCATTCATGCAATTCCTAGAGTTATGGGACTTACAACAACACTTTAAAGGGGTGTTAAGTGTTTTGTAAACATGTTTTGTCCCATCTTATGCTACGGGTCAAGGATCTCACCTCTTAACTCGCTTTAAGTCGCCCAATTAAGAACATGTAAATAGTCCACCACCGGTCTCACGGTGGAGTGGTAATCTACCTTGAAGAGATACAATTCGCCTACGGTCTCACGTAGGAGCGAAAAGCACTGGCAAGTGTTCTTAACAAAGTGGGTGGCAATGACTTAACTTTAAATGGGTAATGCATTTGATGTGAATCAAAAGTTTATGTATGAAGACTCATGCAATCTTCATAACATAATATTTAATAAAATCATTTGTATAGTCTTAGCAACACAAGAGAGCTCGGTAGCTCCATTTGAACGCACAAAGAACCGCAAGGGCAAAGGTTTGCGATGGACGCAATTAAAAACCCGCCCTTTTAGGAGGCTAACACACTCCGACTTATACCTCTCTTAGAGTTTGTTCAAATGGGTGAGCCGGTGTATCTCAAGGTTGTAAGACTCCAATTTTATTAAGAAATCTCTATTTTGATAGTTCTTAGTCAAGTTTATATTTTCCAACGAAACAATTTTTACATCACCTTTATACCTATTTATAAACACGCAAAAATTAAGAAATTTACTAATTTCCGAACTAATTAATCATGCAACAAGTTAAGGTGGGCCACCTAAACATGGTCACTATGGTTCATGCATATGTCTAAAGCCGGCTCCCCCCTCCGAAGAAGAGGACCACATACATCAAGTCACCTTGATTGCGTAAGCCTTTAAACAACTTAATTAACAAGTAATTCACATAAACATGCTGACTGGAAATTTACAGTAGCTTCACGACCTGTTTATCCCTGTTTCTGGTCAGAATCAAGCTTCGACCAGAACTAAAACGTTGTAGCCCTATGTGTTAAGCACCTACTGTCCAAAGCACAACTTCTAACTCATTACAGATTAAAAGATATGAATTTTTTAGTGAACTGTCGCAAATCAGAAAAATCACACGAAAAATTCACATAGTCACACAATTATCTAATAATTAACCCTAATTATTGGATCATCATGCTTTGCTAAATATATCTCTATATATCAGTAATAATCACAAGTAATTTTGCATGAATTTCTTGTGATTTTACTTTTATTTAACAACCTTAAATAATCAAGATACACAAACATGCAATTTATATCAAATAAATCATGTCAATTCACAAACTCAAAACTTGCCATGAGGGTTTCAATCTTCCATTGAATTAGGTTAAATTAATTAAACAAAAGGACCATTATTTAATTATATCCGATTTTTAATTAAAAAAAATAAGAAAACAACTTTTAATTATTTAACAATTAATTAAAAATCAACCAACCCTTAACCCCCTTTCAAGTTTTGATCTTTGTAATTAATAGATCACATATGTGGCTCGTGATACCACTGTTAGAATATAAGCATATAAACATACATATAATCACGAGTATGCGCAACGGAAGAATCGAATATGCAATCATATTAATTAACAAAGAGAGAATCGAAACGTGTACCTTATGCAAAGCTTCCAATAAAATAAATAATAATAAGATTATTATTATTGTAGGGTTTAAAGTAAAACCCCTCTACGATCGCACACTTGACACCCCTATGATGTATGCTAGTACCCGATCACAAACTCACAAACCCGTTGTGTATCTCCCTTATTTCGAAACCCCATGAACCGAAACTGTTTGTTGCCGTTCAACAAACCCCATCCATAATTAATGCTAGCTAAGCATTAAATATATATGATTCATAAGAATTGTCGAATGACATAAAAACCGAATACCCCTTAAAGGGTTTGGTCGAAATAGAAGAGAGAAAAGAACGAGAGGATTTTTAGGTTTTACAAATCTAATTGTCTTGTAAAAAAGCTTTAATCTTTAAGCCCTATTTATAGGGTAAATAGTTAGGGTTTTAAACTTGGTGAACAAGTTTAGTCAAAGCCTAAGAAATCCCTTGGAAATTTCGGCCCCCCCTATTAGTGTATAATTAGGACACTTCTAATTTACACTTTTAATCCATCTCTTTTAATTAATAAACATTTATATAACTATTAACTTATGTTTATTAATCATTTCGTGATCATATTAATCAATATACTACACCTAATATATTAATTAATAACATAGAGTTTACGTGTCATTTTGTGTGACCCCGTAGGCTTAAATAATTACCGGACATGCGTTTATGTAACGTGATCACATACCAACAGGCTAGAGGGTGTTTAGCCCCTTCAATCAGAACTTCTTATTTAAATTTTCATTATAAAGGTTAAATCTAACATTAATTTCTTTAATCAACCAACCGACCCCCTTAATGTCAAATCCAGATCCGTCACTGCTTGTAAGGATTCAAATTGACTTGGTCAAGTAATTTTATTTTGTAGCTATCATGGGGTCCATTGCTCAAAGATGTATCAAGAATTGATGATGTTGGTTTGAACAAATCGAATAGGTTCGACATAAATTCATTGTTGTTAAGATCTAAATACCCTTTTAACTATAGCTAAAACTGTTTGATGTTTTGTTAATACTATATCATGCAGTTTAGCTCTACAGATTCAGAAGCAGATAGCTGATGGTCAGTATACAGCCGCAACTCAGTCATGGTCCGACCTTGAGGGTCTTATATCTGTTCACAGCAACAATGTGGTTGGTTAGGGCCGGGTTGAATATCATTGGGTTGTTCGTTCTGTAACAATAGCTTAATTTTATGACAAAATGCTGAACTTTTTTCTAGGATTTCTACAACTTCATGTTGGATGAGGATAATGATCCCAATATTGCGACAACAAACACATTAAGGAGATTGGGAAAAAAGAATTATCGCGTTCTCATGGATGCCGACGCAGTTGACCTTGACACATTAATGAATGGCCTGATCAAAAAGAAGCTTAAGATTATTCCAGCGAATGTAACGTAAGCATGATATATAACCGCTAGAAAAAGAAACTTTTTTCAGAATCTGAATCCTAAAATACTGACGAATGTTAATGCGATGTAGATGGGGAGGACAATCCGGCTATGTATTTTCAAGCATGGTAAACGATTTCATGAGGCCAAGAATTGCAGAGGTAAAGGCTCAATACTATTCAACTGTTTACGGCTAAAAAAAGTGGGTGTACAGATCACCGCACTTTTAAAAATCACTTTTGTTGAACTTCATTCACACAAACTTGTACTTTCATCTAGTGCTAAATATAAGGCCAAGTACAAAAACGTCAAACTAATTACGAGATTTTTTTCAAGCTTGTTATGCTCAAATTGCACATGGCTGTTTTTCTTCAGGTTGATGAGCTTTTGTCAAAAGGAGTAAACGTGACAGTATACAACGGTCAGGTGCGATATTCTTTGCCAATTAAGTAACTGAAGTTGCCTTAAGACATGTGAAAGTATTATGTAATATAATGTATGTTTTATATATGACAGATTGATCTGATATGTGCAACCAAGGGAACAGAAGCATGGATAAATAAACTCAAGTAATCATATACATATACATTATTGTATCAATTTATTAAATGTGTATAGGTACTCGACTAGCAGTACTAATCTGGGTCTGTTTTCGGTCTGGTTCAGGTGGGATGGTTTATCAGCATACTTAAACTTAGACCGCATACCACTGTACTGCCGTGAAGATGGCATTGGCACGAAAGCATTTGTAAGGTCGTATAAGAACTTTGCTTTTTACTGGATTCTTGGTGCTGGCCATTTTGTAAGTAGTCTTTATTTTTCTTTCAATTTCTCTACTATTTGAAGCTTAATGTGTCACAACTACTCAATCGTATGCTCTTTTCTTTTCGATCGAGGCAACAATAATCTGTCGCTAAGTTGAGTTTTGTCGCAGGTTCCGGTGGATCAGCCTTGTGTTTCTCTAAAGATGGTGGGAAGTGTAGTGAACTCGCCAGCATAACCATCTATAATCTACTTCTAATGAAAATTTAGATAAATTTCATATTCGTTTCTTTGATCACGGTTTGTTCTTGGATTAGATAAAGCAACATTTTTCTCAATCTTTTTCTTTGAGCAGCCATTAATTGTCTCATACATTCCCAATTTATTTTTTAAACCAAATGATAAATACTATCTATTATCTTTCCCCATCTAATTATTGTTTGGCTAAGGTTTTCTGTTGATTATATCCATCTGTTATGATTTTTTTTTTTAGGACATTGTTAGTAGTTAATATTTCCCAAATGGGTAATTAAACGCTAATGTCTGCATTGGGAGATGAAAGCCTCCCACCTCCTTGTGAATAATCAGTGGCGAATCCAGGAATTTATCTTAGGGTATGCAATTTTACAGTGAGGAAGTAGTTTTTGTTTGGATAGTTTTGGTTCCATTTTTCGGTTAACTTATCGGGTCGGGTATTATTGAGTAGATAATTAATTTACCTTAAAAATAAGAAATTATATTTGACAGGGTCCAACAAGTCATACGCGATACGGTTAAGATGTCAAAAATCTAGGATTGTAGTTTTTTAAAGTCCTTTGCTAAAAATAATAGTGACCCAATTTGTTGATTGTTTGCTATAAAAGTTTTATATATGTTACAAGCCATGTATATTACTATTATTATTATCATTATGATTATGATTATATTTATATATATGTATTCTAATCCAATATTATAATAGAACACGCCAAACCATAAATATAAATAACTGTAATTACTTTATGTATATCGGATTTGTTTATAATAAGGAAATGTAAAAATTGTATGGACTTAAAGCTATAGGTTCACATATTATGATATCACAAATCAGAAGTCCCTAAATATTACTGTAAAATCAGTTGTGGGCCGTCAATGTGACACACTCAATCAAACTGGGTATTTCAAGGGTATGCAGTCTTTATATTTTAACTAGTGAAATAATATAATTGTTGGTATGTGATCACGTTAAATAAACGCATGTCCGGAAATCATTTAAGCCTACGGGGTCACACAAAATGACACGTAAACTCTATATAATTAATTAATGTATTATGAGTAATATATTGATTAATTTGATCATGAAATGATTAATAAACTAAATTAAAAGTTTAATAGTGTTTATTAATTAAAAGAGGAGGTGTTTAAGTGAAATTAGGAATTAGTGTTGTTTCCTAATTCCACCACATGGGGGCCGAAATTCTAAGGCTTGTAAAGCTTAGATAATTATGTGACTATGTGAATTTTTCGTGTGATTTTTCTGCTTGACACCAGTTCACTAAAAAATTCATATAAAATCAACCGTAATGAGTTAGGAGTTTCCCTTTGGACAGTAGATGCTCAACTCATAGGGCTACAACTTTGTAGTTCTGGTCGAAACTTGATTCTGACCAGAAACAGGTCTAAACAGGTCGTGAAGCTACTAGAAATTTTCAGTCAGCATGTTTATGTGAATTACTTGCTAATTAGTTGTTAAAAGTGTAACATCCCGAACTTTTCGTGTTTGACTATTTGACTTTCCGTTAGTTAACGTTAGGTTCGTTAAGTTATGTGCCTTATATGTGATTATGTGCTTATGTGTTTAATATGAAATGAGTAATGTGATGTTTAATGAAAGTAATCAAAGTGACGTTAAGTAATTAAGTGCTTGTTAGTGTGCTAAGACTCCCGGTAGAAAGATAAGCTAAGAAAGTTAAGTTTAGAAGTTGAGGGGTCTAAGTGTAAGATTAGTAATGGCTGGACAGGGATTAGAGGGCAATTAGGCAGCCCTAATTGTCACAAATCTGCTGTAACTAGTGTGTGAGAAAAGCCCTAGTCGATCCCTTCCCTTTCCAAGCAAAGATCCATTCGTTTCGTGCCGTTTTAAGTCAAGGATTGTTTAGATCTTGAGTCCCCCATAGTGCAGGTAATATAGGTATAATCCTCTTTGAAATCTGATTAATTGAGTCATAGATGAGTATTCAATCCAGGCCATGGGGTTTGGGTTGGGTTATTTGATTAAACGTTTATCGATTTCATGTTATTCGGGTGTTTGAATGAGTGATTCATGTTGTAAAGGATTAAAGTATTGATTGATAGATTAAAGTCATTAAAAGTGTTGTCAAAAAGGTTAATTTTATGTCTCCAGTCGAATTAATGGTTGATGTTCGTATGGGATTCGATTAAAGAGTTTAAAAAGTTGTTTTTTGGTCGAACTGCACTTTGTGCGGCGCAAAAGGCTTTTGTGTGGCGCACTGATGCAATTTTTGAAAGATGGATTTCTGAAGGGTGCCCGTTATGCGGCGCATAGAGACTCTATGCGGCGCATGGGTGGTTTGCTCAGAAAATTGGATAGTTTCTGTGACGATTGTGCGGTGCACAGCCTTTCCATGCGGCGCACAAATGCTTAATATGGTTTTGTGCGGCGCACAGGACTCCATGCGGCGCACAAATGGGTCCAGGCTGGTACTTAAGTTTCGTTTAGCTTATAGAACGATCTTATACTCATTATTAGGTAGTCGGGAGCACTTAGCAAGCACCATAAGATACTTTAACTCGTTGGTAAGCTGTACCAAGGTAAGATACACTACTTTGACACGCTGAGGGTTCAACAAAAGCATGGTTTTCATATTTTAACTTCCCTAACGATATCTTGTTGCTTATGGGTATTCGGGGTTATACGGGAGGTTGTGTGGGCTATGTACTTGACCATTGAGACCTGAAATGCAGTCCCAATGATATGTGATGTGATGTTATGCTATGAAGTGATAAGTAATGTCTTGTGATGTAATGAAATGTGATTATATGTTGATAATAAATGAGATGTACATGATTGTATGGCTTGTTCATCTAGTTCACTAGACTTATTTAAGTTGCCATGACACGTGCACGTTTAAGGGGCCCAAACGTAAAAGATGATATGTGATGATTGTTTAGGTAGTGTAAACACCTAAACTATATGTGATGTGAAATCGAGCTCGTAATATAGATGTGAAAGTGTTAAGCTTAACCCGTACTTGCCCTTGCCCGGCGGGTGCGTAGATGTGGTTGCTCGGGTGGCTCTTTGCAACATGGTCAAAGATGTGAAGAGTAATACGGGAGGTCTGACCCGCCCCATTTGTCTTGAACATACGGATTACTCCTGGCTTGCCATTCCTTAACGACAATGTTGGACAGCCGTAAGGTTTGTTCATCTAGTCGGGTGTGACTTATATCACCACCACAAAGATGTTTAGATGTGATATGTGAAGATGTTAAAGATGTATAGGCACATTTAGGATGACCTAATCTATATGAAAGATGTTAAATGCAATGATGTGATGTTTGAGATGAAATGTGCCTTAATGATGTAATACGACTTATATATAATGTTTTAATTGGACAAACGTTTTATAAATGATGTGTTATCTTACTTACTAATTCGTTTTGTCACACCCCGTTGTAGCGAAAATACAGGGTTAACAAATAATTGCGTACTAATCAGAAGGTAAATAGAGATTACATCCATTAATCCAAATAACGAGTTTATTACAAGTATAATCGTTCAGATGTGGACCCCAAACACGGATACAAACTATCCTCAATTGGAAATGGGCCCACTTAATACAATAATAACATTTGGACAGTCTAGTACAATTAGGACTAATAAAGCTATAGTCCTCAGAGGTCTGACGCTAATTGTACGTCCAATGTTCAAAAGATGGCTTCAAATGCCATATACGCTTCCAAATACTTACTGTTGGTTCACTGAAAAGCATGAAATTTGAGAGGATCAACTATCGAAATAGTTGGTGAGTTTACAGTATGTTTGACCAAATGTTTTATTCGTCATTGTGAGCACACAAATGACATATAGTTATAAAAGACCAGACAGTCAGTATATCTAAATCTGACAACACTTTTATAACAAGACAGTCAGTATATCAAATCTGACACATCTCTTTTACTTCATAACAAGACAGCCAGTATATCTAAATCTGGACACATCATATATCAACATTTAAAATAAGATAGTCAGTATATCTAAATCTGAACTCATCTTATATCACGTCAATCAGTATATCTAGATCTGATGACAGCATATGCCTCGCACAGGATTTCCCTTCAACAATGGGGTGCGGACCATAACCTCGCACAGGATTTCCCTTCGACAATGGGGTGCGGACCACAACCAAGACAGTCGAGATATCTAGATCCGACAATACAACCAATAGGGGAAACATTTTAGTTTGTCAAACACAAAGAAACATTTAATCAGCCATCACACGGCAATTCAACGTCATTTCATTCAACATTTAATAAATGACACGTATACACATTTTCGACAGCCCAACATGGCAAATTTAAGTCAAATGATTTAAGCATCCATATCACATGGCATACACAAAACAATCATTTATAATAAATAGTGTATACAACAGTACATGCTTTTCAGGCCCAAAGTAAAAGGAAAAGGGCGCCATAAACTCACCTTAGCGATCTAAATGCTAAAAGGTATAACGTAGCTCGAGAAGATCCACAGTCAATTCTCCTGGTTATCCAAAACCTATGATATGATTACCAATAGTGAGGATCCAAGCTCACAAAGACAAGTATCATATGTAGAACTACTTAGCTATAGACCCTAGAATGCCATAACCGAGAATGTGATTTAAACTTTCATTTTATTTAACTTTAGTTGGTAATATCAATGACATTGTCATTATAAGGTAGCCTAAAGTACCATTCGATATTCACCAAGTTCAAACGTTCAATATAAAGTCTTATGAAATTTCCAAACAGACCTTATTTTCGCGGCGCGAGATGTCACATTCGCGGCGCGAAGGCCAAATTTAACTGATTCGCGTCGCGAATCCTGAAGGGTCGCGGCGCGAATGCCCTCTTGTTCTTGTTCGCGGCGCGAGACCCGAAGGGTCGCGGCGCGAAGTACAGAACTGGGCGCACAAAATGCAGTTTTCGACCATTTTTGCCAAACCAAAACGACTCCAATTCAATTCCATTAAATTCCAACAAGTGTAAACATGCTCAAAGACCTGAAAACATCTCATTTTACTAACCATTTCACAAATCCAACACTTTTGATTTCAAAGACCTAATTCTATTAAATTCATTTATCCAACAAAACTAAAAATCCATTTCATATTCAAAGGCTATCAATCTAATCAACTAAACTGAAATCAACCCATAATTTGAATCTACTTAAAAATCAAAGTTCAATTTAAAAAGAGATTACTTACCAAAACTTGAAATCCATTTGAAATAATTGAAGAATGAAGATGGTGATGATGTTAATACCAATTTATTATTGAAATGATTATTTCCTTTAAATTAATCCTTGCCAAAACCGATTTTGATGATGATGAGATAGAGGGATTGAGAGATTTTAGTCTTGTGTGTGTGTTGTATATGTTTTGGTGTGTGTTGGTGTGTGTTGGTGTCGACCAAGCAAAAGAAAGGAGGGAAGGGGGTGTTTGGTGGTTACTTCCCTGCCACAAACAAAGAAAACCGGCCATGTGGCCTATTTTTGATATTCTAATACCCCTAATTTGGTAAAATGCTTACGATTAAATACCATTTGACCAAAAGGTTATAATTTAAAGTAAAGGTATTTTCCCTCGTCTCATTTTAGTTAAGACAAGCAAATAAAAATTCTAAACATATTTAGAAATTTATTTAAAGTTATTTTAAGACTCGACATTCGTCTAAATAGCTAATAGTCTACGTCATCTGGATACGTCTAATTGAACTATATCAAATGTTCAATTATCTAATAATTTCCACGTCATAATCTCTAAATTAGACGAAATTATAATAATGATCGAGATTAGGACTAACCCGTTGCT
>CM067172.1:7859935-7906418 GCA_034093135.1 Erigeron breviscapus | reverse complement strand
AGAATCAATTTTGTTAAGGTTAGAAAGTCAATTTCAACTATTGGCTAGACAAGTGCAGAGCTGTAATGCACGTTTAAAAAATGTTGAAACTCCTCCTCTTCAACCTAAACAAAACACAAAACCTTTTTCTAAGCAAACCAAGAAGAAATCTGAAAAGAAAAAGGTTGAAAACCCCATTAAACCAACTATTTTTCTGTCATCTGAAATAATGACTGAAATCCCCTTTGATCCTTCTGTTCCTTATGAACCAAAGAAATCTGAGACTGCTAAGGGAGAGTCTAGTGAACCCATCCAAAGATGGGTTCCCAAAAGAACTAATCTTTGTTTGTGTGCAGGGAGACCGAAAGAAGAATATATGGTTTCTGGACAGTGCTTGCTGGCCGAACCATGACTGGTTATCAGACCCTGCTAGAGGAATATAGGGTGCAAGAGGGCCCTCAATAGTTTTTGGAAATGATGGTAATGGGAAAACTGATGGATATGGTGTGGTGAATAATGGTCAAGTCAAATTCACACGTGTTGCATATGTGAACGGTTTGAAATATAACCTGATCAGTGTCAGTCAACTGTGTGATGATAGCTTCAAGGTTTTATTTGATATTTCACAAGGCACCATATTCAACAGAGATGGAAAGGTGGTACTGATTGCACCAAGGAAGGGAAACATTTATGTCATTGATATGAATCCTCTACCTCTGAACAATGTTTCTATTCAAAGGCAGATGAAGACACAAACTGGCTGTGGCACAAGAGATTATCCCATCTGAATTTCAAAAACATTAATAAGTTGTCTAGAAAACAACTTGTTGATGGGATACCTTCTATGTCCTTCAACAAAGACAAGCCATGTCCAGGTTGTGAAATGGGTAAGCAGAAAAGAGCTTCATTCAAGACTAAGCAAAGCTTTAGTATAACTGAACCTCTTCACATGCTTCACATGGACCTTTTTGGACCAGTGAATGTTCAGACCAGAGCAGGAAAGAAGTACACCCTTGTCATCGTTGATGAATATACAAGATACTGTTGGGTGATTTTCCTCAGGTCCAAAAGTGAAGCTGCTGCTGAAATCATTGCTCTCATCAAACAAATTGAGCTCAAACACAAGCGAAAAGTTTGTCAGCTCAGAAGTGACAATGGCACTGAATTCAGAAATGCCACTCTGGAGTCCTTCTGCACTGAAACTGGCATATCTCAGAACTTCTCCTCAGCTCACACACCAGAGCAGAATGGTGTTGTTGAAAGAAAGAATCGTACGCTGATTGAAGCTGCTAGAAGTATGTTGAATGAATCTGGTCTTCCCAAGAATTTCTGGGCTGAAGCTGTTGCAACTGCATGCTACACTCAGAACAGATCTGTTTATGTCAAAAGACACAAGAAGACCCCCTATGAAGTACTCAGAAATAGAAAGCCTAATATTGGATACTTCCATGTATTTGGGTGTCCAGTATACATTCTGAATGATTCAGTCAGCTTGGAAAATTTGATGCAAAAGCTGATGAAGGATACTTCCTAGGATATTCATCAAATCGCAAAGCCTTTAGAGTCTTTAAAAAGAGACTTGAAAAGGTTGATGAGTCAATTCATGTTACCTTTGATGAATCCAATTCTGCAATCTTTAAAAATTCCATTCCTGTACCACCCTCAGAAAGTCCAATAAGTTTTGGTGATTCTGATCCTATTGCTGAAACTGATCAGTCACCTGAACCTGCTTCTGAACATCTCCGTTCAGAACCAACAATAAAAAGCCTAGCAACATTCCATTTTATCCTCCAGTCAGTTTCAAACTACCTTCTGAACTGACTATTGGATCAGATGTACATGCTGTTTCTCCTCTGATATCAGGCTCCACTGAGCAACCTCATTCTGAAGAATTTCATGATGCAAGTCATGATCGGCAGGAAGAAGAAGAAGCTGAAGATGTATTTTCTGAAGCTCCTCCTGAAGTTACTCAGAGAAGTTCTTGCACTGATATCATTATTCATCCTGGTCAATACTCTAAATGGACTAAAGCACATCCAATCGAGCAAATTATTGGAGAGTCCAGTAGAGGGGTTCAGACCAGAAGAGCCACAAGCGATCAATGCTTAAACGTCAGCTTCTTATCTCTAATTGAACCCAAGAAGATTGACGAGCTATGCAAGACCCAAGCTGGGTTGAAGCCATGCAAGATGAGCTCAACCAGTTTAAAAGAAACGATGTATGGGAACTCGTTCCTTGTCCCAGTAACCTGAAGAAGGAACCAATTGGGACAAGATGGGTCTTCAGAAACAAGATGGATGAAGATGGTCACATCATAAGAAACAAAGCAAGACTTGTTGCAAAAGGATATGCACAAGAAGAGGGAATAGATTTTGATGAAACTTTGCACCAGTTGCTAGACTTGAAGCTATCAGAATATTCTTAGCTTTTGCAGCTCATCATCAGTTTAAAGTCTATCAAATGGATGTAAAAAGTGCATTCCTGAATGGAGAACTAGAAGAAGTCGTTTATGTGTATCAACCACCAGGGTTCATCAATGAAGAAAAACCACATTGGGTGTACAGACTGAACAAAGCCTTATATGGTCTGAGACAAGCACCCAGAGCCTGGTATGATACTCTTACTAAACATCTTCTTAAAAATGGTTTTAAACGTGGTGCAATTGATAACACTTTGTTCATATTGCATGATAAAAGTGATATCCTTTTAGTACAAATTTATGTTGATGATATTGTGTTTGGTTCTACAAATGAGAAGATGTGTGAAAAATTTTCTAAAATCATGTCTTCTAAGTATGAAATGAGTATGATGGGTGAACTAACATATTTTCTGGGACTTCAAGTAAAACAAACTGAAGATGGTATTTTCATAAACCAAGAAAAATATGTCAGAGATTTATTAAAGAAATATCAATTTGATTCAGTCTCATCAAAAGATACTCCTATTTCTGCTCCACTAACTTTGGATTCTGATCCACATGAAAACAGTGGACCATACAAAATATCGTGGTATGGTTGGTTCACTGATGTATTTAACTGCAAGTAGACCAGACATAATGTTTGCAACATGCCTTGTGCTAGATTTCAGTCTGATCCCAGAGAAGCACATGCAAATGCTGTTAAAAGGATCTTCAGATACCTTAAAGGTGTCCCCAGACTGGGTCTTTGGTATCCAAAGGCTCTAGTCTAGATCTAATGGGTTATTCAGATTCTGATCATGCAGGTTGCAAGATAGATAGGAAAAGTACCACTGGTGGGTGTCATTTCCTTGGTGGCAAATTAGTAAGCTGGACCAGTAAGAAGCAGACTGCAGTATCACTATCCACTGCAGAAGCTGAGTATATTTCTGCAGCAAGTTGTTGTGCTTAGATTCTATGGATGAAAAACCAGCTGACTGATTATGGTGTTACTTACACAAAGACTCCAATCTTTTGTGATAACACTAGTGCCATTGCCATATCTCACAATCCTGTGATGCACTCGAAAACCAAGCACATCGACCTCAGGTATCATTTCATTCGTGATCATATTCTGAAAGGAGATATTGAATTGCACTTTATTCCCACTGATAAGCAACTCGCTGATGTTTTTACAAAACCTTTAGATGTCAAAACCTTTAAACATCTAGTCAGTGAATTGGGTATGTTAAATCCTTAGACTGGTAATCTTGTTATGAACGCCTCAGTGACACTGATCTGGTTCACCAGTCTGAGCGATCCATGTAATTTTTGCTCGCCTAGCTATCGAACGCCTTTGTGATACTATCTGGGCACTTATTAATTCATGGATCATCATTTCAGGGGGAATGTTAAATATTTTTCAACAAATTTCCAAGACGATCTTCACATAAGATCGTCCTACCATCTTTTACTTAGAATTTTTTTTCAACAAGTTTCCAAGACGATCTTCACATAAGATCGTCCTAATATTTCTTCATTAATACTTAGAAAATTTTCATCAAGTTTTCAAGACGATCTTCACATAAGATCGTCCTACCATCTTTTACTTAGAATTTTTTTTCCAACAACATTTTCTAAGACGATCTTCTCTCAAGATCGTCCTAATATTTCTTCATTAATACTTAGAAAATTTTCATCCAGTTTTCTAAGACGATCTCCCTCAAGATCGTTCTACCATCTTTTACTTAGAATTGTTTTAACAAGTGGTATCAGAGAAAACAACAATCTGTTGACGATCCAGAACAAATTTCATGCAGATTGATGCAAATTTTGTTCAAAATTGAATTCGTGTTCTTCAAAATTGAATTCGTTTTTTAACTGCTATTGTTCTTCAACAATTAAACCTCAATTTTCACTCAATTTTCCTGTTTTTGTACACAGATACATTCTAAATCACCTCTAAAAACATCCTGTTAAGTTTCAGAATCCAATTCACAGTATTGATCAAAATCCAAATTTTTTGGAAAGTTGATGAGATTTTGAATTATCAGTTTGAATTGATTTAAGCAATGGATTTGTTTCTAGGGTTGTGCGCGATCGAATTTTAAGTGTTTCTGGGTTTGAATCGAGTTATAACACTCAAAATTGAGTGAATTATAGGCAAATTACTGAAACATTCGATTTCTGGAAGTTCTTACTGGACCCCCCCCCCCCCCCCCCCCCCCCCCCCCCCCCCCCCCCCCCCCCCCCCCCCCCCCCCCCCCCCCCCCCCCCCCCCCCCCCCCCCCCCCCCCCCCCCCCCCCCCCCCCCCCCCCCCCCCCCCCCCCCCCCCCCCCCCCCCCCCCCCCCCCCCCCCCCCCCCCCCCCCCCCCCCCCCCCCCCCCCCCCCCCCCCCCCCCCCCCCCCCCCCCCCCCCCCCCCCCCCCCCCCCCCCCCCCCCCCCCCCCCCCCCCCCCCCCCCCCCCCCCCCCCCCCCCCCCCCCCCCCCCCCCCCCCCCCCCCCCCCCCCCCCCCCCCCCCCCCCCCCCCCCCCCCCCCCCCCCCCCCCCCCCCCCCCCCCCCCCCCCCCCCCCCCCCCCCCCCCCCCCCCCCCCCCCCCCCCCCCCCCCCCCCCCCCCCCCCCCCCCCCCCCCCCCCCCCCCCCCCCCCCCCCCCCCCCCCCCCCCCCCCCCCCCCCCCCCCCCCCCCCCCCCCCCCCCCCCCCCCCCCCCCCCCCCCCCCCCCCCCCCCCCCCCCCCCCCCCCCCCCCCCCCCCCCCCCCCCCCCCCCCCCCCCCCCCCCCCCCCCCCCCCCCCCCCCCCCCCCCCCCCCCCCCCCCCCCCCCCCCCCCCCCCCCCCCCCCCCCCCCCCCCCCCCCCCCCCCCCCCCCCCCCCCCCCCCCCCCCCCCCCCCCCCCCCCCCCCCCCCCCCCCCCCCCCCCCCCCCCCCCCCCCCCCCCCCCCCCCCCCCCCCCCCCCCCCCCCCCCCCCCCCCCCCCCCCCCCCCCCCCCCCCCCCCCCCCCCCCCCCCCCCCCCCCCCCCCCCCCCCCCCCCCCCCCCCCCCCCCCCCCCCCCCCCCCCCCCCCCCCCCCCCCCCCCCCCCCCCCCCCCCCCCCCCCCCCCCCCCCCCCCCCCCCCCCCCCCCCCCCCCCCCCCCCCCCCCCCCCCCCCCCCCCCCCCCCCCCCCCCCCCCCCCCCCCCCCCCCCCCCCCCCCCCCCCCCCCCCCCCCCCCCCCCCCCCCCCCCCCCCCCCCCCCCCCCCCCCCCCCCCCCCCCCCCCCCCCCCCCCCCCCCCCCCCCCCCCCCCCCCCCCCCCCCCCCCCCCCCCCCCCCCCCCCCCCCCCCCCCCCCCCCCCCCCCCCCCCCCCCCCCCCCCCCCCCCCCCCCCCCCCCCCCCCCCCCCCCCCCCCCCCCCCCCCCCCCCCCCCCCCCCCCCCCCCCCCCCCCCCCCCCCCCCCCCCCCCCCCCCCCCCCCCCCCCCCCCCCCCCCCCCCCCCCCCCCCCCCCCCCCCCCCCCCCCCCCCCCCCCCCCCCCCCCCCCCCCCCCCCCCCCCCCCCCCCCCCCCCCCCCCCCCCCCCCCCCCCCCCCCCCCCCCCCCCCCCCCCCCCCCCCCCCCCCCCCCCCCCCCCCCCCCCCCCCCCCCCCCCCCCCCCCCCCCCCCCCCCCCCCCCCCCCCCCCCCCCCCCCCCCCCCCCCCCCCCCCCCCCCCCAGAAAATTTTCATCAAGTTTTCTAAGACGATCTCCCTCAAGATCTTCTAAGTTCCAAATTTACAAAACGATCTTCTCAAGATCGTTTCATTTCTTTTTAATCAAAAACAACAAAAAAAAAATTAATACAAATCATTGTTTCTTCATTTCAGATGTCAACAATGGAGTTTTCAGAGCTTGAGATCAGAAAGAATTTCTTAGCCAAACAACAAAAGATAAAACCATGGCTATTCGGGGATATTGATGCTGATTCTGAAGATCTCACATGCTTAATGACATCAACAACAAATCTTTCACCGAATACTTCACAAACAACAAGTGAGGTACAATTCATCTCCACAGATGATTACTTGTCTGACCAAACAACTGCTGATACTTTGACAAAGCAAAATATTACTTTGAAAAACAATTTGAAAATGGCTAAACAAGAGTTTGATAAAATTAATGAAGATTTTTCAGAACTCTCAATAGCTCATGCAGCTCTCAAAGTGAATTATGATTCTTTAAAAGAAATGCATTTGTCAAGTAACAGTTCTCAAGTTGTTTCACCCAATGCTCAATTGACCAACAAATGTCAAGACCTTGAAAAAACTGTTCATTCACTCAAGCAAACCATTGAAACTTTAAAGCTTGAGAAAGACAATGAATGGTTAAGAGCAAATGCAAGACAAGCTGATGTTGAGTTCCTCACAAATAAAATGAAAGATTTTAGACCCAACTGTGAAAAACATGAAAGACAGATTTCTGATCTAAACAGTACTTGTTTTCTCAAAGGAGTTGAAATTGAAACTCTTCAAAGACAAGTTGAGGATTTGAAAACAAACATTTTGTTCTATCAAGAAAAACTCTATAAAGTTGAACAAAATCCTCTTCTGAATTTCACTGCTTATTACAACAAGTCAAAGATAGATAGATCAGAACTTCTTCTTGGTTTGGGTTATGAGAATCCAACACACTTAAGCAAAATTCAAAAAGAAGAAATTGGTCCACTTTATGATGGGAAATGTCTCAGATTTGGCATGATTCAAGAGTTCATCAGACCATCTGAGGATGACTTTGAGTCAGATGATGTTGAAAGACAAAAACCAAACAGTTTTCAAATTGATTATGTTGCTATTAATGATACATACAAGAAAACTCATAAAAGATCCATCTATGAGTTAGAAGAAATAGACAGCATTTCAATTCCTGAAAATGAGTCTCAAAAAGATTGTTCAAAACCAAATTCAGAAAGATTTTACATTCCAACTACCATATTGGAAAAGGAAATTGGAGGTTTAAAACAAAAGATTGAGTCTCAACAACAAGTCATTGAACATCTGAAAACTCAAAATCATTCTCCAAAGGTAAGTGAGACCAAACCAATTCAAATGATGCATGATCTAACTTCTGTTGATTGCTCTACTCCAGTCAAAGGGAGTGAGAATTTTAAAGATATGCAGGTTGATAGCATCTCTCCTGAAGAGATTCATGATATGTCCAATTCCATGCTATCATCATTCTTTCAAATTGAAGAGAAAGTTCAAGCTTTGAAAGCTAAACATCGTGTTTCTGTCAAGAAAATACTTTCGTTTGATACCCCTGTGATCACCTCTGTTGACCAAAATAAAGTGAACTTAGAGCAAAAGATTGAGTCTCAACAACAAGTCATTGAACATCTGAAAACTCAAAATCATTCTCCAAAGGTAAGTGAGACCAAACCAATTCAAATGATGCATGATCTAACTTCTGTTGATTGCACTACTCCAGTCAAAGGGAGTGAGAATTTTAAAGATATGCAGGTTGATAGCATCTCTCCTGAAGAGATTCATGATATGTCCAATTCCATGCTATCATCATTCTTTCAAATTGAAGAGAAAGTTCAAGCTTTGAAAGCTAAACATCGTGTTTCTGTCAAGAAAATACTTTCGTTTGATACCCCTGTGATCACCTCTGTTGACCAAAATAAAGTGAACTTAGAGCAAAAGATTGAGTCTCAACAACAAGTCATTGAACATCTGAAAACTCAAAATCATTCTCCAAAGGTAAGTGAGACCAAACCAATTCAAATGATGCATGATCTAACTTCTGTTGATTGCACTACTCCAGTCAAAGGGAGTGAGAATTTTAAAGATATGCAGGTTGATAGCATCTCTCCTGAAGAGATTCATGATATGTCCAATTCAATGCTATCATCATTCTTTCAAATTGAAGAGAAAGTTCAAGCTTTGAAAGCTAAACATCGTGTTTCTGTCAAGAAAATACTTTCGTTTGATACCCCTGTGATCACCTCTGTTGACCAAAATAAAGTGAACTTAGAGCAAAAGATTGAGTCTCAACAACAAGTCATTGAACATCTGAAAACTCAAAATCATTCTCCAAAGGTAAGTGAGACCAAACCAATTCAAATGATGCATGATCTAACTTCTGTTGATTGCTCTACTCCAGTCAAAGGGAGTGAGAATTTTAAAGATATGCAGGTTGATAGCATCTCTCCTGAAGAGATTCATGATATGTCCAATTCCATGCTATCATCATTCTTTCAAATTGAAGAGAAAGTTCAAGCTTTGAAAGCTAAACATCGTGCTTCTGTCAAGAAAATACTTTCGTTTGATACCCCTGTGATCACCTCTGTTGACCAAAATAAAGTGAACTTAGAGCAAAAGATTGAGTCTCAACAACAAGTCATTGAACATCTGAAAACTCAAAATCATTCTCCAAAGGTAAGTGAGACCAAACCAATTCAAATGATGCATGATCTAACTTCTGTTGATTGCTCTACTCCAGTCAAAGGGAGTGAGAATTTTAAAGATATGCAGGTTGATAGCATCTCTCCTGAAGAGATTCATGATATGTCCAATTCCATGCTATCATCATTCTTTCAAATTGAAGAGAAAGTTCAAGCTTTGAAAGCTAAACATCGTGCTTCTGTCAAGAAAATACTTTCGTTTGATACCCCTGTGATCACCTCTGTTGACCAAAATAAAGTGAACTTAGAGCAAAAGATTGAGTCTCAACAACAAGTCATTGAACATCTGAAAACTCAAAATCATTCTCCAAAGGTAAGTGAGACCAAACCAATTCAAATGATGCATGATCTAACTTTTGTTTTGCAGGTAATAAAGGTCTGTGTTTAGTATTTCAATCTTGGATACTGTTTAACACATGATCCTGGAATGAGTTTCTTTTCAAGAAACAATCTCAAATAAGTGCTCGTTACCAATGCGCTTACTTGCCTCTGCATGTTCTGTACAAATCCTTCATCTCATTCTCTTTCATTCATTATCTGTCAAACATTGATGCTATGCTTATGTGTAATGTGCTTACATATCATGCAATGTTTGAGGGGGAGAAAAAGGATAATTTCATGAATCAAGGGGGAGTTTGTGTATTTGCACCATTTGAAGAGAACTCATTGTATATTTTAGAAAAACCAAAAAGATTTTTTTTCAATTAACTCATTGTTTATTTTTCTCTTTCAAATTATTTTTTATTTTTATTTTTGATCAGATTAAATAAAATTTTTTTTGTTTTGTTTTGTAAAACCTAAGCCCATTCTTGCTAAAAGCCCAATTCTAAAACCACCGGGTCAACACCAACCCGAACCATTCATCCGACCCAAACATTCCAGTTCACTCTTACTTAAGGAAGAGGGAAACTAATTAGTTTCTTTCTTTTCATTTCTTTAACTTTTTCCAGTTTCCCACACACTCTCTCAAATCATTTCAAAAACCATTGTTGGCTGATCATTGAAAAAAGATAAGGGTTTTGTTGGCAATCTCTTTCTAAGTAGTTTATTCCATAATCACTTTGTCTTCAGATCACTTATTCAAGTAAGAAACTGCTCTTAAATGTTGAATTTATTTTGATTCATTTCTTGAATTTTTGATTGACTGGTAATAAAACTGTGATGTTGGATTGATTTAGATGCATGTCTAGGCTTTATGTGTATGTTTATTACATGTTTCTATGCTTAGTATTGAGATTTCGAAAATTCAAAAACCTGAAACTCATAGTGTTTTATGAAGAAGACGACCTAAGACGATCTTCGAGTTGTTTTTAGGTTATTTGTCTTGTTTTTAGTGATTGGGTTGTGATAAATGTTTTGTTATGCTCAAAAAGAATCATATTTGTGTTTAGCAAAACCTGTTTGGAAATAAAATAATTTTGGCAAAGTCCTTATATTTCGAAGTCTTTTTGTCTCTAAGACGATCTTGCCCAAGACCGTCTTAAATTCCAGATCGACTTGGAAATAAAACGATCTTGCCAAGATCCTTTTAGTTTCAATTTCTCATTTCATTTGCCATATAACCCTTGAGACCAAGACAAGGACGATCTTGTCAGGATCGTTCTAAGGTCTGAACGCTGTGTGGTTGATGTTTCACATTGAAAATCAAAAGAATGGGTAACTGAACTCGTAAGAGATCGGTTTGCTCAAAATCTAATACGTTTAAATATAAAGGGGAAATCATTGTAATGATTTCACTTTATATTTCAAAGTGTTAGAATTTTTCTTGTGTTTAAAACGATCTTGAACAAGATCGTTCCATTTTCCTCACTTCAAATTTTTGAGTTATAAAACCTTAAGACGATCTTGTACAAGATCGTTTCATTTTTCCATACTTAACATATTTTTTCAAGAATTCAAGGATAAGACGATCTTAAACAAGATCGTTTCATTCTTTCCATACTTAACATTTTTTTCAAGAATTCAAGGATAAGACGATCTTAAACAAGATCGTTTCATTTTTCCATACTTAACAATTTTTTTTAACATTTTTCATTATCAAATGTTGAGACGATCTTTCTTAAGATCGTTTTAATAATTTTCCAAAACCTGAGTTCAACCTCAGGACGATCTTGTCAAGATCGTCCTAGGTTCCATACTTAGAAATTTTTTTTCTCCAAAATTTTTTTTAATTTTTTTTTTTTTTTTTTTTTTTGTTTTTTTTTTTTTTTTTTTTTTTTTTTTTTTTTTTTTTTTTTTTTTTTTTTTTTTTTTTTTTTTTTTTTTTTTTTTTTTTTTTTTTTTTTTTTTTTTTTTTTTTTTTTTTTTTTTTTTTTTTTTTTTTTTTTTTTTTTTTTTTTTTTTTTTTTTTTTTTTTTTTTTTTTTTTTTTTTTTTTTTTTTTTTTTTTTTTTTTTTTTTTTTTTTTTTTTTTTTTTTTTTTTTTTTTTTTTTTTTTTTTTTTTTTTTTTTTTTTTTTTTTTTTTTTTTTTTTTTTTTTTTTTTTTTTTTTTTTTTTTTTTTTTTTTTTTTTTTTTTTTTTTTTTTTTTTTTTTTTTTTTTTTTTTTTTTTTTTTTTTTTTTTTTTTTTTTTTTTTTTTTTTTTTTTTTTTTTTTTTTTTTTTTTTTTTTTTTTTTTTTTTTTTTTTTTTTTTTTTTTTTTTTTTTTTTTTTTTTTTTTTTTTTTTTTTTTTTTTTTTTTTTTTTTTTTTTTTTTTTTTTTTTTTTTTTTTTTTTTTTTTTTTTTTTTTTTTTTTTTTTTTTTTTTTTTTTTTTTTTTTTTTTTTTTTTTTTTTTTTTTTTTTTTTTTTTTTTTTTTTTTTTTTTTTTTTTTTTTTTTTTTTTTTTTTTTTTTTTTTTTTTTTTTTTTTTTTTTTTTTTTTTTTTTTTTTTTTTTTTTTTTTTTTTTTTTTTTTTTTTTTTTTTTTTTTTTTTTTTTTTTTTTTTTTTTTTTTTTTTTTTTTTTTTTTTTTTTTTTTTTTTTTTTTTTTTTTTTTTTTTTTTTTTTTTTTTTTTTTTTTTTTTTTTTTTTTTTTTTTTTTTTTTTTTTTTTTTTTTTTTTTTTTTTTTTTTTTTTTTTTTTTTTTTTTTTTTTTTTTTTTTTTTTTTTTTTTTTTTTTTTTTTTTTTTTTTTTTTTTTTTTTTTTTTTTTTTTTTTTTTTTTTTTTTTTTTTTTTTTTTTTTTTTTTTTTTTTTTTTTTTTTTTTTTTTTTTTTTTTTTTTTTTTTTTTTTTTTTTTTTTTTTTTTTTTTTTTTTTTTTTTTTTTTTTTTTTTTTTTTTTTTTTTTTTTTTTTTTTTTTTTTTTTTTTTTTTTTTTTTTTTTTTTTTTTTTTTTTTTTTTTTTTTTTTTTTTTTTTTTTTTTTTTTTTTTTTTTTTTTTTTTTTTTTTTTTTTTTTTTTTTTTTTTTTTTTTTTTTTTTTTTTTTTTTTTTTTTTTTTTTTTTTTTTTTTTTTTTTTTTTTTTTTTTTTTTTTTTTTTTTTTTTTTTTTTTTTTTTTTTTTTTTTTTTTTTTTTTTTTTTTTTTTTTTTTTTTTTTTTTTTTTTTTTTTTTTTTTTTTTTTTTTTTTTTTTTTTTTTTTTTTTTTTTTTTTTTTTTTTTTTTTTTTTTTTTTTTTTTTTTTTTTTTTTTTTTTTTTTTTTTTTTTTTTTTTTTTTTTTTTTTTTTTTTTTTTTTTTTTTTTTTTTTTTTTTTTTTTTTTTTTTTTTTTTTTTTTTTTTTTTTTTTTTTTTTTTTTTTTTTTTTTTTTTTTTTTTTTTTTTTTTTTTTTTTTTTTTTTTTTTTTTTTTTTTTTTTTTTTTTTTTTTTTTTTTTTTTTTTTTTTTTTTTTAGATGACTTCAGAAGGATTTTAAGACTACCTGAAGCAGACTTCAATGGACATGTTGAATATGATGATTTTGAGTCCAATGAAGAGATGTTTGCTGCTTTAATTTCAATTGGCTATGAAGGTGCTTTGTCTAGAACCAAAGATTTCAAGTTGAAAAATCTTCCAAAAATCTGGTATTATGTGTACTCCATCCTAAGCAACTGCTTAACTCCTTACACAAGAGGGATGGACAATCTGACACAGCCAATGCTGCACATCTTCTATGCTGTTGTTTTCAACAGACATTACGACATTGCTCAACTTCTGTGGGATCAGTTGATAGTATTAGTAAATGGCAAAGTCTCTGCTCCCAAGAAGTATATTCCATTTATAAGATTTCTAACAGCAATTGTCTACAGTGCTATAAGACAAGAAAGAAGCATTCCAAGGCTTCCAGACAGCAGCAAAGTGATCATACAATTTTATAAGTATGTTAGAGATTCTGGAACTGCTAACTATACTTTCTTGATTCCATCATTTCTTTTAGATATGGTTTCAGATGCTGATGATGATAAGATAGCTTATCTGGACTGGATTAGAACAGCAATGGAACCGGAAAGCCTCCCGGTTCTTGCCCAAGCTGTACATAGGACACCTGGTGAGGGGTCAAGTGTTAAAAGAAAAGAGCGTGAGGGTGAATCCAGTTCCAGTAAGCCAAAGAAAAAGAAACAAAGAGGAGAAATGTTTGTGTTAAGGCTGAGTAAGCAAGTGCACCAAAAGAAGAAGAAAAAGAGTTCTCCAAAGAAACTCAAAAGCAAAGCTCAAGCCGAATCTTCTTCTGAAAAGACTGCTTCTGGTTCTCCAAAACCAATCCGATCACCACCCCCCAGAACACAAACACCTCAAACACCATCATCTCCTACTTCACCAAAATTACCTCAATCACCAATTCATCAATCTTCACCACTCCCGGAAATTACTACACCTGAACCACCTATCATACCTCAATCTACCTCAACCATACCTTCATCCTCTTTTGTCCGATCTCCTCCACCGACATATACTCAAGGCCGTAAGAAATCAATTCCTGTTAATATTCGCAAAACCTTTTTCCCACTTCTGATTATCAATCAAACAGGAATTTACACACACATACCTTTCTCTCTCAAGAACACACACTAAAACACACACTTTCCACCATTGATGAATATCAACTTCCGCACATTAAACACGAATTATTAGGTTTTAACAAGTGGTATCACAAAAATGGGTCCCAAAGGTTGTTTGTAAGTGATTCGATGAAATGGCTTATACACATGTCAGTGTATAACCCGGGCTAAAGATGTTGTTTATTGGACTACTACTTCATAATGGTTGATTCCCCAGTTTTGACTTCAAAGAGACATGATGAACATGTTGTCACACATTCATCATGAGGGGAAGAAAGAGGAAAATGAAATTGAACAATGTGTGTGCTTTCTTGAATTTTGATGGGGAGAAAGAAGAATTCATCAGTTGAGGGGAAGAAAGATAAATTGTTGACTAAAGTGATCCCCAAATTATTCTTTGAAGATAGTTATCGCCAACGTGGTGGGTACGCCGCGGGTACACCCTATACATAAGCGTTGGTGGTACGCAAATATGACTGTTTGATCGAGGGGAAGTTTGTGATGAAAAAGATGTTTGTCCAAATGCTTCAAGAGAAAGATTCATTAATTAAGGGGAAGTGTGACAAAGTTAAGATTGTCAAGAAGAGGCTATCATGTTCAAATCTAAAGAGCCAAGATCAAGTTTCCGCAATGCTCATACTCTGAGAAGTTCAAGACTGAAAGATACATCTTTAAGGTAAGTGTGAAGATTAAAGACGTAAAGCCAAGTTTGATGGAAGATCTTGAAGACAATGAGAAAGCTTCGAAGACCTTCATCAACAAATTCGTATTTATAGATGATATCTTGCATGAATTACATTTCAACACCAAGGGGAAGAATGTTAGAAATCCAAAAATGGTGTTAAAATGTAATTATTTTAACAATGGAAGGAGTATTAGTGAAAGTTAGTCAAGTGTATAAATACTCCTTTCCATACCCAAAATTGTAAGCTTTTCCCCCATTTCCTTAATTAATCACAATAATTCAACCTCAATTCTCTCTGATCTTCATCTTCAACCTCCAAGAACACACACTAAAACACACACTTTCCACCATTGATGAATATCAACTTCCGCACATTAAACACGAATTATTAGGTTTTAACAAGTGGTACACAAAAATGGGTCCCAAAGGTTGTTTGTAAGTGATTCGATGAAATGGCTTATACACATGTCAGTGTATAACCCGGGCTAAAGATGTTGTTTATTGGACTACTACTTCATAATGGTTGATTCCCCGGTTTCGACTTCAAAGAGACATGATGAACATGTTGTCACACATTCATCATGAGGGGAAGAAAGATAAATTGTTGACTAAAGTGATCCCCAAATTATTCTTTGAAGATAGTTATCGCCAACGTGGTGGGTACGCCGCGGGTACACCCTATACATAAGCGTTGGTGGTACGCAAATATGACTGTTTGATCGAGGGGAAGTTTGTGATGAAAAAGATGTTTGTCCAAATGCTTCAAGAGAAAGATTCATTAATTAAGGGGAAGTGTGACAAAGTTAAGATTGTCAAGAAGAGGCTATCATGTTCAAATCTAAAGAGCCAAGATCAAGTTTCCGCAATGCTCATACTCTGAGAAGTTCAAGACTGAAAGATACATCTTTAAGGTAAGTGTGAAGATTAAAGACGTAAAGCCAAGTTTGATGGAAGATCTTGAAGACAATGAGAAAGCTTCGAAGACCTTCATCAACAAATTCGTATTTATAGATGATATCTTGCATGAATTACATTTCAACACCAAGGGGAAGAATGTTAGAAATCCAAAAATGGTGTTAAAATGTAATTATTTTAACAATGGAAGGAGTATTAGTGAAAGTTAGTCAAGTGTATAAATACTCCTTTCCATACCCAAAATTGTAAGCTTTTCCCCCATTTCCTTAATTAATCACAATAATTCAACCTCAATTCTCTCTGATCTTCATCTTCAACCTCCAAAACACACACTACACCTTTTCACACACTAACTCCATTTTTGCACAAATCAAGCTCAAATTTCTGTTTAACAAGGGGGAACCTTTTTGCTCAGAAAAATGTATTTAACTGAAGCACTTCAGAAAATCAAAAATATTTCAGTTGAATTTTATTAACTGAGATGGTTCAGATCTTTTTGGAACTGACCATGCTCAGAATTTGTTAAGTCATCACTGAAATACATCAATCTTTTCAAGATATTTTTGATACTTGGTCAATTGTGTGTACACGTGACCTACTGCATACTATGTTTTCAACTTACGTTGGTCATGCTTATGTGTCACACAAGTTGCGCCGTAAAAGAGAAAGAAATGAGTACTTTTTCTGAAAAAGTGTTGCAGGGTGGGGCCACTCAAACGTCTCTGCATTAAATGCTGACTTGACCCCAGAATTTGTTTTTAATTGGAAAATCATTTTATATTCCATCTTAAATTCAAATTCCTTTCTCATTCTTTCATTTACTTCCCAATCATCAATCTCTCTCATATTTACTCTCAAATTCCTTTCTCATTCTTTCATTTACTTCCCAATCATCAATCTCTCTCATATTTACTTCACAATTCCTTCTCAATCTTTCATTTACTTCCCAATCATCAATCTCTCTCATATTTACTCTCAAAATTCCTTAACTCTTCATATTCCTTTCACTTTCACCCTTCGATTCTTAAAATGTCTAAATCATCATCTTCTTCTTCACACAAATCACTCATAAATCTTGAATATACTCCATCGAGTGATGTGAAAACATCTGCCACATGGCCAAAGAATTTCACTCCGTCTCAAATCCGATTTAACATGAGCAATTTTTTGGCTCAATTAAATGTGAAATCTAAAACGCTAATGGGAAAAATCAATAATTTCTGGGAGCAATCCCCATTCCATTATGCGTTGACTGCTAATCCTCAGGCATTGTATCATCGATACTTGCTTGAATTCTGGTACACTGCTGTGGTGAGTAAAGATGAACAATCCATCTCCTTCACTCTCAATGAGGGCACCAAGAAGTGTGTTATCACTCTTGAGGGGTTCAGAAATTCCCTTCATCTGAACTACCTCGAACCTTCCCAGGTGTTTGCTAAAAGACTCAAAGGAGTCAATTTCAGGGAGGTTCTAGTCGCCACCGGTCATGGCGACATGGAGGATACTGATGGTAATTTGAAGACCTCCGGACACATATTTATGTCTGGATTTGGTAATTGTTGGAGGTTCTTCTGGACCCAGATTGTGGAAAGTCTTGGTGGCAACCATGGAGGGTTGGACCAACTTTCGTTACCCCAAGTTGAGATGGGGTATTATATTTGGAATGGGATACAGGCAGATTTTGCTGAGATTCTTTTCTCTCAGCTCAAAATTAAAAGGAAAAAGAAGCCTGCATATCGCCTTTCCAAGATTTCTAAGCTTGTGTTTTATGGATATACTTGGAGAAGCTTATAATGAAGCTGGACCTGAAGCTTCTATACCTGAATATGGCAGAGATTTCTCAAAGGCATCTACTGCTGAAAATGAGCCTGAACTCTCCTCTGCAATGCTTCAGGTATTCAATAAAACTGTCTCAGCCACACTAGCTAGTTCAGAAAGGTCACTAAGTGGGCTACAAAAGAATGTAGGACCCGTTAGTCGACCTAAAGAAAAGTTGCCAATCGTTAAATCTGGTAACGATGCACCTGCTTCTGCAGATGTTGAACCAGAATCTGGTGAAGGTACTAGTGACCCAAACCAGGGCATATCTGACCAGATTGCAAAAGTGAATGCTTTCTGGGATGACGATGAGCTACCTCAGGAGAATCTTGATTCTCTTGCTAACTTTGAGTTTGACGAGGGATTATTGGAGGCGAATCAATCTGATTCTGAGCCAGCCACCATCCTCGCAAACGCCCCTCCTCCCCCAGAAATCCAACAAGAACAAGACAATGAGCCTTATGTTCCACCACCACCATCTCATCAAAATCCAATTTTTCCACCAGGCACTACTCCTGCATATGTCACCGATCCCACTTTCACTCCATCACTTCAATTTCTTCACCCCCAAATTCATAACATCCCACCGCCTATCAACTATGATGCCCCAATAGAGAAGGACTTGGATTCTGAGACAGAATCTGAGAGTCCAACCGATTTACAAATGAATAAAGTACTGAAAGGGCTTGGTAAACTACCATTTGTTGCTCCTGCTTCTGCTCAGCCCCCACCTCCTTTAAATATAGAAGCACAGTTAGAGAAAACACAAACCGAAGTCCAAAGCCTTATTCTTAGGGTCGAGGATTTAACCAAGTCTCTAACTGCCAATACTAGTTCAGTGGCTGATATGAAAGGTGCTCAGATGTTCCTTGGAACTGAGTTAACCAAGGTTGCTGGAAATGAAGGACTAGTAGTTGGGAAGCTGAATGAGTTGGTGATGACTTGCAACAAGGTGAGCTCTGCAATCAGAGAAGCCTTCAGGTTAACAAAGAGAGATGTGCAAGCTTCGGTAGTTGCCAACTTGACATCTAGTGTTGAGCTGTTGAAGCAAGAGTTTATGGCTGTTGGAAGTGAAGTTCATGAGTTGGTTCAGAAGCCAAGTGTCAATGAGAAAGAACTTGGGACTTCTATTAGTGCTGGTATTTTGGAGAATCTGAAGTCTGAGCTCACTCAGAACTTAACTGCTCAGATTTCAGACTCTATTTCTGAGAAGGTTTGTATGGAAGTTAGAATGATGATTGCTGAACTGACCAAAGACACAAATAACAAAGTGGACAAGGCTGTAAATGAAGTAAAAGATTCAGTGTCCAAGCTTGAAGGTTCAGTTCAGAATCAATCCAACCAAGTTAGAAGAAATTCTAACTCTTCTGAAGAAAGAAACTGTTGTTGCTCCTCCTCCCCCTACTTCTTTCACTGAAGAAGATAGAAAGATGTTGAAAGACTTAAAAGATCAAGAAGCACTGAACCTTAATTCTTCATTCAGATTAAGGGCTCAGTTTGCTACAATGACAAAGGGTATTTGTGAATGCCTAGAACAACAAAGTTGGGAACCACTAAAGGCAATTAAAACTTCAGTTGACCTTTATGCTAAGATGCCTTTAGAGATTCCCAAAGGGGGAAGTGGTGTGCCTATTGGTTTGCTGGCTAGTACTCAAGAAATGATCGAAGCAACCAAGAAGCAAACTGAGGTACAATCTGGTAGTACCTCAGTTCAGGGGGAACAAGTTCAGAAACCTGAATCTGAAGCTGGAAAGAAAGATAAGGGAAAGGCCCAAGTGGTGGCAGAACCAACAAAGAAAAATGCTAAGGGTTCTGGTTTGGTTGTTGGTGAAAACGTTGATGAACAAGGCTACCCACTTCATGATCCAAATGCTGATAGCAAGAAATTAGAGACTTTGCAGAAGCAAGTCTCTAATCAATTTATTATGTGGGGAGAGAATAAGGAAAGAGAAAGGGTTCAACACCAGAAAATGGGAACCCTTGATCACATTGATGCTGCAGCTCTTGGTCTCTCACTAGAAAGATATCAGAAAATCAAAAATGATCCAAGAGTGCAGAAGGCTGTTGTCGAAATGCTCGAATATGAATATGGGGTAAACTACTCTCCCTTAGAACAAAAGCTGGACCATTTAACTTTCAAAATGTCCATTGAGGACTTGGTGAAAAATAGAGAAAAAGAAATGGCCATAAAGAAGAAAGAGATTCTGGCTGGAGTTCTGAAGGTAAAAAAAGAGTTGTCCAGACCACCCACAAAGCCCAGAACTGGAACAAGGATTGCAAAGAAAGATTCTCGTGATGTTGTCTTTACTTCACACAAACCAATATCTGATGATGCTGCTGAGATCCAAAGGAAACATGAAAAGGATCAGTATGATCATTATATGAACTATCGATCGCATCCAGCCAAAATCATTGATATGGAAGTTACAAAGGCTGATGGATTGAAGTTATTTGACTTGATTGTGAAAAGAGAAGGCAGGGCAGCTGAAGAATATAATCAAGTTTCAGTTCATGAATTTGGGATTTCAGAGCATAGGGATACTGATATTGTTCATACTTAGAATGTGCACAACATTCTACCTGCATCATTACACTACCATACATACACACATCCCAAATTTGGATCAGTTTTTTGTCACCTAAGTGTTCAAATGATCATACAAAATAATGGGAATCAAAAGAACTTGCAATTATGACAAGTTGAGATAGTTTATAGTTCAAGGGCATTATCAGGGGTGCTGCCTGGTCCTTCCACTTGCTGACCCAACTTCTTCTTGATGATTCTTTCACTTGTTGGCCTACGTGTAATTGGTTGTGCTTCCCTCCTAACTTGCTTATTTGCCACATTACCCTTCCTAGGAACACATTCACTTGCAGTTGTTGATACTTGACCCTGCATCATCTTAGCTTTCTTGTTACTTCCCTCACTAGCTGCCTTCTTTGGACCATTATCTTGATGACTACATCCAGAACCCTCTGCAACCTTCTTCTTTACACCCTGCATTGCCTTCTGCTTCTTTGCAAATTCCTCACTTGCACTTGGAATTGGTACATCCTTTGGCCATAGAGGAACTGGGATTGAATCTCTCCCACCTATATATGTTTCGTTAGTGACAGGGTCAACACAAATTCCCATTCCCCACCAACTTGGGAGCCTTCTTGGTCCTAAAGTGTTTAACAAAGTACAATAAATTGATAATGAAAAATAGACTATATTATGATAACAAAACTATGAGATTGTGATACACATACCAGCTGACTTCTTGTATCCTGTACTAGTTATAGCCAAAGCAGTTTTTGATTTTGTGACAACACTTTGAGATCCAATTATCACATTTTCAGCAAGCAAACCCTTGGAGGATCCTGCACCAACATTGGAAGTCTTTGTGGGACTCTTGTCACTGAGTATTCTACACCTTGTCCATCTGGGTCTTGTTAGTAGTGGAGCACATGGGCTTGCTTGGCTTTCTTGAGTGGGAATTGGGGTAATTGGGGATTGATCACAACCATCTGGACTATCTGCTACAACCCTTGTAGGAGTTCCATGCATCTGATCCATTGGAATGGGGGTTCTTTGTCTAAGTAATTCATCACCATTCAATTCAACTGTGGCATTATACCCAGTTTTCCCAACCACTTGTACTCTAGCCTGGCCTCTTGAATTAGCACTTACTTGTACACTTGCTTGAGCAACAGGTTTACCATTGATTGACACAGTGGCATGGCCTCTACTAGAAACTGTTATAACACGATTTCTATCACTGAATTCAATTCATCAATGGCGGTTTGGATAGTGTGTGTTCTTGGTGTTTGTGTGTGTTTTGAGAGAGAATCGAAGGTAACTGTGTGTGAATTAACAGGTATAAAAATTATGTGTAATGTTCTGTGTAATTGTTATTTTGTAATTGTTATGATCTCTAAGGTATGAGAGGGCTATTTATAGTCTAATTCTACAATTATGCTAATTGTCACAATTAGCCCCTCAACCTTAGTAATCATTTATTTATGAATTAACAACAAGAAATTCCTCTAATCTAGATTACAATTTATCACTATTTTTGGATTTCTAACATTCTCCCCTTAGTGATACATTGTAATGAAGTACGTGTTATATTGTCTTGTAGGAATGAATTTGATGAGCTCGGTGGTGAAGACAATTGGGGTGTTGAAACAAGTCTTCAAAGCTTTCTCTTTTGTCTTTGGAGAACTTGATTCAGTCTTGATCTTGGTCTTGAACTTCTTAAAGTTAAATCATGTGAGGATTCTCAATGTTCTTTTAGAACAGAGAATAATGAATGCGTGTGAGTCTTGAATGAAGAGAATAATGAAGTCGAACAAATGTGTGTGACTTGAATCTTCGAGAATTGTTGAATCATGAATCAGAGTTGTCTTTTGAAATGCGGAAGGTATAAATCTTGGTTTCGAATGTTTCAATCTTCGATTCTTGAGTGAAATTCAACTTTTCAATTCTTCAGTTTTAATTCTTGAATGAATTTCATCTTCTTGGAATGAAGTTTCATGAATATGAACTCTCCCTCTTGATGTATGCATTGGAGTTTCTTGAACAAAATGTTGTTTGTATGACTTGAAGATCTTTGAATGAAGTGTGTTTGATGAAGACTCTGTTAAAGTTTTTACTTCTTTGACTTGAATCTTCTAACCAATCTTTGATCCTTTTTGAAGCTTTGATCTTTGTCATATCAATTCGAACACTTTGGAGAGTAAGCAATTGAATGAGGTTTGGATGAAATTCTTACGAAGTAATCATGCTCCCCCTCAATCCATGATTATAAACATTTTGGAACATCTTTGAACTTTTGAAGCATCTTGAGTGAAAATCTTTTCATCTTCGGTTTCATTCTTATCTTTGACGTCAATTCAGATTCCCCCTTTTTTTTAAATCAAAATTTCAATCACCTAAAGTCTAGTGAAAATCTGAAACTATTGTCACATCATGAATAATTTTCTCCCCCTATACACAAACTTTGATAAGCCTAAACCCAATTAAAACAACCAAACATAAACTTTTCTCCTTGTTTCCTTATCAATTAGTGAATCAATCATAATATTTTCTCCCCCTCATAATGACATCATTGGGAACCAATGTCATTATGTACACATTTGATTGATTAAATGTCAAAAGAAACCATAAAGAAACTGCAACCAACAAAACATCAACCCAAACCATTAGCCCAACCCAAGAAATCCTAGGGGTGACTAAAATGTAAGATCGAAGTTGTTGGTACAAACGTTATATCATGGTGTTGGTGTTTTCTGTGTTTGTGTGATGAGAAATGAAACCGGATAAGAATGATCCGTTAGCATGTTCAAAAAATCGAAAGGATTAATGAAATGACCGATTGAAATGTATAACATTTTTCGGATTTCCTATGTATCATTGAGATATGCACAAAACAATTCTCTAACATAGTTCGATCTGCGGCTTTGCAACCACGAGATTGCTTCAAAGAATATAAATCATGGTTAACACTACCGAAGCATTTGATAACCACAATTTTATCCTTAAAGACTTTTTAGGGAAAACCGAGGTCACTTAGACTTCTTGTTAACTCAATAATCACATAAATGTAATCATGAGACCTACGTTCAACGTTGGAAAAGATGTTAGCATTGGTAGGATTTCCATTCGATCATCGTGGAATATCAATTGAGATATCACTACGAATGTTCCGGCTATATCACAAGATAAGCAATTATATCACAAAGATATGACTCGAATGTGTTCTAATACAAATGAATGATGATCAAATTAATGACCAAACAAGATAGCTCTAGACACATCATGATCAAAATGAAGTCGGGGACTGGAGCAGAATGTCGCCCTTTTTCAATATCAACATCTTCCAAATGAAGAGTCAATAGAAATGTGGAAATCTCCGTGAGAAATGAAACAAGTATTTGTTAAGAAACACTTGAGTGTTTAGGTAAAGATGTGCATTGCTTCACTGGGTCCATGAAGACTGTTTCAATATCGAGACATCAACAAATGAAATCCGATAGGGACGTGTTTACCCGGCTTTTTGAGAATTTTAGGGAGGGCTTTTGTTTCTTTTAGCCCTTTCTCACATCATATCACCTTACCCTCTCACTTTTCAACTTTACTCCCTCCATCCTATTTGCACGAAAACAACATCACTCAAAATACCCTCACTATCTAATGAAAGAAGTGAATACTCCGGGGTTAGAATTCATCGACGATGATGAAATTCATGGAGTAAATTTTGAGAATTACTTATCACTCATGTGCAAACTAATCACCGAACTCCATTTGATTAAAAATCATTGGAAAAAACATCAAATGTGTGGAAAAAAATTTGGCACACATTTGAAGTTTTGAAAGTGTTTGAAATCACAAACTCCTCCTTAATCTATGCAAGAATAGATCAAAAAGTTTTTCATAGAAAGGTGGAGCAAAAATTGGTTTTGTGAGATCAGAAGTAGTAAAATCTTTGTTGTGATATTTTCGGAAAAATCTTTGAGAGTCTAAAGTGAACAAGATTTTGATTTGAAAAACATAAAGTTTTGCTTCAACAACAATGTTGATAGTAAGACAACTAGGGAGTACACAAAGGCGTTCGATCCTTTGTTTCTCATATCAACAATTGAAAGTTTGAAAAAAAATTATTCGTAGGAAAGAAAAATTTGATTGCTATTACACATACATACTCATATAAGACCACTTGGAAGTACACAAAGGCGTTCGATCCTTTGTTTCTCATATCAACAATTGAAAGTTTGAAAAAAAATTATTCGTAGGAAAGAAAAATTTGATTGCTATTACACATACATACTCATATAAGACCACTTGGAAGTACACAAAGGCGTTCGATTCCATGTTATCTTATATCAATTTATATGTATAATAACAAAAGCTTAGAATGTAAAAACACTCTACAAATAAATATATCTTTTAAGAACGGGTTGCACACATAGTATATGCAAGCCACTGAAAATAAAAATCTTTTTGTTTATTTTTGAAAATATGCAATTTTGTATTTTGGTTTTCTGGAATGTGTCAAGAATTCCTTCAAAAGAATTAAGGTTTAAGATTTAACATACCTAGCTTGGAGATAAGAAAGTTAAACCTCTTTTCATCCAGTGGTTTTGTGAACAAATCTGCAAGTTGAAAATCAGTACCCACAAAGTAGAGCTCGATGTCACCTTTCTCAATATGATCTTTGAGAAAATGATATCTAACATCAATATGCTTTGAGCGAGAGTGGTTTACTGAGTTGACTGCAATGGCAATGGCACTCTGAGAATCACAATAGATAGGGATATGATCATATTTCAGACCATAATCAGTTAGTTGTGTCTTCATCCATAAAACTTGAGCACAACAACTAGCCGCAGCCACATATTCTGCTTCAGCCGTTGATAGAGACACAATTCTGTTTCTTGGAAGACCAACTCACAATTTAATCGCCTAAAAATTGTAGAGTACCGGAAGTGCTCTTGCGATCAAGTTTACAACCTGCATGATCTGCATCTGAATATGCAGTTAGATTGAATCCAGTATCCCTTGGATACCAGAGACCTAAATCGGGTGTCCCCTTCAGATAACGAAAGATTCGTTTCACAGCTTGATAATGTAAATCAGTTGGAGCAGCTTGATATCTAGCACACATACATGTTGCAAACATTATATCTGGGCGAGATGCTGTTAGGTACAACAACGAACCAATCATACTCGATATCTCTTTTGGTCAAATGGTTTCCCATTTGTGTCAGCATTTATGTTTGTTCGAGCAGCCATTGGGGTAGATATTGAAGAACATGAAGTCATATCAAACTTTTTCAACATGTCATTTATGTATTTACCTTGTGATATAAAAATACCAGTTGGTAACTGTTTGATTTGAAGACCCAAAAAGTAATTCATTTCCCCAATCATACTCATTTCAAAATGATTAACCATAAGAGATGAAAAGTTTCGGCAAAATGTTTGACTGGTCGACCCAAAGATAATGTCATCAACATATATTTGAACAAGTAGAACGTGCTTACCTTGTTTGCGAATGAACAAGGTAGGGTCAATTGTGCCTTTGGTAAAGCCACATCTTAGTAAGAAAGTAGTTAAAGAATCATACCATGCTCGGGGTGCTTGCTTAAGACCGTAGAGAGCCTTGTCTAACCTGTAGACATGGTTTGGCCTTTGAGGATCAACAAAACCTTCCGGTTGATCAACGTAAACTTCTTCTTTGAGGTCACCATTCAAGAAAGCAGTCTTCACATCCATTTGAAACACAGTAAAGTTTCTGAATGCGGCATAAGCTAAGAATATTCGAATGGCCTCCATTCTTGCTACTGGAGCAAAAGTTTCGTCGAAGTCAACACCAGGTTGTTGGCAATAACCCTTTGCAACAAGTCGAGCTTTATTCCTTACTACCACTCCATTCTCATCCTTTTTGTTTTTGAATATCCACTTTATTCCTATTGGATCATCTTTTCTAGGATTTGGAACTAATCTCCATACCTTCAGTCTTTCAAATTGGGCGAGTTCATCTTGCATTGCCTTAACCCACTCTGGATCACGAAGAGCTTCAGATACGGTTTTGGGTTCGATGTTGCTAAGAGAAAGTGCAACAAGACACTCATTTACTGAAGTACGAGTAGTTACTCCTGCTTGTGGATCTCCAATTATTTGATCAGTAGGATGGTCTTTCTGCATACGTGTCCACTTGTGAGCATGAGGAAGAGGATCTTGTTGTTGAAGATCAACATCACCATCATTAAAACTTGAGTTTTCTTGAGAGATGGAGTCATAACTTGGTATAACTCTTTCCTCATAAGCTGGATGATCAAAATCAAGTGGTACATACACATTTGGAGTGTTTAATGGATTTGTTGTCTGAGTTAATCGAGAAGGTTGTTCTTGAACATTCACTTGAGAAGCATTATCAGGAGAGGATGGTGGAGAAGTATCAGTAGAAGAAAATTCTTGCTCTGAAGAACTTGATGAAGATTCATGAATATTGTCAGGAACTGGATCGTTGTTATGAAGAGGTTCATTGTTTTGAATTGGTTCAACGATGACCTGAGGTTCTTGATCATGAATCGGTTTTGAATTATAGAATTCTTCAAAAAGAATATCTAATTCATCACTTGTTGGAGTTGGAAACTTCTTGAATTTTGAAGCTAAGGTAGAATTCCTTGTAGAAGTACTTGAAGTTCTTGGATCATTACTTGTTGGCAGCAAACCTTCTTGCTCAAAAATCATGCCTGACATCTCATCAAACCAAACATTCATTGTTTCTTGAATTGTGTTGGTTTGACGATTATAGATTCGATAGGCAATTGATGTTTTGGAATAACCAACAAAATATCCTTCATCACCTTTCTTCTCGAACTTTCCAAGATTCTCCCGATCATTCAAAGTATAACAAACACACCCAAATATATGAAAGTAGTTGATGTTGGGTTTGCGTTTGTTAATACCTCATAAGGAGTCTTTTCGAAACGCTGATTGATAATGGACCGATTCTGAGTGTGACATGCAGTGTCAACAGCTTCAGCCCACATATTGGATGGCAATTTGGAATAAGCAAGCATTGTCCTTGCTGCTTCCACCAGCGATCGATTTCTCCTTTCAACAACACCGTTTTTTGTGGGGTGCGAACTGCTGAGAATTGATGAGTAATACCTTTGGATTTGCAGAATTCATCAAAAACAGCATTCTTGAACTCAGTTTCGTTATCCGAACGGATGTAACGAACTGGAAGTTGAAGATTTACTTGAGTATTAGTGATGAAATCTATCAACATCTGAGTTGTTTCATCTTTGGATGCAAGGAACTTGACCCCAGTATATCTTGAATAATCATCAACAATAACCAAGATGTATTTCTTCCCATTTCGGCTTTGTACTTTCATCGGCCCACAAAGATCCATGTGAAGCAAATGAAGAGGTGCTAAAGAATTTGGAGATTTCTTCGGTTATGAGAAGCTCTCTTAATCTTCCCAACAGCACAAGAAGGACAAACATGTTCACTTTCATACTTATAGTCAGGTAAGCCTTTAACAAGATGCTTGTTGACCAAAATATTGATGGTTTGAAAATTCAGATGCGACAGCCTTCTATGCCATAACCAAGAATTCTTTGAAGCAACCTTTGAAATGAGACAAATATTATCGGTTGGTTGGTTATCATCGAGATTGACGGTAAAGAGATTATCATCACGGTCACCACAAAGAATATCAACTCCATCTAGAGTTTGGACTTTGCAAAGAGATTTTCGAAACAGAACTTGAAGATTGTTATCACAGAATTGTCCAACACTGAACAAGTTGTGACTTAATCCTTCAACATAGTGAACTTTCTTGATGATAATTCCATTTCTTTCAATGTCTCCATAACCTAAGATAGGAGCGAAATTGTTGTTTCCAAAGCGAACTGTTCCCATGAATCTTTCAACAAAATTCTTGAGCAAAGATTTATTTCCAGTCATGTGCTTCGAACACCCGGAATCGAGTATCCAAACACAGATGGTTATTTCCTGCAATCAAAGAAATTTAACCGTTTTTAGGTACCCACTTGAAGACGGGTC
The DNA here is from genome assembly GCA_034093135.1 of Erigeron breviscapus. Taxonomy (NCBI): domain Eukaryota; kingdom Viridiplantae; phylum Streptophyta; class Magnoliopsida; order Asterales; family Asteraceae; genus Erigeron; species Erigeron breviscapus. The sequence continues at coordinate 7,878,685 of CM067172.1, read as the reverse complement.
CTTTATGGTTAGTTAAAACAGGCAGGGTATATAACTTAGGAATCGCATTCAAACATGTTTTTGAATCAACATAAGCATTGACAAGCACATTATCAACAAACACATTTGAATAAAAAGTACGAACATTCACATGAGAATTAAAAGTAACATGTCTACAAGCATTAATATCAGTAGATACACAAGTACGAGAATTAATATTGTTTACAAGCTCACAAGGTCTTGCCTTGGTATTTTCAACATTATTTGACAAAGAAAAATTGTTTTGATTAACATGAACACCCTTCCTCCTATTAACATTCTTTCTTTTCTTCTTTTTCTCAACATCCTTTTGATTACTAGTGAACTTAGGTACTAAAGTATTAGCAACCCATCTAGCACCACTAGTTATGCTCTTTCCACCTGTTGAATTGAATTTAAGAAGATTAGAACTAGAAGTTTTAAACACTTTAATCTTTTTGGAATCTTTTGGAGGTGAGGAAACTTCTTGCTTCTTTGGTTTATCATGAGAAAACCATCCATATCTATCCTTATATCTAGTTGTACCATTTGATGCATCCTTAGTTAGCAAAACTGTGCTAGACTTAGACACCTTAGGTATAGAACTAGATTGAGAGCTAGATTGAGAAGCATTAGGATAGTCTTTCGGAAGTTTCACTTTGGTGTACTTTGTCCTGTGTGGGTTCTCAGCTTTTTCCTTTTTGACATGTTTCACAGGGGTAGCAATAAAGGTTTCTACCTTAATGGTCTTTGGTTCAGTCTTGACGAGTTTGGTCTTAACTCGTTTCTTTGAGTAATATGAAGTTGGAGCTTTGGACAATGGTTTTTGTGATTCCACTTTTGTTTTCACTTTGATTTTGGTAGATTAATTCAATCTTTTTCTCAGTTTCTGAATCAAAAACATATTCTCCCTCCATGAATTTATCAAAATCATCTTTCGTGAAATCTTTTGAAAAATCAGGAATCTTGGTGTCCAACTTCACATCATGGTTAGTCTCGGAAATTAGGTCAACTTGAACTGTCACATCTTTGGTTTCACAAAAAAATTGAGTAGAGGTATCAACACCTATACTAGCACTAGGCTTAGGGTGAACAACTAACTCATCAACATTGTTGCATGTGAAAAACCTATAGAAGTACCATATCAAAACTAAACTATGTGCAAGTTCTTCATTAGAAAAATCAGATTGCACATAATCCTCAGCTATAAATGTAGCAGTATTTTGACAAGTACATCCAAGAAAATCAGTCAAGGTCTGGGTATAGGTATTGGTAGATGAATCACAAGAAGTTTGGGTAGAATTGTCTACTAAAGCACTTTGGTCAGTTTGAGTAGAAGCAATCTCACAAACTTTTTTAGTATCAACAACAATACATTTATCCTCTGAATTCGGACTTTGAGACTTGAGATGATCAATAACTTTTTGTTGAGAATCTACCTTTTGTTGTAAACCTTCTATTTGTTTTTCCAAAAATGTGGTTGGAAAATACATTTTAGTTGGTTTAGGTGGAGTACAGACAGATTCTTGGTTTTGAAAATTTGATTCAATTTCTTCCAATTTGAAAATTGAAGACTCTTTTGTTTTGTATGAATCATTTATTGCATCATAATTAACCAAAAATTCTTGTTTTGGTATTCTCTCAACTTCATCAGTCTCAAATTCGTCATCCAATGGACGAATAAATTGTTGTATCATACCAAGTCGTAGGAATTTTTCATCATACAAGGGTTCAATTTCCTCTTTGGCTTTTTGCAATGGTGTGATATTCTCAAATCCCAACCCTAGAAGAAATTCTGTTTTGTCAATTTTTGACTTGTTGAAATAGGCAGTGAAATTCAAGAGAGGATTTTGTTCAACTTTATATAACTTTTCTTGATAGAAAAGTATATTCTTTTTAAATTCCTCAACTTGTTTTTCAAGATTCTCAATCTCAATGCCTTTTAGAAAACAATTATGATTTAAATCAGAAATCTTCCTTTCGAATTCAACATTGTTTGGTTTAGCTTTTTGGAGCTTTTTATTAAGAATATCAACATCCATTTGTCTTGCATTTGCCCGAAGCCATTCATTGGTCTTTTGGATTTCAAGATCTTGATTGACCTTTTCAAGATCATGAATGGTCTTTTCAAGATTTTGACATTTTTGTAATAACTTAGAATCAGGAGAGACATTCAACTCACATTCTTTAACCAACATCTTATCTTTGTAAGCTTGAAAATCTTGTTTAATAGCTTCATGTTCAAAAAGTAATTTTGAATGTTCTTCAATAAGTTTTGAAAATTCACTTTTAGAAAATGAAATGCTATTTTTCAACTTTTTGTTTTTGTTGGCTAAAGAATTGATATGAGTTGTTAAATCTGATAAAGCTAATCTACATGACTCTTTGTCTTAATCAAAGAAAAAGTAGAGTCGAGATTTACCTCATCATCTGGGTATTCATCATCAGTGCTTTCTTCTTTAAAGTCTTTGTTCTTGGCCAACCTTGCCATATAGCAAACATTAGCAGAGAGATCTTGATCTTCATCATCTGTGAGTAACAGCCATTTGTCATCTTCAGCTAGCAATGCATGTCCTGCTTCGACTTGTTTGGCTAACATCATCTTCTGCTTGTAATACTCATAGTTCCGCTTTCGAGGTTGTTTGCAATTAACAGCAAAATGTCCAGGAATACCACAATTGTAGCACTTTTTGTCTGATGCTTACCCTTCTCAACAACTTGTTTCTCATAAATTTCCTTCTTTTCACCATATCTTGATCCATTAGCTTCACCTTGCTCATTACTCCTTGGATGATAGTGTTTCCTCTTGGGAAATGCACTTGTAGAAGAAGTGCGGAGATTGTTGTTTGTTGGCCTCGCTTTGTAAAATTTCCTCTTGAAATGCTTTGTTACCGCGACAAGAGCTTGATATAGTTCATCTGAAACACCATCTCTTGTAGCCATCAGATCATCTCCCTCCTCATCAGACGAAGAAACAACTACCATTTGCCTGTTAAGAGCTTCAGAAATCTTCTTCTCAACTATCAATGCCAAAGGATCAGAAGATACAACTTCTGGCATTTTGTTTGATGAAGCTTTGTTTAGGACTTGGTTTTCATTGAGTTTAAAAGATTCATAAAGAGTATGAATGGTGAACTTGGTCAGATTTTGATGTTGCTTGATCTGTGTTCCAAAATCTTCCCATTCTGGACCAAGAGCTTTGATGAATTTGATGTTTAGCTCAATCTCTGTTTTCTTGACATTGTTCTTCCTCAGCTCATTTATGACATTGCAGAATCTATAGTAGACAGCTTCAAGAGTTTCATTAGGCAATTTCGCGAAGTTGTCAAACTCAGTCAAATATTGGTCAATCTTATCGTCGAAGTCACGTCAGCTCCTTCCATCTGTCTAGCCACCTCATCCCAAATCTCCTTGGCCGTATCATAAGAATCAACAGAGCCATAGATTTCATCCGGTAGAGCTTTGTATAAGCATGACCTAGCTCTGTTATCTGCAGCTGTTCGATATTTTTGTTCAGCATTCAAAAGATCAGGAGTTAGAATTATTGCATCAGTAGTGGGATGGCGATGAACGGCAAGTCCATTAAGGATGGAATCTTTCATCATATGACCATTTGTTTGACTTTCCACATAGTCCATAAATCTTTTCTTCCATAGTCCATAGGAACCACGGTAGAGAACTGGAGGTCTTGTATCTGAACCTAATGCCAATGCTTCACACGAGAAGTCATTTTGAAATTGATTTGATTTGAAAAATTGAATTGTATTAAGAACAGAAAATGAAACGATCTTGAGAATAACAGGAAATGAAACGATCTTGAGAATAACAGGAAATGAAACGATCTTGAGAAGAACAGAAAATGAAACGATCTTGAGAAGATCGTCCTTGGTAAGATCGTCTTTGGTGAGATCGTCTTGAGTGAGATCGTTTTGAGTGAGATCGTCTTAGGATTTTGATGAAATTTGATTAAGTCTTGAAATTGAAACGATCTTGAAATGAAATGACTTTGGATTGAAATGATTCAAAGAATTAGAACGATCTTGGTTGAAGATCGTCTTAAGTTCAGAGGAAATGGAACGATCTTGGTGAAGATCGTCTTAGGTTTCGAAGAAATGAGACGATCTTGGTGAAGATCGTCTTAGGTTTCAAAGAAATGAAACGATCTTGGTGAAGATCGTCTTAGGTTTCTAGGAAATGAGACGATCTTGGTTGAAGATCGTCTTGTTTTCTTTCTCAAACTTATAAGTATTTGAATTGACCAAACCAATCCTTTCGGATTAATTAGCCAGAAAGCAAACACTTCACCACACACACTTGTCTAGAACGATCTTGTGAAGATCGTCTAACAAGCCACAATGCACAAGAATGAAAAACGAGCTTTGAACGACTAAGACGATCTTAGGAAGATCGTCATAGTGAAGATCGTTTTGGAGTCATCTTCTTCATTTTATCAGTTTTCCAGAAAAACTCCATTAACAACAAAAAAAACTTCAATATCTTTTGAATTACTGGGAGTTAGATCACGAAATCACTTGCAAACTGATTGAATTCATGTCCGCAACAAGTTTATGAACAAAATTCAACACAAAACACAACAGATTCAAATCCCTCAAAATTCGCGCCAAAACTCAAAATTCAATCTCGAGATATAGATTGAATTGGAACTTGAAACTTGACAGGATTATGTTATCAATAACCACGAATCTATTGGTGAACAAATAACTGTCATTTTATGTGATTTGAAGTGTGAATTTTGATGAACCAGTAGGTAAAAAAAATACGAACAGAATTGTAAATAATTTTGATTTTGTTGAATTTGTGATTGAATTCAGTTATGGATCGTCATCAGATTGATGTTTATCTCTGATACCACTTGTTATAACACGATTTCTATCACTGAATTCAATTCATCAATGGCGGTTTGGATAGTGTGTGTTCTTGGTGTTTGTTGTGTGTTTTGAGAGAGAATCGTAGGTAACTGTGTGTGAATTAACAGGTATAAAGATTATGTGTAATTGTATATGTGATTGTTATGATCTCTAAGGTATGAGAGGGCTATTTATAGTCTAATTCTACAATTATGCTAATTGTCACAATTAGCCCCTCAACCTTAGTAATCATTTATCTATGAATTAACAACAAGAAATTCCTCTAATCTAGATTACAATTTATCACTATTTTTGGATTTCTAACATTCTCCCCTTAGTGATACATTGTAATGATATCCCATCTGTGCTACCAACATTAGGCTGTGAATGTACCTGTCCATTTGGGCATTTGGCCTTGTTGTGACCCTTCTCATGACAATTGCTACAAGTCATCACTAAACCCTCTCTTGAAATCCTTTGTAACTGTGGAGGCCTTGGTTTTTGACTTCCACCTTCATGTGCTGCCCTCCTTCTTTTCTTCTTGGGCCTGCCAGGCATTCTTCTTGGCAGAGGTGGAAGAGGTTTATCCATGTTATTGACCCTCCATGTTGACATTCCACCCACTGGCATGATGTGGGAGCTATAGGTTTTGAGATAATTGTGCTTTCTAAACCATCCAGGCACATAGTCTTCAACATTCCTACCCATCTTGAAAATCACTGCACAAGCATGTGGACATGGCAGTCCAGAGAGTGACCACATTCTGCAGCTGCAAGTCCTGTCCAGTTCATTCACTTTGAAGGATTCATTCAGTTGTCTCACTTCCCAATGTGTTCCACCAGCATGGTATGGCTTCCAGAACCTTAAAAATTACAAGAATGATATGTGTGAATATACAAAGTATAAAACTAGAATCAGTTGCAGTATAAAAAGTGTAATAATGTAATACCTTTGTTGTTCTTTAACCCAGTCTAACTTGTTGACAATACATGGAGATATATCTGTTTTCCACCTAGTGCATAGTTCCCTCATGACACCCTGCCTTTCCATTATTATAGCCCTTATTGCTTCAAACAGGGTTATGATAGGTTTGTTCCTTACAGTCAAGATAACAGAGTTAAAACATTCACTAAACCCGTTTTCAACATTTTCACATGCTCTATTCAGTTTAAAGAAGGCCCTTGACTAGGTTTTGGGATTTTTGTGCATAAGGTATTGGTGAGCTCTGGGATCACAATTCCTAATATCAGTCATGATCTTCTCGAACAGGGTGGGATAACTAGCCTTGGATGCAGCCCAGAACATACTTCGAAAATGGACACCTGTAAATCTCTTCCTGAAACCCTCATATATGTGTCTAGCACACTGCCTATGCTCTGCATAAGGCAATACATCTTTCACCGCCTCAATTAATCCCTATATATATATGAACAGCAGTTGTATTAAACGTATGTATGTATACATATAAAGAATAAAATAATATGTGTACTTGTATTTAAATATGAGATATATAAAGACAGTGTAAACATGGTACCTTATGTTGGTCTGACATGAGAGTGATACCAACTCCTCCTTCGATATCTAGGTCTTGTGCCAGAAATTCTAAAAACCAGGTCCAATTGCTCTTATTTTCAACACTCACCATTGCCCAAGCGATTGGGTAAATGTGATTGTTGCCATCTCTGCCTATGGCAGTTAAGAGCTCACCAGTGTTTGGATACTTGAGAAAGCACCCATCAAGAGCAATTACCCTCCTGCAGCCAACCTTCCAACCCTCTTTCAATCCATTGAGACAAATGTACATTCTGTCAAAGTAGACCTTTCCATCTGGATTTCTAGTTGTCTGCAGATTCACAGTTGAACCTGGGTTAGATGCCAACAACTCTTCACCATACGATCTTAACATACCATAGTGTTCCTCAATAGATTTTGCAAACTCATGTAATGCATAATTCTTGGCATTCCTACATTGATTGACAGTTACAATACACTTGTATTTCTTCATTACCAAATCAGAAATGTCCACAAGTTTTATATTTGGATTTGCCCTAATCTTTGCCCCAAACTGTTTCCCAATCCATTTGTAATTTATTAGGGATCCAAACCTAAAGTTCCTAGAACATGTATGCTCATCCCACATGGAAACAACTTGGAATGAACACTCATCATTCATAAGCCTCCCAAAACACCTCCAAGGGCACTTAGCTTCTTCACCCTTGACAGTAGCAGGGTACATATTCTTCTTCCTTTGTTTACCAAGTGATGGGTCTTTCAGATTTAGTGGTCTTTGTCCACACCTAGCAATTACTTTTTTGTGTGTACTCTTTTCATACCAAATATTGAACCCATTAGCTAACCCATAATAGGTCAAGCATTCCCTAAACTGCATGTGGCTTGCATACCTTTCACCTACAATAGGTTTCTTAAGTCGCCAAGGGGTATGAGGATTATGTACTGGCCACTTATCAATGTCTTCAACCATTTTGAAAGGGTCTTGTATATCTGAAAAATCATCTGGCCTCATAATGTTCACCAAATGGTGAATGAATTCATCATGCTCAGCAGCAGTATCACCCTCTTCTGCAGCTGCTTGATTGGCACTTCCAACCAATGTAGGTTGTTTAAGAGGCTTAGGTTTTCCCTTGGCCTCCTTTTTCCTCAGCCTAACCTCTCTCAATTCATCCTCACCCTCAGAAAGAAAGTCTACTGAAGCAGTTTCACTTTCAGTATCAGATTCACTGTCTGTTTCCTCTTCCAAAACATATTCCTCATCACTACTATCACCATCCTGAGGCACTTCTTCTACTTGCTTGGCCTTTCCTTTATCAGGAACACATTCACTGCTAACATTTGGGAATGGTCTATGTACCTCAGTTTCATCTTCCCCACTACTATCAGTTTCCTGAGCAACTTCTTCTACTTGCTTTGCCTTTCCCTTATCTTGAAATAAACTCCTAACAATTGTGCTTGGTTCATGTACCTCAGTTTGGTCATCACCTCCACCTAAATCCACACCACCATCTTCATCTATTACTCCATCCTCATGGTCATTTTCAGTTACCAAAGGGGTGGTCTCAACATTTGTTTTCTCACCTTTACCATCATCTTCTATTTCTCCATGATTAACTGGTGTGTTTGGGAGAACAGCTAACTGTCTCTCTATAGGTTCATCATGGGTTTGAATATGATTCAAATACAGGTCAATTTTACCATAAGTAATTGCCAAATCAAACAAACATACAACATCGTCATCAGTACGAACACTAACAAGGCCATTACTAATTTCATTGCCGGGTAGCAGCAAGTATATGCCCGACACTACACTCTTAGTCTCTTTCTCAAGATATTCTAGCAGTGCATCATAAGTTTCAATCTTATCAGTACAAACGGTCAATAGAACTTCACTATAATACCTTAAAGGATAAAAGAAGAAAGATCCGTCATAATGAATGTCGAATGTAAACGGCCTTAAAGCCATCCTGTTTGGATAAAACACAAAAAAAATACAAACAACCCTAAATTAATAGTATTTTTTAAATTAAATAAAAAAATATAAATATAGTTAATAAAATAATATACGTTCTTCATCCAAAAACCCCATGCAAAAAAACCCATTTATCATTTATACCGAAAAAAAATTATATAAAAAACCCCTAATTTCAGATCTAATAACTAGTAAAACGATTTCCAGTTAGAAAAAAGGTTCATCTAATCCTACAAATCATATACGTTCTTCATCCAAAAACCCCATGCAAAAACCCCCATTTATCAATTTTACCCAACAAAGATTAGATAAAAAACCCCTCATTTGAAATCTAATAACTAGTAAATCGATTTCCAGTCAAAAAAAGGTTTATCTACTCCAACAAGTGAAAGTTTTCTTCATAAAAAATCGATTTACATAAAGTCATGAAACCCTAGTTTTCCTTCAATAATATATAACAAAACATACCTATTTCAGCTGGATGATGTGAAGAGCACAGTCACACGAGTACAAGTATTATTATTTAACAACCATATTACGATGTTTTAGGGTTTTGATGTACCCGATGATGATCTTGTAAGTGGTTGGAAGTATCAGTAGTTAGAGAGATAAAAAGGGAAAAAACTAAGTTTGATTTTGATTATACAAATATGGAAATATATTTATTAATATATACTTACAGATATATTATATACATACATACGACAGTAAATGGGATCCAGCTCACACATTTATCCCGCCAAAACTCGGTCAAGTCAAAGTCAACACGAAACACACACAAAACCGCCTCCACGTATGCATCTTAAAACCAGGTGTGGTTTTGGTACTTCATTTAGAGCCAATATCCCACGATAGTCCTTACATTAAACGAAAAAAAAGGTTGGGTCATGTTATAGTAAAAAAGTGCGAGTAAGATACCCTTTTAAGTAATTAGCCCTATTCTTTAATTTTTAAAATTTACATATTATTAATATATTTGAAACAATAATGTAATTATAAAAAAGTTTGAACAATATTTACTAATTTTACAGTTAGATCAAAAAGTGAAAGAAAATGCAGGTTGACCCGCACCCAACTCGCTTTGACCCGCACCCGTTGGACCCGCTTTCTAAAAATGACCCGCATTGATCCGCACCCATTTAGACCCGCACCCGTTTTGACCCGTTATCCAAACCCGCCCGACCCGCCCATTTTGCCAGGTCTATACTTTATACCATTAATTTTGATTGTGATGGTCGCCAACCTTTTTTTTTCATTTTTATATATACTTTTATTGTTATGTAAATTTCTTTTAAAATAATTTTTATATAATAATACAAATAAAAATCCATTAATAACAAAAGTAAATAACATTAATATTATTATTATCTGTTTCACACTTCCTTTGACACCATTCTTTTTATGAGAAACGTGTTCTTTTCTGGTTTTGTAAATGATATGTTTTTATTATTTATGAAATCGAAATATACATTAACAGGGTATTTTAATTCTGAAAATTAAACAAGGCTACCTACTTTCCTATTTTCTCTCTTTCTTCTACCTTCAACAAACCCAAATAATATTAAATAAAAAAACCACTCCCTGTAAATTTGTAAGTCTGTAACTATATAGAGGATAGTCCTCCACCTTCGCCCTCCACCTTCTCAACAAAGGTATATTATCATATATCATCTCATCTGTAATATTTGCTTATATTTAATAATACAAATGCTACCTGCCATCATTGGTCCCCTTCATTCTCATCCAATCAAAAAACAAAAAAAAATGCATCATAAAGAACGTCGATGTTCGGCGAAGAAACAAAGAATCCTAAAATGTTGATCGGTGCCGGATGGAGAGATGGTCAACGCCGATTGCCATGTCATTGTCCAGGGTCGGCATCACATGCCCATACCCCATGCTCTAAAAAAGATAAAAATTGTTAAGTTTCATCAGGTTAAAGGGGTGTTTGTGTTTGCATTTTAAAAGAAATTATGAGTTTAAAACTGCATTTTGAAAAAACATGTTCTTACCTGCTTTTTCAAAACTGCGTTTTTACTTTTAAAAAACGCAGATAATCACTTATTCTGTCAAACACATCTTTTCATTATTTGCGTTATACAAACGCAATAATCAGATAATAATCTCAAAACACAATTACAAACACTCTCTAATTCTTTTAAGTTGAATTAAAAAACTCATTTACAACCCAAGGTCTATATGTCCTCACACAGTTTAATTGACATCATTTAAACGTCACTAAATTACATCTACTGTGGGTTCGGATGAACACTTCTGGGACACATAGAAGAATTCATTAGTCGCGATTGGTTTTTCGGGTCCAACTCAGTCGCCCACGTAAAATTTTGAATGACGAGTCAAGTTACGTTAGCATTTAACGGATGATTAACTAGATGAAACTAACGATATTAATACTTCAAAATATATTCCTTTTAATAATCAAATGTAAATACGTTTCTCTTAATAGGAGTTTTAGGTATATGGGTTATAATTTTTTATTCATTTAACCCAATATTGTTATGACTTAAAATGACAATAAAACACAATTTCTAAGATATGTCTGAAATTTGCTCATTTTGTGAGTTTGACATATGAATCAAACATTGTTTAAAGCAAAATAACTTATTTTTGATAATACACTGTCAAACGTGTTTTTCAGTGTTGTACAATACAACATTATAAAACACATTTGGTGGTGTATAGATCGCTTTCCTTTTAATAATCACTATCGACTCTAAATTTTTTAAAATCTTTACAATATTTTTCTCTATTGCGGTAAAACTGTAACAAAATTTTTTTCTCATTTAAACTTTATTTATTTCTTGACATTAAATCCATTCACATGTCGGGAAGGATATATTGGTCAATTCATTTTCATTCTATTTTCTAGTACCCTATTATTTTCATCACTTGATATCCCTTCATCTCTTCCATTTATTATTTTCTATAAATGTTTAACATTGTCTTTAGTCAAATAAAATAACTTCTAAAAAAATTACCATGCATATATGTTGAGTCCTAATGTTAATTGTAAATTTGGTGATGACAAATCTGACTTATAAACACTTAGAAATTTTTTGGTTCTTGTAATCTGATCTGGGTCAGACTAAGCTGACACAGCTTACGATCTGTTTCTGGCCCAGATCATTCTTCATGTTTTGTATTGAAATATCTTATAGAAGCAAGTATCATTAAAGCTGCAACAACATTATTCATAGCATTCAATCCAAGTCAAAGAGGAGGATTGAAGATAGAAGACCAAGCTGGTAGTGGAAGATAGCTTGGGATTAGCAGCCAGCTTGGATACACTTAGGCAGATTGGTGCTTTGACAAATGGCCCAATTTGTGTCTGACAATCAAGTGAAGATAACAACCTGGATTGAAGATAAGGACGACCAATGGGTTAATAGCCCAGTGGTACCGTACCCCTAACAATGGGGGCTTGGGGGGCGCAAGTCCTGGGTTCGAATCTCGTTCCCAACCAAGTCTTCAGGGGTTTTCACAGGGCCAGCGTATATGCGGTAAACGCGCTGGGGCACCAATAGGTGCATAGCTCCAGAGGGTGGCTACTCCAATACCCTTTTTTTTTGAAGATAAGGATGAATGATGTGACTAGGAAGAATCCTAGGATCCAGGTTGGTGGTTAGATATACATATGCGTGTCCATACTCTTATTGGATAAAGAAGAATTAGTGGCAGTACGTTGGGACCACTAGTACTATGAAATGGCACGATCAAATATTCCTTCTGACATCCAATAGAAGATGAATACGTGGTTGATTTGGACACCAAGAGAAGAAGGGTTTTCGCCTATAAAAACCCCATTCCTTGATTGCATATGTGTGGCTTTTCCTGAGAATTATTCTTCACATAAGTTTTTCTTTGCTCTTACACACAGCTTAGTTTGTATGAGATCAGCTTGGGTTGATTCTCTTGAGTAGAAACTTGTTGATTATAATTTGTCATTTCAGAGGGTTGTTTAGATATCTATAGGCTATCTTTGTTCCGCAACAACCCTGTAATTCTTTGTATAGATTATTTCTTAATAAATGATTACATTGAAAATTACAATCTGTGTGCAAGAATGTTTCTTTACTTTTATTGCTTTACTGTTTTATTGATTCCTGTTCTTTACATTCCTTATATTTGAGCTGAGTCTTTAAAACGTGTGTTCAAAAGTTTGTAAAGATTGAATAAGTTGTATTCACCCCCCTCTACAACTGTTCCGTGTACAATATACTTTGGTATATTGATACACCTTGGGACGTATCAATTGGTATCAGAGTAGGGGTTAAGAATTAACTTGACTAGATCCTTGCTTTTTTCTCTTATAGTAAAGCATTATGTCATCCTATGTTGATAATGGTTCTTCAACCAGACCACCCATGTTTGAAAAAGATGATTTCAGTGGGTGGAAAGGTCGTATGTCTTTGTTCCTTGAATCCATCGATAACAATATGCCTGACATCCTTGCGGATGGTCCTTATGTTTGGTAGAAGCTGTGGTCAGAGATGGTCAACCAACCATTCCTGCCACAGTCAAATCTATTGTTAAGGACAAGGCAGATTGGGGGGATGAGGATAGGAGATTGGCAAACTTGGATGTGAAGGCTAGAAATTTCATTGTCCAAGCTGTGCCCAAAGATATTTACCATTCTATTAAAATGTGTTCTACAGCTAAGAAAATGTGGGGTACTTTGACTGTCATGTTTGAGGGTTGCTCTACTTCCATGGAATCCACCATAACTACTTTAACCAGGAAGTATGAGAGATTTTTTTTGAGGAATAAATCCTTAACTGACACTCATACCCGCTTTAATGCTTTGGTAAATGATTTAGCTGCTGTTGGAATAACTAAGAAAAATGATGTTTGAAAAGTAAATTTCTTGACTCATTACCACCAAAATGGAATAATTATATTTCTTTTGTTAAGCTGAGTTCTGTTTATCAAGATCTTGATCTCCCTGGACTCTTTGGTTTACTTCATTACCAAGAGTGTTCAGAGGCTGAAAAATTGATTGCTATGGGTGATTCTTATAGTCAGCCTGCTACTGCACTTGTTGCTTCTATGACTGAACACCCTAGCTCAATAAGTAATGAGATCACTCCATCCTGTGATTTCTAACACTAACTCTGTTCTGAATCTGAATGTGAAGAATCTGATGGTGATGGTCTAGCTAATGAAATAGCTATGTTGGCTGAAAGGATCAGAAGGAGATCCTTTGGTAGATTTAAAGGAAACGGAAAATCTGGCCAAGCTGATAAGACCAAAAGGCCATTTGATATGTCCAAGGTCATATGGTAGTTTCGTTTTTATTGTTTAAATTTATAAAAATGTTGTACAAGTTATTATCTCAAAAACACACACACCTTAACGGACAGGGGACCCGATCAGATGTAGTATAGTTTAGTGATAAGAACAGGATCATTCGCGTGTAATTCTAGCGGTTGTGGGGTTGTCACGATTTCCTATTAAACTAATTAAAATACTGAAAAGTAAATAGAAGCCGCACCGCTTATTCAGCGAGAGGCTTAGTCTGAAATAGTTTGAAAAAGCAAATAACAGTAATTAAATTAAAATACTTGTTTGGCATCTCCGATCTCATGGTACGACCAAATATCATTCTACCTACTTGCTAGACTGTTAGAAACTTAATCACGACTCAGATTCTCGTTAGATTCACTTTGCCTAAGTAACTAGTGCTGTCCCTAGACTCACACTACTCTATAAACAAATTCTCGTTAGATTCATTGTTTAAGCATTAATGACCTAAAGTTTGTGTTACTAGTTCATCTTTAAGTTACCCGGCTCTTAAGCCATGGCCAGATAGTAATTCTCTCCGGTGACCACAATGCTCGTTTCCAAGTCACTGAATCGCGTCTGACATTGTTAAGCATCATGTTCTATTCATCCTAATTACTACGGTTCTGGATCCCTCGGTTAAAGTGAATCACCTTTTACATCTAGTTAAAGACCGACTAGTGTTTTCCATCCTTATGTATTAATCCTAGTGTATGATTATAGACCGATCATCAAAATTAAATCAATACATGCAGATATAGAACCGATAATAATATGAAGAACTAGTAAAACATGGATCTACGATAAACAGTAAAACACACTCCAACAGATCTAATAAATAAAGTAAAATAATAAACGTCTACATGATCACATTGATCCAAACAAGTATTCAGCCTACTAGCCTGACATTATTAAAGGAATAACAAAGTCTGAAAAGATGAAAGACATTGTTTACCAACTGAAAGTAAATAAAAGAGTAGATCTAGGTTGAGGATGAAGATCGGAAGGTGTTAGAAGCTCCAAAACCTCCTTGGAATCTGTAAAGTCGACCTAGGGTTGAATATGGGCGGCTAGGGCTGCTGAATCGGCTCTCTCTTAGGGTTTTGAGGGCTTCTGGCTTAAATAGGTGTAAGTCGGTTGCTGATCTGGGCTGCCCAGTGGCGCTGGATGGGCTCCCAGCGGTGCTGGGCATGGGCCAGCGGCGCTGGCAGCTCCTGCTGCTTCTCGTATTGCTTCGTTCGGCTCCCGAATCACCTTCTTGTGTCTTGTAACTTCATAGGCCTTCATCTTGAGTCACTTGATGCCATTTACCCTCACTCGCATCTTCCGTGAACCTGCGTAAACATAGAATCATTAAGTACCGATAGTTCCGGAATATTAACTCATTTAAGACATAGAAATGAGGCCTTTGATAGGGGTTTTTATCACAAAATGGACGCTCATCAGGTCACTTGTTACAAATGTGGCAAGACTGGACACATGGCTGGAGATTGCAAATCTAAAGAGTCTTCTCAAGCTGGGTCATCCAAAGGTGGAAGGAGTGAAAAATACTCAAGGCTCAAAACCAAATATAAAGCTTTGAAGGCAGAAGTGGCTGAGCTGAGTAAGAAGGTTGAGAAAAATGAGAAGCGTCTGGTAACCAAAGACTGGCTGAAAGTGCCACCTCTTCAGATGATGAAGTATATGAAGATGCCAAGTGCTTTATGGCTAATGAAGCTACTCAAAAGTCTGCTGAAGATCTGGTAAAAATTCAACAGCAATCTGAGTCAGCTCACCAGGCATCTACCAGTCAGACTGCTTCACCTGAGGTAATTTCCTTTTCTAAGCTGAGGTAATTTCCTTCACCTGAGGTAATTTCCTTTTCTAAGCTGTGTGATAATGAGAAACTGTCTAGGCTGAATAGACTGGGTGATGAGGTTCTTTTACAAAAACACTTTAATCAAGAACTCAAAAAGGAAATCTCTGTGTTAAAACTTGATATCAGTTCAAAAGAACACACCATTGAAAAACTTGAATCTGAGGTTAAAGCTCAAAAACAATTGAATTCTATTTTGGTCAAAGAAGCTAAAACTGCTGAAGAAAAGTTTTTAAAAGTAAAACACATAATAGAGTCATGGTGTATTTGTTCTAAAAGAACTGCAAAGTGTGTAAATGACCAAATCCCTCATCAGATCCAAGCTATTTTTGATGGTGACTATGATAGGGCCATAGCCATAAGTGAAGTCTGTGTTATGGAGCCTTGTTATCAGCCTCCTTCACCACCCAAAGTCCAAACCAAAGGGAAAAGTCTAAACCAATTAAGTTGGTTCAGAAATCTGGTATTGGGTTAAAGATCCTGAAACTATGGGTCAGACCATTGCTGAAGCTGTGTCTGAAGCTGATCAGGTTATTGAGTTAAAACCTGAGGAAAGTCTTGACTTATCTAAGTTGACCATATCACAATCTGTGTCAGATTCAAAGTCTAAAACAAACAATGGTAATTCAAAGAAAAATAAAAGAAAGGTTAGAGATCATAGTGTTCCAAAAGAGAAGATAAAACTTTCAAAGAATGAGAAGTCTGGTTCTCAAGGAAAAGTGTCACAAACTAAATCTGTGTCTGTTTCAAATAACACCAAGTCTGACTCAGATAAAATGATTTCTAAACTTGTTGAGTCCAGAATTGGTGAGGTTTCAACTGATGCTAATTTTCTCAAAAATGTGTCTGATCCTAAAATTGTTGATCAAAGAAAATTGAGAGCTGAATGTAAGAAATCTGGAATAGGCAAAGGTTTTGTTCAAAAGGAAACTCTAAATGTTGCTAGAAAGAATTTTAAATCTGGTAAAGGTCAGATCAAGCAACAATGGGTATCCAAATCTGATAAGAGTTTATGTTCTGTTTCCCAGTCTGAGTCAGACCAGATGGTCAGCTCTGGTGAACCCATCTTTGGATCCCAAAAAGAACTAATCTCTTATTGTAAATGCAGGGCAATCATGACGATAATACCTGGCACTTGGATAGTGGGTGTTCCAAGCATATGACCGGATGTAAGTCCCTGCTCTGTAGCTTTAGGATTTGCGCTGGTCCTAATGTTACATTTGGAGATGATTCTCAAGGAAAGACTGAAGGATTTGGTATTCTTTCAAATGGTCCCCTTACCTTCAGAAGGGTCTCTTATGTAAATGGTTGAAGCACAATCTGATTAGTGCGAGTCAGTTGTGTGATGTTGGTTATGAAGTGAGATTCCGAGCTGATAAGGGAATTGTTCTTGATTTGGAAGGTAATGTTGTTCTTGAAGCTAGAAGGGATGAATCTCTGTATTCTTTTGACATGAGGAAACCAACTGTAACAAGAGAAGTCTGTTTCATGTCAAAGACTCAAGATGAGCTGAATTGGTTGTGGCATAAAAGGTTGTCTCATATGAATTTTAAAGACATCAACAAGCTGTGTAAGAAAGAGTTGGTGTCTGGTCTTCCTGTGATAAATTATGAGAAGGACAAGCTGTGTGGTGCTTGTGAGAAAGGCAAACAACACAAAGCTACTTTCAAGTCTAAAACATGCTCAACCATTGATAATTGTTTGGATCTGCTTCATATGGATCTCTTTGGACCAATAAGTACTCCTTCATTCACTGGAATGAGGTATACTTTGGTCATAGTTGATGAATATTCAAGATACACCTGGGTTTTCTTTCTCAAGCACAAGAGTGAAGCTGCTGACAGCATTATTCATTTTATCAAACAAGCTGAAATTCTCTACAAAAGGCCTGTTAGGCAATTAAGAAGTGATAATGGTACTGAATTTAAGAATATCACTCTTAATTCATTCTGCAGTGAAAAAGGAATTTCACAAGTTTACTCAGCTGCTAGAACTCCTCAACAAAATGGTGTTGCAGAAAGAAAAAACATAACTCTTATTGAAGCTGTTAGATCCATGATGGCTCAAAATAATGTCAAGTCTCATTTCTGGGCTAAAGCAATTCACACAGCTTGCTTTACCCAAAACAGATGCCTCATTGTGAAAATACACCAAAAGACTGCATATGAACTTCTTAGGGGGAGAAAACTAGAAATTGGTTTCCTAAGAATGTTGGAAGTCCTTGTTACATTTGAATCAGAAAGACCATCTTGGAAAGTTTGATGAAAAAGTAGATGAAGGTATCCTACTTGGATATGCAACGATGATGAAGGCCTACAGGGTTTATAACAAAAGAACAAAGAGTATTGAAAATTCTGTAAATGTGAAGTATTGATGAAGGTTGTTCAAAGCCAGTTAGCTCTCCTCCTGAAGATGAAGATATTAATTTTGAAGAACTGGCTACACCTGAGAATGAGCCTCCAACTAATCCTCCAGTTGAAGCTGATAATGCTCAAACTCAGGGGGAGCAACTAATTGAAGAAGAAGAAAGTGTTCCAATCTTTGAGAATGTGCAAGCTGATCCAGCACCTGCTGAAGAAATTATTTTTAATCCATCAAATGATGCTCAAGCTGACTCAGATTCCTCTACTCCAATTCAAGCTGACCAGCCCACTCCTCATCTGAATCAGTCTATTGTCCCAGTTGCAAGTGATCCAAATCATGTAACCAAATAGACAAGGTGTCATCCAATCAATCAAATCATTGGTGATCCACTTTCTGGTGTGAAAACAAGAAGAAAGGCAACAGGCAACTTCTGCATGTTTGTCAATTTTGTAAGCAAGATGGAACCAACTGAGGTTGATGAAGCTCTGGCAGATCCTTCTTGGGTAAATGCAATGCAAGATGAGCTAACACAGTTTGAAAGAAATAAGGTTGGGGAACTTGTTCCAAGACCTCATCACAAAACTGTGATTGGAACCAAGTGGGTCTACAGAAACAAAATGGATGAAAGGGGAGTTGTGACCAGAAACAAAGCAAGATTGGTAGCTCTTGGGTACAGACAAGAAGATGGAATTGATTATGATGAGACTTTTGCTCCCGTGGCAAGACTAGAGGCAATCAGAATGTTCTTGGCCTTCTATGCACACAAAGGTTTCAAAGTCTATCAAATGGATGTGAAGAGTGCATTCTTAAATGAGAAATTGGAAGAAGAAGTCTATGTTGAACAACCTCCAGGTTTTGAAAGCTCAAAGTTTCCTGACAGG
>CM067172.1:7828432-7858935 GCA_034093135.1 Erigeron breviscapus | reverse complement strand
CTTCTCAACTATCAATGCCAAAGGATCAGAAGATACAACTTCTGGCATTTTGTTTGATGAAGCTTTGTTTAGGACTTGGTTTTCATTGAGTTTGAAAGATTCATAAAGAGTATGAATGGTGAACTTGGTCAGATTTTGATGTTGCTTGATCTGTGTTCCAAAATCTTCCCATTCTGGACCAAGAGCTTTGATGAATTTGATGTTTAGCTCAATCTCTGTTTTCTTGACATTGTTCTTCCTCAGCTCATTTATGACATTGCAGAATCTGTAGTAGACAGCTTCAAGAGTTTCATTAGGCAATTTCGCGAAGTTGTCAAACTCAGTCAAAATATTGTCAATCTTATCGTCGAAGTCACGTCAGCTCCTTCCATCTGTCTAGCCACCTCATCCCATATCTCCTTGGCCGTATCATAAGAATCAACAGAGCCATAGATTTCATCTGGTAGAGCTTTGTATAAGCATGACCTAGCTCTGTTATCTGCAGCTGTTCGATCTTTTTGTTCAGCATTCAAAAGATCAGGAGTTAGAATTATTGCATCAGTAGTGGGATGGCGATGAACAGCAAGTCCATTAATGATGGAATCTTTCATCATATGACCATTTGTTTGACTTTCCACATAGTCCATAAATCTTTTCTTCCATAGTCCATAGGAACCACGGTAGAGAACTGGAGGTCTTGTATCTGAACCCAATGCCAATGCTTCACGAGAAGCCATTTGAGATTGATTTGATTTGAAAGATTGGATTGAATTAAGAACAGAAAATGAAACGATCTTGAGAATAACAGGAAATGAAACGATCTTGAGAAGAACAGAAAATGAAACGATCTTGAGAAGATCGTCCTTGGTAAGATCGTCTTGGGTGAGATCGTCTTGAGTGAGATCGTCTTAGGATTTTGATGAAATTTGGTTAAGTCTTGAAATTGAAACGATCTTGAATTGAAACGGTCTTGAAAATGAAACGGTCTTGAAATGAAAATGTTCTTGAAATGAAATGATCTTGAAGTGAAACGGTCTTGAAAATGAAACGGTCTTGAAATGAAAATGTTCTTGAAATGAAGTGATCTTGAAATGAAACGGTCTTGAATTAAAGTGATTTTGGATTGAAATGATTCAAGGAACTGGGACGATCTTGGTTGAAGATCGTCTTAAGTTTCAAAGAAATGAAATGATCTTGGTGAAGATCGTCTTAGGTTTCTAGGAAATGAGACGATCTTGGTTGAAGATCGTCTTGTTTTCTTTCTCAAAACTTATAAGTATTTGAATTGACCAAACCAATCCTTTCGGATTAATTAGCCAGAAAACAAACACTTCACAACACACACTTGTCTAGAACGATCTTGTGAAGATCGTCTAACAAGCCACAATGCACAAGAATGAAAAACGAGCTTTGAACGACTAAGACGATCTTAGGAAGATCGTCCTAGTGAAGATCGTTTTGGAGTCATCTTCTTCATTTTATCAGTTTTCCAGAAAAAAAAACTCCATTAACAACAAAAAAAACTTCAATATCTTTTGAATTACTGGGAGTTAGATCACGAAATCACTTGCAAACTGATTGAATTCATGTCCGCAACAAGTTTATGAACAAAATTCAACACAAAACACAACAGATTCAAATCCCTCAAAATTCGCGCCAAAAACTCAAAATTCAATCTCGAGATATAGATTGAATTGGAACTTGAAACTTGACAGGATTATGTTATCAATAACCACGAATCTATTGGTGAACAAATAATTGTGATTTTATGTGATTTGAAGTGTGAATTTTGATGAACCAGACGGTGAAAAATATGAACAGAATTGTAAATAATTTTGATTTTGTTGAATTTGTGATTGAATTCAGTTATGGATCTTCATCAGAATGATGTTTTTCTCTGATACCACTTGTTATAACACGATTTCTATCACTGAATTCAATTCATCAATGGCGGTTTGGATAGTGTGTGTTCTTGGTGTTTGTGTGTGTTTTGAGAGAGAATCGTATGTAACTGTGTGTGTATATTCAGGTATGAAAATTATACAAAGATTATTTGTAAAGTTATGTGTAATGTTATGATCTCTAAGGTATGAGAGGGCTATTTATAGTCTAATTCAACAATTATGCTAATTGTCACAATTAGCCCCTCAACCTTAGTAATCATTTATCTATGAATTAACAACAAGAAATTCCTCTAATCTAGATTACAATTTATCACTATTTTTTGGATTTCTAACACTCAAATCACACGTAAGGAAGCTTTTCGGTTAGCAAATCAATGGAAGAACTATGTGGGGCGGTTAGGGCTTGTTTAGGAGGAATGAAATATGCAAATAATGACCTAAAGACACTCCCTAAACTCCTTAACCCGTTTTTGACTTTGCCTCTATGTCAAAACTAGTCCCTAAGCTTCCTAATCCTTCATTATTAGTCACAAACTACTCTATGGACCATATACAACATAATTACTTCATTAAATACCACTACATAGGCATTTATCTACATTTTACACACATTTATACTACTTTAAACATTTAGGCTTTCAAGCCTCACACGTTACGCACATCAACTACATACGAGCATTAAATCTAAAATAGACTTAACAACACACTATGTTGACTTAACGGCGTTAGTCAACCATTAAATAAAAAGTTTGGGATGTTACACCTTTTTGGCAGAAGAAAGTTTGATGACAGATTTCATTATGTCATCGGGAAGGGTGTTGATAATGAGGTTTCTTAACCGAGCATCCAGATTGACAAGCCTACGCTCATCATCTGTCCATTGTACTTCTGGTTTAATAATCTCAGTAACAACTTCAGGAGCATCAGTAGTAGCTCCTGGTGTCCTGGAAACCAGAACCGGTACATATGGCCCTCTGGTCAGAATAGTCATTAGGTAAGGTTCAACTCCTACAATATGTAGGAGCATTCTCTCCTTCCAAGATCCGAAATCATGAGTCTCGAATCTTGGTGGGATGGAGACATACCCAAAGTCTCTGGTATTAACCAGGGTAGGAACATGAGCCATGTAAACAGAAAAGAAAGGAAAATAGAAGGTTTAAAGAAAAGAAAAGATTTTTGATGCAGAAAATTAAAAGTAAAGAAAGAAAGATAATCTTGCAAACACTTTTCAGATCAGTTTCAGTGTATCAAAACACTGCTCTGATACCAACTGAAAGTCCCAAGTTTGCACAGATTATGTAATTAACAACTAATGTAAATTATACTAAGAACATAAGACAAGAAAGTAAAGATGTTTAATCATAAGTAACATTGATTAAACGATGAATACATGGTCAGTTTACAAAGAAGAAAGAAAGAAAAATATTGTTAAGTTTTTCTGACACACGAAAAACTTAACAAATACAATAAGAGAGAAAAACACACTAAGTGTACGAAGTGGAACAAACCAACAAGGTTGCGGCTAGGTCAAGTGATGCTTTATATAGAAGAGAGAAGGCATCACATGACAACCCAATAGATGTTGACACATAGAAGGTTGTCAACCATCTATTGGTTGATTGACTAGATCTGCAGGAGTCTCTCTTTTCCATCTTGTCTCTTTCCCAAAACGGTATGAAAGAGAAACACCTTAGTACCATTTTGGTACAAGGTCACATGTCTTCATTCTGATCTATCAACACGTGTCCTTGGGGACCAGCCTTCTTATCTTCATCTTCCCGTCCATATTTGACTTACAAAACATGGCGGTGAGTCATTGAACTTATCCTTTAACTCGAAGATAATATCGCTGAGAGCTGCTCAACTGGATGGTCGCTGACAGCTCGCTGATGAAGTCTCGCTGAGTCTTTCAGCGAATTCATGACTCAACAATAATTTCACTTTTTACATATTCTAAGAATCGAGCTAATTTGAAATTCTTGGTTTATCCGGAACAAATTATAGTGGTTACATTTAAATATAACTCCATCGCTTCTGGTTTTTCAAGCATATAAGTATGGTTTAAAGGTGATTATGTGTTATTTATAAATTATATTCATCAGTGATGGTTCCCTTGAAAGCATAAGCGGATTGTCCCAAACCAGGTTACATGCATTTTGGCACTTGATAAAATTTAAGGTAGGGAACTATACATATTTTAACCATATTTCATGAGGTTTATCATTCATGCATCATTCTTACAATCACATGTATACACACTTACAAAGTCATAATCACACAAATTAACATAACAAATTGATCACAAAAGACTTGGTTTTCTTGAATCTTTCGGAGATATATGATGAAGGTGTGGAAAGTTGAGCTTGGTGCTGATTATTATCTCCCAAAGAAACAGTTGATCGACATGTTGTGCAAAGGAAGAAAAAGTTAATAGCCAGCAGCAACGATCATGTGACTGTTTTGAGCGAGGGTTCATGTGCGCCTTCTATATACCCGTGGGGGGCGGCGGTGTAATCTCTCGGGCTTGTGACAACTCGTAATTAATTAACATCGGGTTAGTCCTAATCTCGATCATTATTTATAATTTCGTCTAATTTAGAGATTATGACGTGGAAATTTTTAGTTAATTGAACATTTGATATAGTTCAATTAGACGTATCCTTATGACGTAGACTATTAGCTATTTAGACGAATGTCGAGTCTTAAAATAACGTTAAATAAAGATTTAAATGTTAAAATTTAACACAGTAATTAGACTGTCTAAACGAAATATTTCTAAGAGTTTAGTTTATTAAATTTTATTTATTTACCTTAACAAAAATGAGACGAGGGAAAATATCTTTACTTTACATTTTGACTTTTAGGTCAAACGGTATTTAATCGTAAGCATTTTACCAAATTTGGGGTATTTAAATGACTAAAAAGGAGCCACATAGGCCGGCCCCTTTTGTTTGTGGTGGGAATTAAACCAACAAACCTTTCCCTCCTCCTTTCTCTCTTTCTCTGCTTTCTTTTTGATCAACATCATCACACACACATACACCACACAAATACAAGCACACACACCACACCAAATACTAATACTCTCAAAATCTCAATCTCTTCTATCTTCCTTTCTAAATTAGTCTTACAAGAGAAGGAATCATTTGGAAATTTTAAAGGTTTATTATCATCATCATCATCATCTTCACCATTTTATACTATGCTCACTGCGGCGCAGTGGCTGGACTTAGCCACTGCGGCGCAGTGAGCTTGGATATAGCTCACTGCGGCGCAGTGAGCTTGGATATAGCTCACTGCGGCGCAGTGAGCTTGGATATAGCTCACTGCGGCGCAGTGAGCTTGGATATAGCTCACTGCGGCGCAGTGAGCTTGGATATAGCTCACTGCGGCGCAGTGAGCTTGGATATAGCTCACTGCGGCGCAGTGAGCTTGGATATAGCTCACTGCGGCGCAGTGAGCTTGGATATAGCTCACTGCGGCGCAGTGAGCTTGGATATAGCTCACTGCGGCGCAGTGAGCTTGGATATAGCTCACTGCGGCGCAGTGAGCTTGGATATAGCTCACTGCGGCGCAGTGAGCTTGGATATAGCTCACTGCGGCGCAGTGAGCTTGGATATAGCTCACTGCGGCGCAGTGAGCTTGGATATAGCTCACTGCGGCGCAGTGAGCTTGGATATAGCTCACTGCGGCGCAGTGAGCTTGGATATAGCTCACTGCGGCGCAGTGAGCTTGGATATAGCTCACTGCGGCGCAGTGAGCTTGGATATAGCTCACTGCGGCGCAGTGAGCTTGGATATAGCTCACTGCGGCGCAGTGAGCTTGGATATAGCTCACTGCGGCGCAGTGAGCTTGGATATAGCTCACTGCGGCGCAGTGAGCTTGGATATAGCTCACTGCGGCGCAGTGAGCTTGGATATAGCTCACTGCGGCGCAGTGAGCTTGGATATAGCTCACTGCGGCGCAGTGAGCTTGGATATAGCTCACTGCGGCGCAGTGAGCTTGGATATAGCTCACTGCGGCGCAGTGAGCTTGGATATAGCTCACTGCGGCGCAGTGAGCTTGGATATAGCTCACTGCGGCGCAGTGAGCTTGGATATAGCTCACTGCGGCGCAGTGAGCTTGGATATAGCTCACTGCGGCGCAGTGAGCTTGGATATAGCTCACTGCGGCGCAGTGAGCTTGGATATAGCTCACTGCGGCGCAGTGAGCTTGGATATAGCTCACTGCGGCGCAGTGAGCTTGGATATAGCTCACTGCGGCGCAGTGAGTACTGGTCTCGACTTAGGCCACTGCGGCGCAGTGAGCTTGGATATAGCTCACTGCGGCGCAGTGCTATTGTACTGGTCCTGGTTCGATTTAGCCCACTGCGGCGCAGTGAGCATGGTTCTGGCTCACTGCGGCGCAGTGGATATGCTCACTGCGGCGCAGTGAGCTTGGATATAGCTCACTGCGGCGCAGTGAGCTTGGATATAGCTCACTGCGGCGCAGTGAGCTTGGATATAGCTCACTGCGGCGCAGTGAGCTGGATATAGCTCACTGCGGCGCAGTGAGCTTGGATATAGCTCACTGCGGCGCAGTGAGCTGGATATAGCTCACTGCGGCGCAGTGAGCTTGGATATAGCTCACTGCGGCGCAGTGAGCTGGATATAGCTCACTGCGGCGCAGTGAGCTTGGATATAGCTCACTGCGGCGCAGTGAGCTGGATATAGCTCACTGCGGCGCAGTGAGCTTGGATATAGCTCACTGCGGCGCAGTGAGCTGGATATAGCTCACTGCGGCGCAGTGAGCTTGGATATAGCTCACTGCGGCGCAGTGAGCTGGATATAGCTCACTGCGGCGCAGTGAGCTTGGATATAGCTCACTGCGGCGCAGTGAGCTGGATATAGCTCACTGCGGCGCAGTGAGCTTGGATATAGCTCACTGCGGCGCAGTGAGCTGGATATAGCTCACTGCGGCGCAGTGAGCTTGGATATAGCTCACTGCGGCGCAGTGAGCTGGATATAGCTCACTGCGGCGCAGTGAGCTTGGATATAGCTCACTGCGGCGCAGTGAGCTGGATATAGCTCACTGCGGCGCAGTGAGCTTGGATATAGCTCACTGCGGCGCAGTGAGCTGGATATAGCTCACTGCGGCGCAGTGAGCTTGGATATAGCTCACTGCGGCGCAGTGAGCTGGATATAGCTCACTGCGGCGCAGTGAGCTTGGATATAGCTCACTGCGGCGCAGTGAGCTTGGTTAGCTCACTGCGGCGCAGTGAGCTTGGAATAGCCACTGCGGCGCAGTGGTGTGGGTTAGCCCCACTGCGGCGCAGTGCTATTGTACTGGTCCTGGTTCGATTTAGCCCACTGCGGCGCAGTGAGCTTGGATATAGCTCACTGCGGCGCAGTGCTATTGTACTGGTCCTGGTTCGATTTAGCCCACTGCGGCGCAGTGAGCATGGTTCTGGCTCACTGCGGCGCAGTGGATACCTGCTGGAAAGTTTTTGCGCGTCGATTTTTAAACGTTAATAACTTTTAATCGTTAAGTCTAAATAATTTTATTTACCTTCTGTCGATAAAAATCAATGTTTGGAACACGTTCTCGGTTATGGCATTCTAGGGTCTATAGCTAAGTAGTTGTACGTAGGATACTCGTCGTCAAGAGATTTGATCCTCATTATTGGTAATGATATCATAGGTTTTGGATAACGTGGAGAACTGGTTGTTGAATCTTCTCGAGCTTCTTTGCACCTTTTAGCACTTAGATCGCTAAGGTGAGTTTATGGCGCCCTTTTCCTTTTACTTTGGGCCTGAAAAGCATGTACTGTTGTATACACTATTTATTAAATAAATGATTGTTTTGTGTATGCCATGTGATATGGATGCTTAAATCATTTGACTTAAATTTGCCATGTTGGGCTGTCGAAAATGTGTATACGTGTCATTATTAAATGTTGAATGAAATGACGTTGAATTGCCGTGTGATGGCTGATTAAATGGTTTCTTGTGTTTGACAAACTAAAATGTTTCCCCTATTGGTTGTATTGTCGGATCTAGATATCTCGACTGTCTTGGCTACGGTCCGCACCCATTTAGAACGGAAACCTGTGCGAGGCATATTGACTGTCATATGCTGTCATCAGATCTAGATATACTGATTGACGTGATATAAGATGAGTTTGGATTTGATATACCGACTATCTTATTTTAAATTTTGATATATGACGTGTCCAGATTTAGATATACTGGCAGTCTTGTTATGAAATAAAAGAGATGAGTCAGATTTGATATACTGACTATCTTGTTATAAATTGTGATATAAGAGTTGTCAGATCTAGATATACTGACAGTCTTGTATAAAAGGTCGGATCTAGATATACCGACTATTTTTGAAATAAAAGTATTGTTAGATGTTGTATTCTAACTACCTGGTCTTTTATAACTATAGGTCATTGTGTTGTAACAATGACGAATAAACATTTGGTCAAACATACTGTAAACTCACCAACTATTTCGATAGTTGATCCTCTCAAATTTCATGCTTTTCAGGGAACCAACAGTAAGTATTTGGAAGCGTATATGGCATTTTGAAGCCATCTTTTGAACATTGGACGTACAATTAGCGTCAGACCTCTGAGGACTATAGCTTTATTTAGTCCTAATTGTACTTAGCTGTCCATGTTATATTTGTATTTAGTGGGCCCATTTCCAATTGAGGATAGTTTGTATCCGTGTATTGGGGTCCACTTCCGAACGATTATACTTGTAATAAACTTGTATTTGGATTAATGGATGTAATCTCTATTACCTTCTGATTAGTACGCAATTACTTGTTAACCCTGTATTTCCGCTACAACGGGGTGTGACAAAAATTGGTATCAGAGACAAGGTTATAGTGAATACGGAGTTATTCCTCGTGAATAACTCAATCTATAGCCATGGTCGCTTCATATAGGAAATCTAAGTCATTAAGGTTTAGGATACCTATCTCGAGAGTTATGCTATTTGTCAATAATTAGACCTAACCCGATCAACTACGTCCCGATTATGTAAAATAGTATAAGGCTCGAAATAAATATCTTAAATTGTGTATATATGTGTTAGTTGAATTATATTCACAGCATGCTGTACATGTGGTGGGAAGGCTGCGGGTGACCCTATACATAAGCATTTAAGGCATGTTAGGAATAGAAACTCGACTCGTATGTGTATGCATAAGGTTTATATACGTGATAGTTGGATTATATTGACAACATATTTAAATGTGGTGGGAAGGCTGCGGGTGACCCTATATATAAGCATTTTAAATATGTTGGTAATAGAAACCCAAACCGAATGTGTGTAATCTAGACAAAGATTTCTTTAAACCTCAATGTTGCGTACTGTCACCTTCATTTGATTCGTGCTGTCTTATCCAGTAGACTTATATGGATTATTTGACTATCTTTTCAGACTAGTCATGTCGGATGGAGTTAGCTCTAATGCTGTTGTACCTTGTACACCTCCAGTTCCTGTCTTGGAAAACTCCATTCCTTACGTTCCTGACTCTTATGAAGAGGAACCAATGGAGGAATCGGGCAATGAATCTCGCCCTATCAACCTTGTATCGTCATCCAGTGAATCTGGAAGTGAACATGTATCTATCCATGTTCAATCATCTGTAACACCGGTATCTCCATATCAGAGGAGGACTACCGAGGGAGCTCATTTGCCTTATGCTCCTAGAGACCCCTATGCTCCTGGTCCTTCTGCACCAGTTCAGGGCAACTGTGGATTTGGTCTTTCATTCTTTCAGGGAGATCCGTATGCTGCGGGTCCCTCCAGAGTGCCCGTCTACAATCCAAGCACTGTTATGCCAGTTGCCCCTGCAGCTGATAGGTCGGAATACTATCGCCGACAATTGTCGAGGATGAACAATTCCCTCATCTGCACCAGAGAGAAAATAGAGAATCAAGCTCAGGCGTTGACTGGAGCTTATCAACAGGCGGCTGAGGCTATGTCTGTTGCTAGAGAGGGGAAGGAAACTATTGGGAGGTTGATCTGGATACTGTCTGTTGTGGTGGTTTTGGTGGTGGCTTTGCTGGTCGTTGTTATTTGCAAGATGTAATTTTGTAATAAGTCTTTCTATATTGTAAGCCTTAGAACATTTGACAACTCATACTTCTGTATTTGAGTTGTAATCTTTTTGGTGGATGTATTTCCCACGTATGTCAGGTAGTAATTATTCTGACTGTGTAATATATCATCGTGGATGTAGTTCCCACATGAATTGTATTGTGGATGTAGTTTTCCCACAAGATTTTGGAAAGTCAGATTATGTAAAAAGTTTTTAGTATAAATGAAATATGATAGTTCTTTGGCTTACTTACTTGTTCAAAACTACGTCACTTGCTCATTTCAATTCTAGAAGTATAGTGTTCTATATTTCTTTTCTTGTCTAGTTCATGAGTTCAAGTAAGTCGATAAATTGTGACTTGTGTTTGGCATCCTCTTATATCTAAAACATCTTGAAAAGCTACAATCTTTGTTGTTCCTACGAGGAAAACCTCTAAATGACATTTTTGGTTTATGTCTTAGACTTATGGCTCCCAAGACAAGAGGCAAGGTCCAGAAGAAGGTTGCTCCCAAGAGAGTTACTAGATCAACTCCTCAACCCAATCCAACTGAACAGGAAGAACCTGTGAACCAGCAAGAACCAGAAATTGCTACTGCAAATATGAACACTGGTCTTGGATCTACCCCACGTGCTGACGGGGAAAATAATATGGCAGCGTTTGTGACACAACAACTGTTGGCCGCCATGCCTACTTTAGTTGCTCAGATCACGGCGAGCATGAACGCCAATAATAATCATCATACTGATAATAGTAACAACGTTGAACCTACAGCTGAACGAGTTATTCCTAGAGTTCATCTGCACGGGACTGACTACAAGACCTTCACTTATTGTAAACCGAAAGAATTTAATGGTACCGAAGGTCCGGTAGGTCTAATCAACTGGCTGGAAAGCATTGAGGCAGTGCTCCATATCAGCCGTTGTGCCGAAGAGCACAAAGTGGAATATGCTTCCGCTCAATTTCAAAAGCACGCACTGTCATGGTGGAACGAACAGATTAGGACTCGTGGCCGAGAGCCGGCATATAGCATACCTTGGATGAACTTTAAAAGGATGCTAATGGAGAAGTACTGTCCTAGGGAGGAAGTACAGAGGATGGAAAACGAATTTTGGAATCATGCTATGGTTGGGTTGGATAACGAGAAATACACTACTCGTTTTCATGAGCTGACAAGGCTAGTTCCTCGTATGGTGGATACGGAGGAGAAGTTAGTTGAAAGATACTGTTATGGATTGTCACCAGATATCCGAAGGCTGGTAGCCGCTTTTAACCCCATGACTTTACAGGCGGCAGTTAGTGCAACCAATCGGATGGTGATAGACTTGAAAAGAACCACTGGTTCTTCTGTTGGAACTGAGGTGGTCAAGCGAAGAAATGATCAAGCCTCTGGTAGTGGTTTTGGAAATGGTGGGAATGGCAAGAGGTTTAAAGCTGCCAGAAACTTTGC
Organism: Erigeron breviscapus; assembly: GCA_034093135.1. Classification (NCBI taxonomy): domain Eukaryota; kingdom Viridiplantae; phylum Streptophyta; class Magnoliopsida; order Asterales; family Asteraceae; genus Erigeron; species Erigeron breviscapus. Next base: position 7,847,507 of record CM067172.1, on the reverse strand, counting down.
AGTGGTCCCCAGAATATTAATAGAAACCCGGGCGCAGACGGAAGATGTAACAAGTGTGGCATGCGTCATATAGGAAATTGTCCTACTTGCTACCGTTGTAAAAGAACGGGACATCAGGCAAAGTTCTGTAGGGAAAAGATACCAAATCAGTGCTACGAGTGTGGAAGCGAGAATCATATGCGACCCGCTTGTCCACGACTTAATCTGAACCCGAACAATAATGCTATAGTTCCAGTAAGGAACAATGTGGGGAACAACCAGGCTAGAAATCAAGGAGGCCGAGGTAGAGGCCGAGTTTTTGCTTTGGATGCTGTTGATGCACGACGTGATCCCAACGTTGTGATAGGTACATTCATACTCAATAATCATTATGTTTTTATATTATTCGACTCCGGTGCTGATAAAAGTTTCATATCCTTAGAATTTAAGTCTCGTTTTGGTATAGTAGCTATCCCCATGAAAGACACTTATGTTGTCGAATATGCAAACGGTCAAAAGTATATTGCTAGAGATCATTTAGTAGATTGCAGTTTGGTATTAGCCGGTAAGACTTTTAAAATTGACCTAATCCCATAGAACTAAGCAGTTTTGATGTGATTATTGGTATGGACTGGTTGTCTAAGGTTAGAGCTAATATAAGTTGTCATGAGAAAATTGTTAGAATACCTCTACCGAATAACGAAACCCTAGAAGTGCAAGGAGATAAGGCAGGAAAGAAATTGATCTTAGTATCGGCAATAAAGGCCAATAAATATTTACAAAAAGAACACCCTGCCTTCTTAGCATTTGTAGTAGAAAGGAAACCAAAGGTTAAAGAAATGCAAGATATTCCTATAGTTAGAGATTTTCCGGAAGTGTTTCCTGAAGATTTGACGGGACTTCCACCTCACAGACCAGTAGAGTTTGGAATAGAGTTGATTCCTGGAGCTGCACCCGTGGCCAAGGCACCCTATCGTCTTGCGCCATCAGAAATGCAAGAATTGTCCGAACAACTTCAAGAGTTGTTAGCAAAAGGACTAATTCGTCCAAGTTCATCACCTTGGGGAGCTCCAATCCTATTTGTGAAGAAGAAAGACGGCTCGATGCGGATGTGTATTGATTACAGAGAATTGAACAAGTTGACTGTCAAGAACAGGTACCCTTTGCCTCGTATTGACGACTTGTTTGACCAATTGGAAGGTGCATCACACTTCTCCAAGATTGATCTCAGATCTGGGTATCATCAACTCAGAGTCAGAGAGACGGACGTTCCTAAAACAGCTTTCAGAACTCGTTATGGGCATTATGAGTTTTTGGTTATGCCATTTGGCTTAACCAATGCACCTGCTGTGTTTATGGACCTAATGAATCGAGTATGTCGACCGTATCTTGACAAGTTTGTCATTGTATTTATTGACGACATACTGATATACTCAAGGAATAAAGACGAACATGAAGGTCATCTGAGAATAATTCTGCAACTGCTCAAGGATCAGAAGTTGTACGCGAAATTCTCAAAATGTGAATTCTGGATTAGGGAAGTACACTTCTTGGGTCATGTAGTGAACAGGGATGGGATCCACGTAGATCCATCTAAGATTGAAGCAATAAAGAAGTGGGAAGCTCCTAAGACTCCGACAGAAATCCGCCAGTTTCTTGGATTGGCTGGATATTACAGAAGATTTATTGAGAATTTCTCTAAGGTTGCTCAACCTTTGACTCTATTAACTCAAAAGACTAAGGAGTTTATTTGGCAGGATGCCCAGGAAGAAGCATTTCAAACGTTGAAAGACAAGCTCTGTAATGCTCCTATTCTAGCATTACCAAATGGCATTGAAAATTTCGTGGTATACTGTGACGCATCACATCAAGGCATGGGATGTGTGCTCATGCAGGAAGGTAAGGTCATTGCTTACGCTTCTAGACAGCTCAAGATCCACGAAAAGAACTATACAACCCACGATCTTGAACTCGGAGCGGTTGTTTTTGCCTTAAAGATTTGGAGGCACTATTTGTACGGTACGAAGTGTACGGTATTCACAGATCACAAAAGCCTTCAGCATATCTTCGATCAGAAAATGCTGAATATGCGACAAAGAAGATGGGTAGAATTACTCAGTGATTATGACTGTGAACTCAAGTATCATCCCGGTAAAGCAAATGTCGTTGCCGACGCGTTAAGTCGAAAAGATAGAATTTCACTATCTGTGATAACAAGAGCAAGTTCTTACCTTGGCTCATCCTTAAGGGATAGAGTGTTGGATGATCAGAATGAGGCCTTACAACCAGGGCGTATTGAGGAGGAAGCATTGTGGAATGCCGAACGGTTATTTGAATTGGATGGCGATGGGATCAGACATGTCAAGGGCAGAGTGTGGATTCCTAAGTATAATGGACTTAGAGAACTCTTAATGAATGAGAGTCATCGATCTAAGTACTCAATCCATCCTGGTGCTGACAAAATGTACCACGGATTAAAGGATTTTTACTGGTGGCCTGGTATGAAAAGAGATATCGCCACGTATGTTTCAAAGTGTTTAAATTGTTCAATGGTTAAGGCAGAACACCAAAAGCCTTCTGGATTGCTCCAGCAACCCCAAATTCCTGACTGGAAATGGGAACAGATTACTATGGACTTCATTACAAAGTTGCCTCGAACCTTGAAAGGTTACGATACTATTTGGGTCATTGTTGACCGATTGACGAAGTCTGCACACTTCCTTCCCATACGGGAGAATTGGAAAATAAAGAAATTGTCTCAATTATATATTGAGAAGATCGTGTCACTTCATGGCGTTCCTGTGTCTATTATCTCGGATCGTGATGGTCGTTTTACTTCACAATCTTGGAGATATTTTCAAGACGCCTTAGGCACTCATTTGAATTTGAGTACGGCTTACCATCCACAGACGGACGGGCAAAGTGAACGTACCATTCAGACGTTAGAGGACATGCTTCGGGCATGTGTTATCGATTTCAAAGGTAGTTGGGATACCTTTTTGCCGTTAGCTGAGTTTTCATATAATAACAGCTATCACGCAAGCATTAAATGTGCGCCTTTTGAGGCTTTGTACGGACGAAAATGTAGATCGCCTGTTTGTTGGCTAGATGCTGGTGAGCGTCGTTTGTACAAGTATGGGTTGGTTCAGAAGACTACTGACCAGATTGTTGAAATTAGGGCACGGCTGAAGGCGGCTCAGGATCGCCAGAAGAGCTATGCGGATCGTAGAAGGAAACCCCTTGAGTTTCAAGTGGGTGATAAAGTTATGTTGAAAGTGTCACCTTGGAAGGGCACTGCACGCTTTGGCGTGAGAGGAAAACTTAGTCCTCGTTATATCGGACCATTCGAAATTGTTCGAAGGATTGGTTTCGTGGCTTATAAGCTCGATTTACCCCAGGAGCTTGAGCATGTTCATCCCACATTTCATATATCGAATCTAAAGAAATGTTTAACTGATGAAACGTTGGTTGTACCTGTGGAAGAGTTGCAAGTGAATGACTCTCTCCAATTTGTAGAGGAGCCTGTTGAAATTATAGACCAACAGCTCAAACAGCTTAGACGAAGTCGTATCAAGTTGGTCAAAGTTCGTTGGAACTCAAAGCACGGACCAGACTCGACTTGGGAACGTGAGGATTATATGAGGAATAAGTATCCCCATCTCTTTACTAAGCAAGACTTGATTTCGGGACGAAATCCTTAGAAGTCGGGGATGCTGTGACAACTCGTAATTAATTAACATCGGGTTAGTCCTAATCTCGATCATTATTTATAATTTCGTCTAATTTAGAGATTATGACGTGGAAATTTTTAGTTAATTGAACATTTGATATAGTTCAATTAGACGTATCCTTATGACGTAGACTATTAGCTATTTAGACGAATGCCGAGTCTTAAAATAACGTTAAATAAAGATTTAAATGTTAAAATTTAACACAGTAATTAGACTGTCTAAACGAAATATTTCTAAGAGTTTAGTTTATTAAATTTTATTTAATTGCCTTAACAAAAATGAGACGAGGGAAAATATCTTTACTTTACATTTTGACTTTTAGGTCAAACGGTATTTAATCGTAAGCATTTTACCGAATTTGGGGTATTTAAATGACTAAAAAGGAGCCACATAGGCCGGCCCCTTTTGTTTGTGGTGGGAATTAAACCAACAAACCTTTCCCTCCTCCTTTCTCTCTTTCTCTGCTTTCTTTTTGATCAACATCATCACACACACATACACCACACAAATACAAGCACACACACCACACCAAATACTAATACTCTCAAAATCTCAATCTCTTCTATCTTCCTTTCTAAATTAGTCTTACAAGAGAAGGAATCATTTGGAAATTTTAAAGGTTTATTATCATAATCTTCATCATCTTCAACCTTTTAATTCAAGAACAAATTTTGGTAAGTCTAAATCATCCTTTTTGCGTCTATTTATGTTTACTTACTCTTTTCTAGTCATTTCGAGTTCTTACAAGGCCTAAAACAACTTAATTTGGAATTAGGGTTTTAAATAGGGTTTTACTTTGATTTGATCGTTTCGGAAGATTAAATGATGTTATGGATGAAATTATGGGTTGGGTTATGTGTGATTTTGGTAAGTGATGTTTAGTTTTGCTTCAAATTGAGTTACAAACTCTTACAAGTCGTTTTGGGTTGATTCGGGTCAAGTTTGAAGGGTTTTTGGTTGGTTTTCTGCACTTTGAACTGCTGGTGCTGGCTGCAGAACCTGGCCACTGCGGCGCAGTGGTATGGGTTAGCCCCACTGCGGCGCAGTGTCCATAATCTGGTCTGGTCTCGACTTAGGCCACTGCGGCGCAGTGAGCTTGGATATAGCTCACTGCGGCGCAGTGCTATTGTACTGGTCCTGGTTCGATTTAGCCCACTGCGGCGCAGTGAGCATGGTTCTGGCTCACTGCGGCGCAGTGGATACCTGCTGGAAAGTTTTTGCGCGTCGATTTTTAAACGTTAATAACTTTTAATCGTTAAGTCTAAATAATTTTATTTACCTTCTGTCGATAAAAATCAATGTTTGAAACACGTTCTCGGTTATGGCATTCTAGGGTCTATAGCTAAGTAGTGTACGTAGGATACTCGTCGTCAAGAGATTTGATCCTCATTATTGGTAATGATATCATAGGTTTTGGATAACGTGGAGAACTGGTTGTTGAATCTTCTCGAGCTTCTTTGCACCTTTTAGCACTTAGATCGCTAAGGTGAGTTTATGGCGCCCTTTTCCTTTTACTTTGGGCCTGAAAAGCATGTACTGTTGTATACACTATTTATTAAATAAATGATTGTTTTTGTGTATGCCATGTGATATGGATGCTTAAATCATTTGACTTAAATTTGCCATGTTGGGCTGTCGAAAATGTGTATACGTGTCATTTATTAAATGTTGAATGAAATGACGTTGAATTGCCGTGTGATGGCTGATTAAATGGTTTCTTGTGTTTGACAAACTAAAATGTTTCCCCTATTGGTTGTATTGTCGGATCTAGATATCTCGACTGTCTCGGCTACGGTCCGCACCCATTTAGAACGGAAACCTGTGCGAGGCATATTGACTGTCATATGCTGTCATCAGATCTAGATATACTGATTGACGTGATATAAGATGAGTTTGGATTTGATATACCGACTATCTTATTTTAAATTTTGATATATGACGTGTCCAGATTTAGATATACTGGCAGTCTTGTTATGAAATAAAAGAGATGAGTCAGATTTGATATACTGACTATCTTGTTATAAATTGTGATATAAGAGTTGTCAGATCTAGATATACTGACAGTCTTGTATAAAAGGTCGGATCTAGATATACCGACTATTTTTGAAATAAAAGTATTGTTAGATGTTGTATTCTAACTACCTGGTCTTTTATAACTATAGGTCATTGTGTTGTAACAATGACGAATAAACATTTGGTCAAACATACTGTAAACTCACCAACTATTTCGATAGTTGATCCTCTCAAATTTCATGCTTTTCAGGGAACCAACAGTAAGTATTTGGAAGCGTATATGGCATTTTGAAGCCATCTTTTGAACATTGGACGTACAATTAGCGTCAGACCTCTGAGGACTATAGCTTTATTTAGTCCTAATTGTACTTAGCTGTCCATGTTATATTTGTATTTAGTGGGCCCATTTCCAATTGAGGATAGTTTGTATCCGTGTATTGGGGTCCACTTCCGAACGATTATACTTGTAATAAACTTGTATTTGGATTAATGGATGTAATCTCTATTACCTTCTGATTAGTACGCAATTACTTGTTAACCCTGTATTTCCGCTACAACGGGGTGTGACATACTAGGGTTTGAACTTTCCACACCCACCCTCCTAATAGCTGTAGACCTGTAGTGCATTAGTAAACAGATATTTGTAGTGCATTAGTGAACTAATTATATTAGTGAGATAAAGATTTACTTCAAGTTAATTTCAAGGATTATTAAGGCTGAAAATATGGGTTTATTAAGATGTTATTGTTCAAGGAGATTCATAATATTGATAGAGAAAAAGAAATTCACGTAGAAGATAAAGATGTGGGCTATGCTTAAGTTAGTCATAATAACTTTAAAAGAGCCTCAAAAGTGAATAAAAAGAACATTTTTTCGACATTCTAAGATGGAAAGTCTTAATTTTTAATTTCAAAATGGAAATAAACTTTGAATGGAATTTCAAAGAGTTGATAACTATATTGCAGTTTGAACAAATACAACAAAGTAATACTCATATTGTTAGTTAAAAAAAGCTTTCATCTATGCTTGACTTAATGTTATAAAAGCATAAAAAGATAACAAACAATTAAATTATAACCCCAAATAAAACATGTTAATTGGATATCAAGAATCAAAACCAATATTGTTTGAAAGCTTTATGATTAACTTGACTACATAAAACTTACAATATGAGTTGTCTTTGATAACAAAGTGGATGTTAAACTTTTTGTAAAATTACTTTATAATATATATTTAATAAAATTTTATGAAAATGTTGAGTCAAGGATTCGCTGACCAGACTTGGTCGCTGACATATGTCGTCAGCAAGACATCAGCGAGTCAGTGACTCTTGTCAGCGGGTTGTTTACTTTCCAATTTGTAAGTCAAGGCGGGAAGATTTCAAGTCATAAGAAGACAAGAAGTCACATGGTGGTTCTTCCAACTGTAATTTACTTATTATGGCAAAGATGCAGTTGGACCAAAACAAGGGTAATTCTCTCTCATACCCGTTTTGGTAAAGAAGACAAAGGCTCCTGGATGCAAGTACATTGAGCCAATGGGACGTCGACAACCACCATTCTATCACTATCATTGTAAGGCTGTGTTGCCCTAATTCCTCCCCTATATAAAGCAACACAGCCGCATCATACACTTTGTGTTTGTCACCACAAGTGTGTGTCACTTATTTTCTCTTGTAATTGTTTAAGTTTTTAGTTTGTCTAGACTTAGCAATTGTTAGTTCATTTGTATTCTTGTAAGACAAGTTGTAATATCGATCATGTATTCATCGTTTAATCAATGATACATATGATTAGACTTGCTTAGATATTTGCATTTGAACTTATTCTTGTTCATGTTCTTTACTTTCTGTTCTTACATTCTTGTCTAGATTAATTAAATATAAGTGTGCAAATCGTGGACTGTCAAACTGTATATTGTTCAAAAACGAGTTGGAAAGGTCTCGTGGTCATACCTATCAAAAACTTATAAATAAGTTCCAAAACATCAAGTGTCTCATTAAGATTGAGAACTTGTACGGTTGTACCTCAAAAGACCGGAGATTCAATACTAATGTTAACTATTTTTGTTGCACGGGTCACACAACTATTTAAGATTTCATCTATATTTGACTTTATATAAAAACATAAAAAAAATAACAAAGATGGTAAAATCTCCTCTCTCAGAGATGGAGCAACTGAAAGTGACGCTAGTTGCAAATATTGCAAATGTGCAGTGTTTTAAGTTAATAATTTGAGAAATAATGGCATGATGATATTTAAAAGCACATAGACTCTATGAATAAACTATGAATAAACTTCACTTAAAAAGATAGATAACATGATGATGATCAATTTTAAATTTTCTCAACGTTATATTAAAATCTATCACTTTTCATAGTTTAATAATTTGTAATGTTACACAAGATATATAAATATTTTTTAAAATTGATAATTATTTTAATATTTATATACTTATAAATCATTAGACAAATGGTAAAGATATTTATTGGCTACCATGAAATTATTAATGCGTTGGCATCTGGCTGTAAAGAAACGAAGCAGTACATCTTAAAGTCATTAAAAACAATAGTTTTTTTTTTTACATTTAGTTTAAAGATATGATAAGCTGATGACTTTAAGTCAACCAAAATCAAATATACTTTAAATTAATTTTGATAGACTGGCCAAAGATATTCATTCACAAAGAGAAATGTAAATTGTCATTTGATATAACACAAGCCTTAATATGGAATACCTAAAAGTAAAAGGCCGTCAATAAAACTAAAATGATAAACAAAGATATTAAAATAACTAAACCCAAAAACTTATTCAAGGGATGAAATAAATGATATCTAAGCATTTATGCATCATCTTCATCAAAGAGACGAAACATTCTGATCTACTTTTGATCCTGGATTTTTCCTTCTCGTGTCGTTTATTCTTCTCAGTTGGAGTTTCATCATCAACATCAAAATCACCGATATATATACAGTAGTATGTAAGAAAAGAAATTAAAATACGTAAAATAAAAAAAATGAACAAATATATATTAATTACTTGATTATCGCCGTCACGATGAACATCATCCAAGTGAACAAAGTCATCCAAGATATAGCAAATTCATCATCACCTTGAAACTTCACCTATATAGCCCATAAAAGAAACAAAATTAATATATATCGAATCAAAACTGGGAGTATATAGCTAAATATTGTCAATATGTTGGTTGAAGACATAACATTTGATTTGTTGTTTGAAACCATTTTTTAAAAAAGTTATGTATTTTTGTGAAGCTTATGATCTAATAAATATAATTGTTCATATAAATGGAATATGTATGTGTTTATATAGTAATATGTTAGTGAAAAAAAGGAGGGAAACGGGTATATATAATTTTAAATTTCATAATTATCTCAAGTTGTTAGAGGTACCCAGTGGGTTCGTCCCTGGGTTCGTTCGACATCCTCGGACGAGTCCACACCGTTGGGTGGGACTCGTCCCTGGTTCGTTCGAGGCTCTCGTCCGCTAGGTTCGTTCCTGCAGGGACGAATGTGTTTGTTTTTTTTTGTTTTTTTTTTAAATGCAACGGCTAGTTTACAAGGAAAAAGACAAAACATTTGAAGTTTCAAAAGTTGGCAAAACAGGTCCCTCTAACGGCCTGTTTGACCACCTGCAGTTCAAAAAGTTTACACTTTTAGTCCTTTAACGGCTAGTTTTTGAAAAAGCCTATATATACAACTTCATAAGCACTAGAACACACCACACTTTCATTATTCAGATATATTAACACATACAAATCCATTTTAAGCACAAATCATGTCGAACTTCAACAACCAAAAAGCCGACGACTTCTGGAACAACGCCGTGAACGATTTTAATCAATCGTACACTAACCAACCATCACAAATACCGTTCATCCCACAACCAAATGACCCCCGTTATCCTCAATTCATGGCAGCTTATTATGCTTCACTTGCCGCTACACAACCCCCTAATTTCTACCATGGGGGGTCATCGTCAGCAGCATGTTTTCAACAACCTGATCAACACTCCGCTCCCACACCCGAATCTGTTCCCACCCCCCAATCCATTCCTGAAACACAACCAAAGAAGGGCCGAGTCAAAAGCATGGCCAAACGCACCAAGAAACGCAAACAACCAAAAGAACCTGCTGCAAACTCGTCACATTGGAGCGAGCTTGAAATGAAAGTTCTCACTGAGTGTTGGATCGATGCTACAGAAGATCCAATAGTTGGCAAAGACCAATCGCTTGATTGTTTTTGGGGGAAAATCATAGAGAAGTATAATGCAAGATTCCCCAACAACCCAAGAAATCACAATCAGATTAGTGGCAAGTGGAGAAAGATCAAAACAAATGTGTCAAAGTTCAATGCAATCTGGAAAGGGTATGATGATAATCGATGCAGTGGTGAGAACGATGCCCAAGTCATGGAGGAAGCGCGTTCAGCGTACTTTACTCAAACCAAAAATCAGTTTACCATGTACGAGTGTTGGTTGCTCGTGAAAGATAAGCCAAAGTTCTTCGCTCCATCCGCTCATGATGTTCTGGGGCGAAGCCTCCATAAAAGGAAAAACATTCTTAATGTTGTTGATAGTGACGAGGAGGAGGAGGAGACCCAATACGAGCCGGTGGACCTTGGTGATAATGACCTTTTCGGTCCGGATACGTATACGCGCCCCCCTACTAAGTCAAAGACTTCACGAACATCTGCTTCTTCCGATGCGGGGTCTGCTCGTTCTTCAACTTCCGACCTAGCCGCCCGACTCGACAGACTTGGGTGTAAAAAAGAGGCAGTGTTGGATGAACAACAACAATCTTTGGCTGCCATTCGTGAGGAAGAAAGGAAGCGCACCATGTATTCGGCTCTTTCGTTCATGGGCCAAACAGAGTGTGATGACGAGGAGAAGAGGTACATCAAGGAAGCCAAGAAGAAACTCATGGCGGAGTACAAAGACTTCTTATTCGGTCCCAATTAGTTTAGGTTTAGTTTAGTTTAAAAAAATAAAAATGTCGTTGTGTGTTTTTTTTTATTGTACTTTGTGTTTTATTTTTATGTTCTAATGTATTTGTATTTTTATTTTTAATGAACTTGTGTGTTTTATTAATAATTTGTGTTAATGGACTTAAAATGTATTTTATTTATAGTTTAGAGGGTTAAAAGTGTAAAATTTAGATAAAATATTAGAATTAAATAATTGGTGGGTCCAAGACTAGTCCTTGAGGGATGAGTGCATTGGGTGTATTTTGGGGGGATTAGTCCTTGGAGTGTTTTTTGCTGATGTGGCGCTGACAGGGACTAGTCCTTGAGGGATGAGTGGTGGGCATTGGGTAGCCTCTTAGTGTCTGTATGCAAACGTGTTGTGGTTTTGTTGATAAAACTTTGCAATTAATGGGATGATGAAATTAAAGAGCACATGGACTTCACTATAATAGGTAAATTACAGTTTTAAATTTAAAATTTAAATGTGTTATATATCAAATTCTCTCCTTCTACGTATATATTACTCGTAACACCCGGGGACAAAAAACTAGTTAAAAATTAAAAATATTATGGATGAATGTAAGCACATGGAATATTAGAACTACAGTAACTAACAATTGGATAAAGTCCATCTAAAAAGTAGACTTTAAAAGGTAGTGATGAATTGACAATTTAAGAGGACGACCCCTTTTTAGTTAGAACTTAAGTTACCAGAAATTAGCATTAACAATATACATATAATTATTAAAACAAATATTTAACTTTTGATGCTAAACGAATATTAGTATCAAAATGGCTAATAAATTGCAACTTAAAAGTTGCATTATTCCCAGAATTTTCGTATTACATGAACTTCCAACATGAGTTTTTCTTCAAAAAAATCCTAATAGATAAGAGCACATGTTATATTCACTACTAGAGAATCTGTGTATACCCACGGATTTTCCCACGGCAAGAAATCCGTGGGAAATTTTCCCACGGATTACCCACGGAATGGAGTTAAATTTATATAATCAAGTTATCTTTATATTTTTCCACGGATTTCCCACGGAATACCCACCAAACAAATATCCGTGGGAAATCCGTGGAAAATCCAAGGGAAGTAAAAAAGTATTCAAAATATTTCCCACGAATTTCCCACAAATATGAAGTCGTGGGAACTTTAACTTATTAATTTTTTCTAACTTCCGTGGGTAATCCGTGGGAAATATTTCCCACTGATTACCCACTGATAGAAATTATCCGTGGGAAATCCGTGGGAAATCACATACAAAAAATGTTTCAATATTCGTGGGAAATCCGTGGGAAGAAATTACCCACGGATTACCCACGGATATATCTTAACCGTGGGAAATCTGTGGGAAATATTTTTCAAAAATATGTTTAGGTAATCCGTGGATAATCCATGGGAACGATTTACCCACGGATTTTCCACGGATTATATGTTTCCGTGGGTAATCCGTGGGAAGTATTTCCCACAGATTTCCCACAGATTATATAAGTCGGTGGAAAATCCGTGGGAATTTCATGGGAAATATTTTTCCAAAAATCCTTTAGACAATCCGTGGGTAATTCGTGGGAAAGATTTCCACAAATTTCCCACAGATTTCCCACAAATTATGTTATTTCGTGGGTAATCCGTGGAAAATCCTTGGGAAAATTGTGACAAATTCATACAATTGTCATTTTTGTGTGCATATAATGTATGTATTGATGTACATTGTATGTAAGTACATATATGTAATTCCTAAACATACCCGTACATACATATACTGCATTTTATATGTATCGTGTATATATGTATGTACGTATAATACATGTATATGTACATATAAATGTATTTAAGACTGCAGATCTATCCATAAAACACATACATGTCATACATAAGTATATATATCATTAGTACACACGACATACCTACATCTCATACATACTTATATATACGTACAGTACCTACATATCTCACATATATATCTACATACATACATAGACGATATATAATATTCAATCACCAATATACTAAAACAGGATTGAAGGAGTTTTAAAATATGTGGCGCAAGCTATATAAAGTCATGTGTCGTTTTGATTTAATATTTTTAAAATATATTTATACTCCTTAATGAAATAATATAAGGACATCTACCCAATTTACCCTTCACTTAATTCATTAAGTATAACCATCTAATACACTTAATGAAATAATTTACAACATAAATCACCAACCCTACCACACGACCACCAGCACTACCACGCATCACCCCCACCACCACCGCTGCCACTACCGCCGTCACTGCCACCACCACCACTCGTTGCCGCTATCACCACCACGCGTCTAGTACTTGAAAAAATATATTATTATTTTTTTGTTCCTAATCTATATTTAATAGAGTTAGATACCGTTTCTTTTTTACTTAATAGACTTAAAGATTAAGAACTTAATACATTAAGCCAAGTTTTATGTTTTTTTATGACTTAATAAATAGAAATAATCGTCAATTATCAAAAAAAATTCTTAATACATAAAGATATTATTTATCTATTCAGTCACTTAATACACTGAACATTTGATAACTAAAAGAATCGTATTGTTATAGTAAATCAATTTAAAAAATAACTTTAGTTGTATAATTTCATTATTACAAACTTTGATATCTATACTTTTATATTACTATATAAAGATTATGCACCCTTCTTGAAAAGTTAGAAAAAAAAGAGATGCAAAATGACCATTATGCCCTTAATGAAATAGTTTACACCATTAGTCCATTATCTTTTAAAATATTTCCACTACCCTTTAGATTATCGACACCACCAGACCGCCGTTACCACCATCGTTGCCGTATTGTGCGAGTACCGTGATGTTCATATACTCAGTTAGGCTAGTAAAATTATAACAAAGTTGTAACTTGCTATTCAACCAAGTAGTTAGGTTCTATTCCACACTACTTGTAATTCTTTTTATTCTCAAGAAAAGAATTAGTTGAAAATTGTAAGTCCCAACTCAAGAGATGGTACTACTGAAGACACCTCTATGTCAATGGTGAGTTTACTTTGCAATACGTACAAGGAACTAGACAATCTGCCAGTTGCAATGAAACGTATACCAGGTCAACTGGAGGATTACTTATTAAGGTGACAAAGTAAATAAGTAAAGACAATGCAATAATAAAATACTTGTAAAGTAAATCTGGTGAGACAATATGTAATTTTCAAGTGTAATTTATTTATTAATGTTAAATAAATTACAAGGTTGTTGCGGAACCAAGATAATACAAGTGTAAATATCCTAACAACCTATGAAATACAATTGATCTATACTTGGAAATTCTCTTGACAATCGAAACACTTAAAGTTGTGAAATGTTCCTTTTGCGATTGAGAGAATATTGCACAAGTTCACCAAGAATGCAAATGTCTGAATATGCAAAGTTGTTTCTTGGTTGTGCAAAGACCTCTATTTATAGGCAAAGGTTGACATTGAGATGTCAACCTTGCCGTACAAATATGGTTGATAAAGTAAGACATAAAGTCATTTATCCAACCTGCTTTATGTACTTTTGTACTTTAGTCAAAGACAAATGCTATTGTCCGGATAATAGTACATAAAGCAAAAAGGTCTTCCTCATAATCAGTGTACTTTACACCGATGCTCTCCAGTCTTGATCTGGACAGAATGTCCACTGGGCTTCGCTGCCATGGTCATTCTCTTTCTTCCACTTGTTGTCTTCGACTTCAATTGGAATGTCTTCATATATGGTCAGATCTCAACTGGAGTGAAGCTCCAGTGGCATCAACTGTACACTGGCCACTGGACTTCATATATTTCTGGACAAATCTTCTGGTCTCCAGATGCAACTGGAGACGCTCCAGTTTTTTCAGTAAAACTGGACCTAACAATATAACTGTACACCCATAGTTATTCTGATTTATATAATGTAGCAATTTCTCGTGCTATATTTGACAAAAAAATATTAAAACTTTTGTGGCATTTGATAGATTAGTCTATTATTTATTGTACATTATTTTTAATGATAGAAAATTAATAGGATTAGCCATTAAAAATGAAAATATTTATGTCATTTATTAGTTGTATTTTGCATTTAATAAATTTTGGTTTAGTTCTACACCAAAATTTCAAACATGATCTGAAAAAATGAGTGGGTCAAATTGAGTGGGCCTTTATACATCAGATCTAAAACTTTACTCTCTTTTTCCTCGCCTCCTTTCTCTAGATCGAAATCCATTATCAACAACAATTACGGTCATTCATCACCACTGAAACTGTTGTCACCGCTCACCACCACCATTTTCTTGATCCAAACCATGACCACTCATCTTTGTGAAGGGTAAGAGTTAAGGCTTTAGTGTTCAATTTGTTGTTTATTTTGTTATTCTTCTTGGATATATAATGTTTTAATTTAGGGTTTCAGTGTTTAGTTATCTTAGATTTGGGATATATTGGAGGCCGATCCTTGTTTGAAATATTGTTTTATAATTGGAGGTTTTATTGTTTTGCAATACTTGTATTTATTTTAAAATTGCTATGTATATATTTTGCAGGTTATATTTTTCGTGAGGTTCATGAAAATCTCAACAGTTAAGTTTTTGCTTTTTCCATTGCCTGCTATAAGCTATAATAACTACTAGAACACATGACTTCTATGTGCAATTTTACAACATAATATGCAGAAATAGGTACGTTTGGCAACTTCATCTTTGTAAGCATGATTTTCTTGTAAATTATATGCAGATTTTGAATTTTATGTTAAAATCTGTTATTAGATACTGTACTTTTCAATTTTCTTATTAGAGTTAGGTGTTTACGTATATGAAGTACAAATGTGTTTTGTTTCCATGGATCTGATTAATATCTTAGAAGTGATGATTTATATATACTTATACTTACATGTTGGATAGTTGATTTTAATATTTGTAACTTGTATTAAAACTATTTGCTTATGCTCATTCTTATTCTTTTCTTTGTAGGTATCATGTCTGGACGTAGTGTGGCTAGGAGTCGAGGTAGCATTGGAGGTAGAGGTAGCATCGGAGGTAGAGACCAGAATGTTTCGTTTTAGTTATGTATTATAACGGTTATTAGATTGATGAAAGATTTTTACCTTTCGTTGAACTTCATTGTCCATAGGATGCATGCATCTAAACTCAAGTCATATAACAAATGCTAAAATCAAAACAACATTTTTATTTTATAAGCATGTTTTACCAAGTGGGACCACAAGTATTATTTAGTTTTAAGTGTAATTTACGTATGTGCATTATATTATTGTCAATATACAAGAGTGTTACTATCTGTAGGTATAAATGTTGACTCAAAGTGTGGAGTAGATGTAGGAAAGACACGAGGTACAACAAAGGGAGCTTGAAGAGATAAAAATGCGTGAAAAATGACAAAGAAAAGACCTAGAAGATTTGAAAGCAAAAAGTTATTACCCGATATGACGCTTCCGACTTAAACCTCAAGACTTATGAAAGACCATTTAGTTTAAATGTTTTTCAAAACTTGTAACTTCGAAATGATGTGTATGAATATATTCGTTGACGGATTTTACTTTGATTTTTAGATACCTGGATTATTATGCATTTTAGTAGTTTGAATATTGATTGTTTACTTTTGTAGTTGAATATATATTTAATTATACAGGGAAGAAAATGGAATAAAAAATATATACTATTATTAAAAAATGGCATCTGTGGGAAATTAATCGTTGGAAAATCGTGGGAAATAATTCAAAGAAATCCGTGGGAAATCTATGGGAAAAACCCGTGAAAATTCGTGGCAAACATTTCAAGAAATCTGTGAGAAATCCATGGGAAACAAGTTCGTGGGAAATCTGTGGGAAATGAAATCTGTGGGAAATCAGTGGGAAGATTACAAAAAGTTTCATTGAAAATCCGTGGGAAATCTGTTAGTATTTCCGTGGGAAAATCCGTGGGAATATTTCCCACGAATTTATGCTCGTGGGAAAACCGTGGGAAATTTCGTGGGAAATTATTTCCCACGCCACTTTTAACGACGGCCACAATCCGTGGGAAATCCGTGGGAAAACAACCATTTCCCACGGATTTGTCCGTGGGAATACGCCAGTTTTGTAGTAGTGAATATGCGTGTGTATATACCATATGTATGTACATTATATATAATTTTAAAGTTTAGTTTTGAATCAAACACGAGTTGTATTCAAACTAAGAATGAAACTATAAGAGATCATTAAATAAATGGATTAAAAATACACAAATACAGGTTTACTAGAAGCAATACCAATGACATTATAACAAATCTTATACTCTTTAAAATTATTAGTGAAAAGAACAAATAATATGATAATTATAACATTCAATGAGATGATAATACCTGATATTAAATAGTTACGCCACATGTATCGTTTTTCAAGAGCATCTAAATACGTTTTAGTTTGTTGGCAGCTAATATGATATATCATAAACAAATCAATTTAATAAAGGATACAATTTGTTTTGGTAAGAAGAATTACGTATATATGTTTTTTTTTAATTATGACTATAACAAATATATTAATATTTTCATTATAAAAGTTTTAATTAAATGATCACAATAGTTCTTAGATATATAATAGGAATACTAATAGCACTACAATAAGGACCGTTAAAAAAATCGAAAAGACATACTTTAAATTCTAATTCCAATCCAATTTTAATTTTAGAAAAATAAACCTAGATTAGTTTAAAAAGGACACGTGTCGCATAAAAATTATGCCACATGTCGCTTTAAAAAGTTTACAATCCTGTTTTAGTTTATTGGTAGATAACTAAGAGGATATGTTTTCGCTTAGTTGACATTTGTAAGAGCATGCCATGTACGATTTTGTATGATGTGTCATTTTTTCATTAATTTCCTAATTTTAAGTTGCCATGTGTTTATCCATGTCATTTATATTATTCCTAATCATTAATCCTAATCATCCTTAATTAATAATGAAAATAATAAAAATTAAAAAATTGGATTATATATCATATCTTTTCTTTACCAATGATAACATTTTATCATATCTCGACTCCTTATTTTTATAAGTACCATAATTAAGTTTATTATTATCCATTACTTTTATTATATTGTAATTTTTTTAATAAGATATATGTTTTTTTTATATCTATTATATTGTATCTTAATTGGATAGTTAATTTTTTATAATACAACGGCATAGATTTTTTTAGTACAATACAACTAATGTAATTTTCTATCAAGTATCTATGACTACTTTAATGATTTTATTAAGTTATTCATTATTGTTTAAGTAGTTTTTTTAATAACAAACTTATGAGGTAAAAATAATTTATCATTTTTGGTATGGGGTTATTATTATGCGAATGTTGTATATAGTTTTTATATGGAGATATATTTTGAATCATTAAATCTTATTTTCAACTAATAATTATATTTTTTTTACCGTACAACATTACGTATAAAATAACAAACTTCCCTAATATATAGTAATTAAATATTATTAATAAAATTATTATCCACAGAATTTTCGTAATACATAAACTGCCATGAGTTTTCTTTAAAAAAAACGTAATAGATAAGAGCACATGTTACATATATAATAACAAACTTCCCTTATTAAAAGGTGAAAGTCCCAAGTTTGCAAGATTAAGTAATTAACAACTAATGTAAATTACACTAAGAACATAAGACAGGAAAGTAAATAAGTTTAATCATAAGTAATATTGATTAAACGATGAATACATGGTCGGTTTACAAAGAAAGAAAGAAAAATATTGTTAAGTTTTTCGACACACGAAAAACTTAACAATTATACAAAGAGAAAAACACACTAAGTGTACAATGTGGAACAAACCAACTACTTTGCGGCTAGGTCAAGTGATGCTTTATATAGGGAGAAAAGACAACACATGACAACCCAATAGATGTTGACACATAAAAGGTTGTCAACCATCTATTGGTCGATTGACCAGATCTGCATGAGTCTCTCTTTTCCATCTTGTTTCTTTCCCAAAATGGTATGAAAGAGAAACACCTTAGTACCATTTTGGTACAAGGTCACATGTCTTCATTCTGATCTATCAACACGTGTCCTTGGGGACCAGTCTTCTTATCTTCATTTTCCCGCCCATATTTGACTTACAAAACATGGCGGTGAGTCATTGAACTTATCCTTTAACTTGAAGATAAATGATAGTCGCTGATAGCTTGCTGTCGAACTGGATGGTCGCTGACAGCTCGCTGATAAGTCTCGCTAGTCTTTCAGCGAATCCATGACTCAACAATCTCCCCCTATTCGCTGAGGAGACTTAGCTTAGTAGAAATTGCTTGCACTTACAAGTAATAAAAGAAAGAATGATGGAATGCT
>CM067172.1:7716611-7827432 GCA_034093135.1 Erigeron breviscapus | reverse complement strand
CCAAAACTTATATTTCATTGAAAATAAAGATAAGTTTTACTATTTGCAGTTATTTGTAGCAGCTAAAGCAAAGTCAATGGGTAAAATTTGTATTGACGTGACTTCTACAACTACCCACATTTACACCACATCATCCGGATATATCGACAACACCTTTTCAGTTTATTTCATTATCTCGAAAGAATATCTCTCCAAACCCTAAAGGTTAGTTTCTTTGTTTCTTCTTTAATCTTTCAGATTTTTTCTTATATTACTTTGATTATTAAGTTATGCCTCGACTATCTTCTTCCCGTTCCTTAATCAAACTGAGTGAGGATTTTACTCCTTCCTATATCGCAAAAAACCCTAGTAAATGTTCGTTCGTTGATAGTGATATTGATAGGATCAAAGAATATTTTCCTAAAGGTACTGAATTTAGGGCTTTTGATTCTACTCTTATTTCTGATATGCAATCTGATATTTGGGTCTGTTTTCCTGGATTCCCTTTTGAAAACTGTTATGGGTGAAATTTCAGGTGGCAATATCCTGAAGCTCCAAGATCTTGATGTAGGAGAATATTCTGATTACTTGTTAATACTTTGCTAACGTTATGTTTCAAATATTATTATCATTTCCATGTGAGATAAGTATGCAGATTTCATAATAAAGCTAAGAAAAATATCTCCAACGGTAGAAAGAGGATTTCACACGTGGGATTAATCTTCAACACGCAAAGAAGACTTAATCTGCCAAGATAATCGGACTTCAAGTTGAATTCAGCACGAGGAGAAGAACTACAACGTTCACTTGACTGGTCAAGATACGCATTAACGTTCGACTACTGAAGACCTGGAAGATCCCTACAATCTCGCATAATTAGTTAGATCTTCAGTCTATATAAAGAATGAGGCTGATCGATCATAGGCATCCTATCTATCACTTACATACTACTCACTATACACTTGTATTCACACACAAAGCTCTCGCTATTTTCATTTACTTTACACTTAGATACATCGATCAACCGAATTCAATCATTTGTAATCATTTAACAATCATTAATAAGAGAACAAAGGCATGGACGATTGCTTCCTCCCGGGGTTTTTATGCCGGCAATCCTTAAAGGATTAAGGGCTTTTCTTCGATAACAAATCTCGGTGTTCTTGCTCTTTACTCTTTACTTTTAACGCATTATTTACTTTGATTAACATTATTTATCGTAATTTCATTTATTTCGATACTTATTATTCTGATTATCATTGTTTTACACCTTTATTTCTTGTTTAGTCGACATAATCGTTCTTTAAACCCTTTTACTAAACACATCTTTGAATCTTAAACATAATTTACAAGCCCTTAACTTCAACGTAGATTATCTTAGGTAATTTTTGACCAAAACAATTTGGCGCCCACCGTGGGGCAAAAGGTGCTTTCGATTGATTAAAAGTTCTTTTGATTTTTTATCAAAACCAATTTTCCAAAATTAATTCCGATAATGTCGACTCAACCAACTAATTCTTCACAAAACACTCAGCTGTTTCTTCTTCTATGATGCCTCCTCCTCCAGGAAATAATTCGTGTCGAAGGAACAAGAATAATGCTACTCGAATTCCGAATCAAAGCAAAGACAAAGGACCAGCTGATCGAAGTAACGAATTCCACATCGTTGGCGACACACCTGCTGGAAATTCGCCTCAGATAAATGAAGGACAACCGGAATGATCAAGCTTTTACAATGATAAAGGCTACCCAGACCCATTTAATATTGGATCTGAAGAGGCTGCTCGAAATCTCGATCATGAAGAAGTTCCTAATTTGAAATCGGTTTCCATTTTGATTTAGTCAACTGAGATTTTGCATGAGAAAGATGTTCAGAATTATCCTCAAAGGATAGAAAAGAGACAAAAGTAGTTGTTCCATTAAAATTTGGTTTCTTAGTGTACTTCTTACCCTTTTGCAAAGAGTAATTAGTAAACTGAGAGACCTTTCTTTCAAAAGGTTTTGAAGATTTGCCCTTGTAAATCTTCTTTGGAACATCAACTTTTGGTTTTGTTTGACAACAAACAACTTTTGGCTTTGTTTGCAATTCAATCTCAAGATCGGAGATTCTTTTTGTCAAAAATGTTTCGTTTGATTGAAATTGCAAACACTTATCTTCAAGACACTTGATTTGAGCACAAAAAGTCGTTCTTTCTTTTTCAACCTTGCTCACACCAAGACAAAGTTTTTCAAAAACTTTGGAAAATTTTCGTTCTTTGCTCACAAAAATTGTGGACTTATTTTGCAACTCATGGTTAAGCTTAGAAATCTTTTGTTGCAAAACAAGTTCTTTTGATTGATTGTCCAAAACAATTTTATTGAGCTCTTTGGAAGAATTGTCCAACTTATTTGTTAATTTGAAGATCTTTGATTGCAAATGATCATTTTCTTTTTGAAGATTTTCCATGTTGGACAAAATGAGATCATTTGCAGATTTGAGCTCTTTATTCTCAGATTTGAGTTGGTCAATTTCAAATTGAAGACTTTCCATTGCAGACAAATTGAGATTATTAACAGATTTGAGCTCTTTATTCTCAGATTTGAGTTGGGATATACGACGTTTGTCATGTTCGTATAGAAGGTTTTTCATTTTCTTGTTCATCTCATTGAGTTTTTCGAACGTTTGAAAACCTACAACATCACAATTATAACTATCGTCTTGAAACCATGAACACTCTTGACTTTCATGAAGATGATATGACTCCATGTTTGGTTTAAATTCAAACTCTTCGGTTGACATTTTGACTAAAGACTTGATGACAGACCAATTACAAGAACAACCAAAGACAAGAAAAAAAAATTTAGCCCAACAATTAAAAATTGTAAGCCCAAAAAAAAATCAGCCTAACAATTTTAAAAAGTAAGCCCAACTACAAAAATAACCTAGCAAATTTGATTAGCCCAAAATGAAACTTATATTGCAGCCCAACCAATTATTATGTTAAATCTCGGTCCAAATGAACAACTGGTCCAAAAGACTTAAAATTTTTTTGGTTCTTGTCTAATTGTATTGGATGCCGAGCTCAGACCTCGGCAAATGGACCAAAAAATTTTGAAAAAATTTAAATCCTGCCCACGAGTAGATTATTGATCAAAAATGATTTTGAAACAATTTTCTTGAAAATTATTGATTTGACAAATCTAATTTCAACTAAGTGCCGAGCAGTTTCTTCGGCAAATGGTATAATCAGCCAAGTCACAACACGAGTACACTGATCAACAACCAATTTCAACTGTTTGCCGAGCAGTTTCTTCGACAAATGGAGCAAATAGAAATTGATCTCAAAATACTTGGACGAATTTTGTTGATTCAACTATTTGCCGAGCTAATATCTCTGCAAACAGAACAAATAGCATCACTCTTAACCAAACTTTCTTGAAACAACTATTTGCCGAGCAATATCTCTGCAAACAGAACAAATAGCACCACTCTTGACCAAACTTTCTTGAAACAACTATTTGCCGAGCAATAAGCTCTGCAAATAGAACAAGTAGCTCCAACACTTAACAAAAATTTCTTGAAACAACTATTTGCCGAGCAATAATCTCTGCAAACAGAACAAATAGCATCACTCTTGACCAAACTTTCTTGAAACAACTATTTGCCGAGCAATAAGCTCTGCAAATAGAACAAGTAGATCCAACACTTAACCAAAATTTCTTGAAACAACTATTTGCCGAGCAATAAGCTCTGCAAATAGAACAAGTAGCTCAAACACTTAACAAAAATTTCTAGAAACAACTATTTGCCGAGCAATAAGCTCTGCAAATAGAACAAGTAGCTCCAACACTTAACAAAAATTTCTAGAAACAACTATTTGCCGAGCAATAAGCTCTGCAAATAGAACAAGTAGCTCCAACACTTAACAAAAATTTCTAGAAACAACTATTTGCCGAGCAATAAGCTCTGCAAATAGAACAAGTAGCTCCAACACTTAACAAAAATTTCTAGAAACAACTATTTGCCGAGCAATAAGCTCTGCAAATAGAACAAGTAGCTCCAACACTTAACAAAAATTTCTAGAAACAACTATTTGCCGAGCAATAAGCTCTGCAAATAGAACAAGTAGCTCCAACACTTAACAAAAATTTCTAGAAACAACTATTTGCCGAGCAATAAGCTCTGCAAATAGAACAAGTAGCTCCAACACTTAACAAAAATTTCTAGAAACAACTATTTGCCGAGCAATAAGCTCTGCAAATAGAACAAGTAGCTCCAACACTTAACAAAAATTTCTAGAAACAACTATTTGCCGAGCAATAAGCTCTGCAAATAGAACAAGTAGCTCCAACACTTAACAAAAATTTCTAGAAACAACTATTTGCCGAGCAATAAGCTCTGCAAATAGAACAAGTAGCTCCAACACTTAACAAAAATTTCTAGAAACAACTATTTGCCGAGCAATAAGCTCTGCAAATAGAACAAGTAGCTCCAACACTTAACAAAAATTTCTAGAAACAACTATTTGCCGAGCAATAAGCTCTGCAAATAGAACAAGTAGCTCCAACACTTAACAAAAATTTCTAGAAACAACTATTTGCCGAGCAATAAGCTCTGCAAATAGAACAAGTAGCTCCAACACTTAACAAAAATTTCTAGAAACAACTATTTGCCGAGCAATAAGCTCTGCAAATAGAACAAGTAGCTCCAACACTTAACAAAAATTTCTAGAAACAACTATTTGCCGAGCAATAAGCTCTGCAAATAGAACAAGTAGCTCCAACACTTAACAAAAATTTCTAGAAACAACTATTTGCCGAGCAATAAGCTCTGCAAATAGAACAAGTAGCTCCAACACTTAACAAAAATTTCTAGAAACAACTATTTGCCGAGCAATAAGCTCTGCAAATAGAACAAGTAGCTCCAACACTTAACAAAAATTTCTAGAAACAACTATTTGCCGAGCAATAAGCTCTGCAAATAGAACAAGTAGCTCCAACACTTAACAAAAATTTCTAGAAACAACTATTTGCCGAGCAATAAGCTCTGCAAATAGAACAAGTAGCTCCAACACTTAACAAAAATTTCTAGAAACAACTATTTGCCGAGCAATAAGCTCTGCAAATAGAACAAGTAGCTCCAACACTTAACAAAAATTTCTAGAAACAACTATTTGCCGAGCAATAAGCTCTGCAAATAGAACAAGTAGCTCCAACACTTAACAAAAATTTCTAGAAACAACTATTTGCCGAGCAATAAGCTCTGCAAATAGAACAAGTAGCTCCAACACTTAACAAAAATTTCTAGAAACAACTATTTGCCGAGCAATAAGCTCTGCAAATAGAACAAGTAGCTCCAACACTTAACAAAAATTTCTAGAAACAACTATTTGCCGAGCAATAAGCTCTGCAAATAGAACAAGTAGCTCCAACACTTAACAAAAATTTCTAGAAACAACTATTTGCCGAGCAATAAGCTCTGCAAATAGAACAAGTAGCTCCAACACTTAACAAAAATTTCTAGAAACAACTATTTGCCGAGCAATAAGCTCTGCAAATAGAACAAGTAGCTCCAACACTTAACAAAAATTTCTAGAAACAACTATTTGCCGAGCAATAAGCTCTGCAAATAGAACAAGTAGCTCCAACACTTAACAAAAATTTCTAGAAACAACTATTTGCCGAGCAATAAGCTCTGCAAATAGAACAAGTAGCTCCAACACTTAACAAAAATTTCTAGAAACAACTATTTGCCGAGCAATAAGCTCTGCAAATAGAACAAGTAGCTCCAACACTTAACAAAAATTTCTAGAAACAACTATTTGCCGAGCAATAAGCTCTGCAAATAGAACAAGTAGCTCCAACACTTAACAAAAATTTCTAGAAACAACTATTTGCCGAGCAATAAGCTCTGCAAATAGAACAAGTAGCTCCAAACACCCAAACGCCGAGATCACAGAAAATCATTGATTTCTCCTTCATTTTTGTGAATTAAAACTTCAAATTTGTGTCAAAATACTCAGAATTTAATCAGACTCAATTTAGGATTTTGGAATCCATAATTACAGAAAATGGACCTTAAATAACCCCAAGGAATTTATTTTCAACTCCAGGAGCATCTGCAGCACCTGGATCTGCGCCGTTTAATACGTCATTCCCAACTGCAACTCCGAATTTTGGGAGCAACATTCCTCAAAATACTCATGCTGCTGGGACATCTGCCACTATGGGCGCAGGTTTACACAATTCTAATAATTATAATGGATCATTTGCTTTTACTAACTCATCGCAGGGACAAGGACCAAATGAATATATCGCAAGAGAGTTTCAGAGGATTAAAGATATGATCTCTAGTGTTCCTGGATTCTGCAATCCAATTCCAGAGGTCAACCCTGCATCCTATCTTATTAATAGATATGGTGACAGGATCGCGAATGTAGAGATCCCAAAGAAGTTCCAGGTTCCAAATATGAAGCCATATGATGGAACTACTGATCCTCAAGAGCATATTGCATTATATTTGGAAAAAATGGAAACTGTGCCTGTTCCATCCAATCTGAAGGAAGCCTGCTTATGTAGGAGCTTTGGATCTACACTTTCAGGATCAGCCTTAAAATGGCTGCAGAGTTTGCCTCCTCTATCTATCAATTCTTTTGCTGATTTAACTAATTTGTTTTATAGTCAGTTTTCATGCAGTAGAACCTTTGAAAAATTGACTGATGATCTTTATAAAATTACTCAAAAACCACACGAATCACTTAGGGATTTTATGACTAGATTTACAAAAGAATCTCTTAATATTCCTAAATTAGATATGTTGACTGCTATACAAGCTTTGCAGAGGGGTCTCCATAAAGGATCTAAATTTCAAGAAGATCTTATAATGACACCATGCAGAAATCTCGATGAAGCCAAAGCAAGGGCTGCAAGATTTATAAGGCTTGAAGAAAATGAGCTGACATCTTCAAAACTGGAAGCTTTATCATATGATCGCCCAAATAGGAAAGCAGAAACTCCAGTATTTAAGCCAAGAAATAAGCCCTACACAAGACATGTTGACAATCAAGTGAATGCAGTCGAAGAAGATGATGGGGTCGAATATCCTGCCCTTTCAACATACTGCTTCTCAGTATCAACACCTGGCATTATAATGGCACTTAGAGATCTTGGAGACAAAGTGAGATGGCCGCAAAAGAAGAATGATTCTTATTACAAAAAGAAGGATCCCAGTCAATGGTGTGCATATCATGAAGACTTTGGCCATCTTACTGAAGATTGCAAAATGTTAAGAAGGGAGATTTCCATTCTTCTGGCCAAGGGTTATCTTAAAGAACTCCTTGGAAGGAAGAAGGCTAAGGATGTTGAAGGCATAGAATTTGCAAGGCCTAATTCGACTCAAAAAGCAGATTCTCCACCTCCAGATGCTAGAGTAATTAACACTATTTCTGGCGGATCAGAAGTATGTGGGACAACATACTCAGCAGCCAAGAGATTTGCAAAACAAAGCAAGGCAGATAAAGGAGAAAAAGGCGTGAAGAAAATGAGCTGACATCTTCAAAACTGGAAGCTTTATCATATGATCGCCCAAATAGGAAAGCAGAAACTCCAGTATTTAAGCCAAGAAATAAGCCCTACACAAGACATGTTGACAATCAAGTGAATGCAGTCGAAGAAGATGATGGGGTCGAATATCCTGCCCTTTCAACATACTGCTTCTCAGTATCAACACCTGGCATTATAATGGCACTTAGAGATCTTGGAGACAAAGTGAGATGGCCGCAAAAGAAGAATGATTCTTATTACAAAAAGAAGGATCCCAGTCAATGGTGTGCATATCATGAAGACTTTGGCCATCTTACTGAAGATTGCAAAATGTTAAGAAGGGAGATTTCCATTCTTCTGGCCAAAGGTTATCTTAAAGAGCTCCTTGGAAGGAAGAAGGCTAAGGATGTTGAAGGCATAGAATTTGCAAGGCCTAATTCGACTCAAAAAGCAGATTCTCCACCTCCAGATGCTAGAGTAATTAACACTATTTCTGGCGGATCAGAAGTATGTGGGACAACATACTCAGCAGCCAAGAGATTTGCAAAACAAAGCAAGGCAGATAAAGGAGAAAAAGGCGTGAAGAAAGCTTCAA
Organism: Erigeron breviscapus; assembly: GCA_034093135.1. Classification (NCBI taxonomy): domain Eukaryota; kingdom Viridiplantae; phylum Streptophyta; class Magnoliopsida; order Asterales; family Asteraceae; genus Erigeron; species Erigeron breviscapus. The sequence continues at coordinate 7,819,337 of CM067172.1, read as the reverse complement.
TTTCAGATTCAGATATTGTCTCTTTTGAAGACGATGACTTTGATGACATAATGGAGCCTCATCATGACGGTTTAGTTGTCACTCTATTTATTGCTAACCATTATGTTCGCAGGATCTTGATAGATAATGGAAGTTCAGTGAATATAATCAAGCTGGAGACTCTGAGAAGAATGGACATTTCTGAAGATAATATTATTGGCAAGGCGTCACCACTAATCGGATTCAGTGGCGAGACCAAATATACTGTGGGTGAAATTAAGCTACCAGTATATGTTGGAGGGGTTAATTCCATGCAAAAATTTTGTGTGGTCGACACTCTTCCAGGCTGCAACATAATTTTGGGAAGGCCTTGGATTCATGAAATGAAGGCAGTACCATCAACATATCACCAATGTGTTAAAATGCCAACACCTTGGGGAGTGATCACTGTTAAAGGAGATCAACAAGAAGCTAAGGAATGTTATACATCCACCATGAAGTCGGCAGCAAAGTCAACTTCACAATAGCAATTACAGAAGAGGATCTTCGATGTCAATGAGCCAGAGGAGCAAGATGTTAAAGAAGTTATTTTGGACCCTGAAGATCACTTGAAAGATCTTGAAGTGGCCTTCAATATCCTGGACAAGTATAACATGAAGCTGAACCCTGCAAAATGTAATTTTGGAGTAGGAGCTGGAAAATTTCTAGGATATATGGTCACTAAAAGAGGAATAGAAGCAAGCCCAGAACAGATCAAGGCTATCTTGAACTTGAAGTCTCCATCGAATGCTAAAGATGTTCAAAGATTAACTGGGAGATTGGCAGCTTTGAACAGATTCATATCAAGATCTTCTGATAGATGCAAAGAATTTTATGACATCTTGAAGAAAAATAAAAGATTCGAATGGGGAGAAAAACAAGAAGAAGCTTTCCAAGAATTAAAGAAATATCTATCTACTCCACCACTGTTGGTAAAACCTGAAGATGGTGAGCCTCTATATCTATACATGGCAGTATCTTCAAACGCAGTCAGTGCTGTCTTGGTAAAAGAAGAAGAAGGTCAACAACATCCTGTATACTATGTAAGTAAAAGTTTAATTGATGCTGAAACCAGGTACTCTCATCTTGAAAAACTTATACTTGCATTAGTTATGGCATCTACTAAGCTTAGACATTATTAAAAGCAAAAATGATTAGGGAAGTAAAATTTCCTGAATGGCTAGCAAATGTGGTGGTAGTACAAAAGAAAAATGGAAAATGGAGGGTTTGTGTAGACTTCACTGATCTTAACAAGGCCTGCCCAAAAGATCCATTTCCACTGCCACATATTGATGCAATGGTAGATGCAACTTCTGGACATGAGATGCTCACGTTTATGGACGCTTCTTCTGGATTTCAGCAAATTCAGATGGAACCTGAAGATCAAGAAGCCACCGCTTTCATGACCCCGACAGGTATTTATTGTTATATTGCTATGCCTTTTGGTCTTAAAAATGCAGGTGCGACATATCAAAGGCTAGTCAACATGATGTTCAAAGACCAACTGGGGGATACGATGGAAGTCTATATAGATGACATGGTGGTAAAATCAAAGAGAGCTGAAGATCACTTGAAAGATCTTGAAGTGGCCTTCAATATCCTGGACAAGTATAACATGAAGCTGAACCCTGCAAAATGTAATTTTGGAGTAGGAGCTGGAAAATTTCTAGGATATATGGTCACTAAAAGAGGAATAGAAGCAAGCCCAGAACAGATCAAGGCTATCTTGAACTTGAAGTCTCCATCGAATGCTAAAGATGTTCAAAGATTAACTGGGAGATTGGCAGCTTTGAACAGATTCATATCAAGATCTTCTGATAGATGCAAAGAATTTTATGACATCTTGAAGAAAAATAAAAGATTCGAATGGGGAGAAAAACAAGAAGAAGCTTTCCAAGAATTAAAGAAATATCTATCTACTCCACCACTGTTGGTAAAACCTGAAGATGGTGAGCCTCTATATCTATACATGGCAGTATCTTCAAACGCAGTCAGTGCTGTCTTGGTAAAAGAAGAAGAAGGTCAACAACATCCTGTATACTATGTAAGTAAAAGTTTAATTGATGCTGAAACCAGGTACTCTCATCTTGAAAAACTTATACTTGCATTAGTTATGGCATCTACTAAGCTTAGACATTATTTCGAAACGCATGCTATACATGTTAAAACTAATTATCCTATTAAATGTGTGCTTAGAAAACCTGAAGTATCTGGTAGAATGGCTAAGTGGTCTGTAAAACTAAGTGCTTTTAACTTAATTTATGAACCTAGGACTGCTATAAAATCTCAAGTTTTAGCCGACTTTGTGGCTGATTTTAGTACTGACCTGCAACCAGAAGTAGACTTAGAAGTAAAAATGTTAGAAGAAGCTACTGAAAAATGGATTTTATACACTGATGGTGCAGCTAATGTTAAAGGAATAGGACTAGGTATCGTACTAAAATCGCCACAGGGGGATATTATACCCCAAGCAGTGAATTGTCATTTCATAGCCACTAATAATGAAGCAGAGTATGAAGCTTTAATTTCTGGTATGCAATTAGCTAGGGATATGAATATTAGAAACCTTAAGGTATATGTAGATTCATTACTTTTGGCTAATCATTTCAATGGAACATATGCTGCAAAAGGTGAAAAATTGATGCAATATTTGGAAATAGTGAAAAAATTAGCTGAGAACTTTGATTTATTTGATATAGAACAAGTGCCTAGAGAAGAAAACACCGAGGCTGATGCTTTAGCAAATCTAGGGTCAACACTTAAGATGTCACCAGAAACTAGGATTCCTATAATTCATGTGTTACATCCTGCTATAGAAAAAGAATCAACTAATATATTGGCTGTTCAAGATACAGAATCTGAAAAATCCGGGGACAATCAAAATTCCTGGACTACACCAATAATAGAATATTTAAATACTGGGACAATCCCTAAAGATGAAAATCCAAGGAACTTCCGTATGAAAACAGCACATTACTCTATGATAAATGGTATTTTGTATAAGAAATCTCTTGCAGGACCATATCTTAGGTGCTTAGAATTTCCTGAGACTAATGAGGTTCTCAAGGATATACACGAAGGAGAATGTGGAAATCACACAGCTGGAAGATCTTTATATTCAAAGATCTTGAGAACAGGTTATTATTGGCCAACTATGAAACAAGATGCTGAAGAATATGCGAAGAAATGTGATGCTTGTCAGCGACATAGCAACATTTATCATCAACCAGCAGAACCCATGTATCCAGTTCTATCTCCATGGCCATTTATGAAATGGGGAATGGATATTGTTGGGCCAATGACAGAATCTTCAGCTGGGAAGAAATATTTTTTGGCTATGACAGATTATTTCTCAAAATGGATTGAAGCTGAAGCATACGCCAAGATTCATGAATCACATGTCATATCCTTCATTAAAAGAAATATATTGACAAGATTTGGAGTTCCAGCAGAGATAATTTGTGATAATGGATCACAATTCATAGGGAAGAAAACTACAAATTTTTGTGAAAGATGGGGTATCAAGATGATTACCTCTACTCCTGTCCATCCACAAGCTAATGGTCAAGCAGAATCAAGTAACAAAATCATAATGAATAATTTGAAGAAAAGACTGGGACAAGCTAAAGGAAAATGGGCTGAAGAATTGCCATTTGTCTTATGGGCTGATCGAACAACTTCAAAGAGTGCTACTGGACAAACGCCATTCTCACTTGTCTTTGGAGCTGAGGCAGTTCTACCTACTGAAATGGATCTACCTACTGCTAGAATTAGTTTCTTAACTTATGAGAAAAATAAAGAATTGTTACTTGAAGATTTGGAAGCTGTAACTGAGTTACGAGAAAGGACCAAGATAAGAATAGCAGCTTATCAACAACGAATTGCCAAGTCTTATAATAAGAATTTAAGATTAAGACGATTTCAAGTTGGTGATTTGGTTCTCAAGAAGGCTTTAACCAAGCCAGATGGTAAATTGAATCCAAAATGGGAAGGTCCTTATTTGATTGAGGCAGAAGCTGGAAAAGGATCTTATTGGCTTCAAGATTTACAAGGTAATCTAATTCCAAGAGCTTGGAATGCTATTCATCTCAAAACCTACCATGTATGATTAATTTTGTCTTTTGACAAAATCAGGTATGATTTCTTACTATTGAATTTTATTTTTTATCTTGTTTACCTTTTATTTTATTTTCAAAATGATGATACTGACTTGAGCGTCGGAGTGGCGTTAGCCAAATGGCTAACGTCAGTTTCTAAGATTTGTGCTTTATAGATCTCCAAGGATGATCAATATCATCAAACACATGCATTACAACGTGGAACAAGGTCTTCACCTTTTGGCTTTCACGCCAACTTTTGGTTGGAGGTTTTCACCTTCTCTTAAATTCGCCCGTGTCGCACGATAATTAATTTCACGGTTGAAGGGTTAAATTCCAAGGTCGTCGAAATTAATTCTGTTGGTTATCGATGTTACCATCGATCTCCCGAATTGGCTAACCACGCCACTCATTACACAAAACATACGAAAAAGGCTAACCACGCCTCCCAAGCAAGTTCAAGATATTGAGACACCCTCTATATCTTGAAAACCAATGAGAATCTTAAAATTAAGAATTCCCTTCTTAATTTTAATCCCTTCCAAAAATTCAATACAGTCCCATATATATTATTTCAATGCAGGAATAAATAGTGGAGACTCACAATAATTAAAGATACTGCAAGCCAAAGATCATAGCCTACAAGTGGATCTTAATTGCGAAAAAAGGTGCATGTATGTTACTCCTTAATTACTGCGTTGATGTGATTACTTACTGTTGATGTAGTCAAATAAGTCAAGAATAATTATTAACTGACATATGACGTCACATAATTGATTAATTATTTTCCGTTTTTACCCTTAAAAACACTCTTGGTTTTCGAGTTTGAAAGTAAAATGGATCAAAAGACAGTTTTCATTCAAAAGATATTTACAAAAAACTACTCAGAAGCAGTTTTACAACCATGATTGATCATTCCAGATCAATCTCGCCCCTCCTAAGTACATTGTTATTCTACAAAACACATCCCCTACCGATTCAAGTTTCTACTAACAAAAGAGTCTAAAAATGTGGGCTCTGGCCTTTGCATTATATCCTTCATCGCCCATGAAAACTTCTTATTCAGAGATATTAGGCTTCAACTTTTTGGCAACCCTTAAGTAGATCAAATCCACTTTCGCCGTTTCAAGTTCTTCCTTAGTTTTAGCCAACTCTGCTTCTAACTCCTTTATCCTTGATGCCTGAGCTTTCCTTGACTCGAGAAGCCATTGAATGTATTGATTCTGGCTCTTCAGTTCTTCATCCTTAATCCTCGCGACTTCCATGTGTGCGTATCGCATCTGGGAGAAGCACTGTAGAAAAAGATGAAAGTCAGTTTTTATAAAATAAAAATAAACTTAAAATTTTATCATACATGAAGAAGTCTCTTCTCAGATTTGTTGACCCCCCAATCAACTCTTGGAGGATCTTGGATTTGAAGATGAGATTCACCACTTGTGACCTCTGACATTGTAATGTTATGAGAATTAATCGAAATCGAAAAGATTATTTGTAATTTTCTAAGCATAAGGAAAACGAAAATTATTTGTGATTTTCGAAGAGAGAAATTGTGGCCTTATATATAGGGGTAAAAAGGTGGAAATGAACCGTAAAGTAGTTACCTATCAAATCAAGACTCTTGGTTATCCTACTTACACGCGTCTTATTTTTAAGATGGTTTCAAAATTTACTAATTGACTCCGGTCAAAGTTTTCTCTAGAAGATTCAAAGTTATTTCAACAAAATAGATTTTATTAAAATAACTTTGGGGACAATTGTTATGGGTGAAATTTCAGGTGTCAATATCCTGAAGGTCCAAGATCTTGACAGCCCAGGATCTTGACGTAGGAGAATATTCTGATTACTTGTTAATACTTTGCTAACGTTATGTTTCAAATATTATTATCATTTCCATGTGAGATAAGTATGCAGATTTCAGAATAAAGCTAAGGAAAATATCTCCAACGGTAGAAAGAGGATTTCACACGTGGGATTAATCTTCAACACGCAAAGAAGACTTAGTCTGCCAAGATAATCGGACTTCAAGTTGAATTCAGCACGAGGAGAAGAACTACAACGTTCACTTGACTGGTCAAGATACGCATTAACGTTCGACTACTGAAGACCTGGAAGATCCCTACAATCTCGCATAATTAGTTAGATCTTAGGTCTATATAAAGAATGAGGCTGATCGATCATAGGCATCCTATCTATCACTTACATACTGCTCACTATACACTTGTATTCACACATAAAGCTCTCGCTATTTTCATTTACTTTACACTTAGATACATCGATCAACCGAATTCCATCATTTGTAATCATTTAACAATCATTAATAAGAGAACAAAGGCAGGGACGATTGCTTCCTCCCGGGGTTTTTATGCCGGCAATCCTTAAAGGATTAAGGGCTTTTCCTCGATAACAAATCTCGGTGTTCTTTCTCTTTACTCTTTACTTTTAACGCATTATTTACTTTGATTAGCATTATTTATCGTAATTTCATTTATTTCGATACTTATTATTCTGATTATCATTGTTTTACACCTTTATTTCTTGTTTAGTCGACATAATCGTTCTTTAAACCCTTTTACTAAACGCATCTTTGAATCTTAAACATAATTTACAAGCCCTTAACCTCACGAACGAAAGTTTGGTTACATTATTGATCTAAGTCTTCAACGTAGATTATCTTAGGTAATTTTTGACCAAACAAAAACCTAAAATTATCATTCCCTTTTCCTGAACTTTATGAACAGTTCTTTAAACTTTCAAAATTAGCATATCCTCAAGCTATGCCTATGCTATGGAGAACCCTATATGTCTTAGATAACTTAGTTAAGGAGAAAAAGATTAAATTTAAGTTATCAGATCTTCCCCTAGCATACAATTTGCAAACTTTTGGTCCTGGTTACTACTTGCTTAAAGCTTGTAAGTCCCCACCGTTGAATGGATCGTAAATAAGACGTGGTTCGTTATGTCAAGAGTGCGGAATCCTCTTGAGATAACTAGATTGCTACTGCCTTTCGTCAATTAATCAGTAATTAATCAACCTAAGGTCACACACGAAGTGCTAGTTCGTGTAGGAGGTCACACGAGCAAGAATTCGACTTATAAGTTCTTAATTCGTTACTAATTGCGTAAATTAGCATGTATTTATACTAGTAGGGTTTTAGTTCGTGTGGGCTTAGGCCTTAATCAAATCCCATAATCCTTTTAATCAATAACCAATCGGTCTCGTGCTGACATCAGCACGAGGGTAATCCTACATGCTGATGATGTCAGCACGAGGTTCGTCCCTTTGGTCCTTTGTTTAACTTGGTGGATCTTGAGTTGGATCTTGATCATCATCTCTTCGCTTCTTTGCTAACTCATCATCCTTACAACCATCTTTATCTCCCCCTTGAGACAAGAATCGGTCAAGTCTATCTGCAAGAGAATGAACAAGAGCATTCATAACGTCCATCTCTTCCTGATGTTTTGCAGCTTGGAGGTTCAACTATTTCTCCAACGCTGTGACTCGCATCTCTAAAAACTTCTTCTCCGAAAGAATACGACTCAGCTGAACTTGTACTGGCAAAGCTGAATCTGAAGTAGAAGCAATGTGCGATGTAGAAGCAGGCGGTGGCATCGTAGTCTCAAATGAAGGCATACGAACATGAAAAGTTCCTGATGGAGGCATCTGCGGTCTTTGTAATGGTAACAACAGACGATCCATAACTGTAGCAACAGGAACTAACGCCTGAGTAGGAGTAGAACGAGGTCTAGGAGCAGGAACTATCAGCTTCTGGCTCCTGACGAACTGACGACTCTGGAGCTCTAGTAGTCGTAACAGTCGTAGCCTCAGTGACAACTCTAGAATGAGAACCATCTAAACGAATTGTGAACTTGGTTCTCGGCCTTTTCTCTCCAACAGAAGTACCAACTGAAGTAGTAGACACCGAAACAGAAGCTCTCAAGGCAGCAACTAATGGTGTATCAACTGATCCGGGTGTATGAGACATCTCCATAGCAGTATGATACTCAGCAAACTCCCTATCAATTTCTGACTGAGGTCGCTGAAGGGCTTGAATCTTCTCAACAGCGTCAATCCCTTTCCTTGTCTTCTTCTTCTCTTCAGTGGCCTATCTTCATTATCATTTTCATTTTCTGAACCATCATCAGCATTAACAGCAACAACATGTGGTTCAGAAGGACCAACAACATCTACTGGAGTAGAGGTAGAAATAGAAACCCAAGTAGTCGGCATCACAAGATTTGCCGGATCATCAATATCCTCCTCTAGAGCATCCATCTCTGAATCATCTTCCGGAACATCAGTAAATAAAGGAACTTCATTCAATCCCTCAAACTGATCAGCTCTCTCTACTTGAGGATCATCTTGATCTTGAGCATCATCATCAACAGCAGCAATAGGTTCATCATCTTCCCAACCTTGTCTTGGGCCGGGCCGAAGATCCCTTTCGTGGGCTTGCTGACGTCAGTGCGAGCATGCTGACGTCAGCACGTGGTGAATTTTCGAAATTAATTCACACGAGCTGCACACTTAACCAAAATTCGTAAATTTTTCCAGAAAACTTAACAAAGAAAAATTACAAATTTTCAGAAAACATAAACCTGTAGATACTTGTTACCTGAAACTTGTATCTACTCGAAAATGTAATCTTACCGTACATCATCCGTACTAATCTTGTCATCAAAATAATGTATAAACACAATCTTACATTATAATCTTGACATAAAATCGATCATTTTTCCATTGATGCTTAACTTAAACATATGCAAACTGTGAGTCCCAAACTCTCTTGATGGTTAACCCAGAATGTAAAATACAACAAGTCTAATAAGCACTAGATTGGACTAGTATTACTTGAATATAAATGCAAGTATATAAACAAAGTAATACAAGACTAAAAGCAATAAAATAAAGGTGGAACACAATGTAATATTTTCAAGTGTATTTTATTTATGATGTTAAATAAAATACAAGGTTGTGCGGAATCAAGATAATATAAATATGTAAGTATCCTAACAACCTATGAATTACAAATGATCTATATTTGCCAAATAACTCTTTTAGATCGAGATACTTAAAGTTGTGAAGTATCCCTGTTTAAGATCGAGAGTATTTAGACAAATTCACCTTTAATGCTAAAAGTAATTTTAACGAAGAAATGACTTTGTATTTATAGGCAAACAAATTCACCAGTGAATTTGTGCCGTACAAATATGGTTGCATGCATTTAATGAACCGACAAGGTCATTAAATGCATTGGTTAAGGTACAAGGATAAAGTCACATCAATATGACAATAATCCTTTTAACCAACCACCTTTACACACGTAAGCACTTTGGTAAAGAACAAGTGGAATGTTCTTTGGAAAGTGTGTAAAGGCAAAAAGTCAATTTCTCGATATCAGTGTTCAGACTTGTAAGGTCTAGAACACTGAAAATCCTCCAGTCGTAGATCTGGTAAGACTTCCAGTGGACTCCGCCATTTGTCAGTCTTCTTTATTCTGACTTCAGTCTTTGACTTCAGTGAGAATGTCTTCAGTAGAATAGATCTGGACTGGGGTGAAGTCCAGTGAGCTAATCTGGAGGATGTCTCCAGATTTCCTATACAAGTATTTTGCTCACTGGTCTTCCATTATTTCTGAACAAATCTTCAGAGGGACTCCAGTTTCCAAGTCTGGAGTAGGTCCAGTAAATATCATTTCTGGACAGATCTTCAGTAAGGCTCCAGTAGTCGAGTCTGGAGCGAGTCCAGTAAATCTGGACCTAACACAAACTTACATAGAAACAATTTCAATGTATAATGCATCAAAAATTCATCAATTTATCATACCAACAACCTATCACCCTAAGTCTTAGGTTGAAGTCTTGATTCTCAGAATTTAACCTATTACACCAAGTTCTAGGTTATTACAAGGTAATTCGTCCTTGTAGCACGTTTCGTGCATAAATTATTGTCCATCGCAATGCATACCTATAGAATGAAATTTATTATCTGTAACCTGCACACTTAACAAACTTCATCAATGCATCAAAATCAACAAATAACATAAGTATGCAAAAACAATCAAAATATTAACTTATCTTTTTAAAAATCTAAGTCAAGTCAAATCTTTGTCAAGCATACTCATCAACCAAAACCAATTGAAATTCTATATTATTGAAATTTCAATATTCAAAACAAAACATTTTCTAATCTTAAACAGATTAATGTCCATATTAGAAAATTCATCCTTTAAACACATATACCATAAGCAACAAGACTCATATAATCCACTAAGGATCATATAACTTCTTATGGAATTATCAGATGCTTATTAAATCTCTCGTGCAATAAGAACTAGTTTGACACTACAAACTGACACAAAACTAAAACGTTAGTACAAAAATAAAAATAAAAATAAAAATAAACACTTTAAACCTAAACTACATTATTTATATACAAGAAATTCTAAGTTTCTGCGGATTAGATCAGATTAGCAATTACATAAGCCTGCGGGTGACAAATAATTCTCTTATTATTATTTTTTTGATTTTCTCATTTTCATTTTTTGTATTTTTATGACACTAACTATATACAGACTTAAACTAGACACTCTTTTTGTATTTTTATGACACTAACTATATACAGACTTAAACTAGACACTCTTTTTGTATTTTTATGACACTAACTATATACAGACTTAAACTAGACACTCTTTTTGTATTTTTATGACTCTAGCTATTTACAAACTAAAATAAGAAATATTCAATATATATCCAAAAACTTCCTTAAACAAAGCATGTGACACTTTTTAGATTTATTTCATTTGATCAATTTAGCATTTTGCGATTAAACTTTCATTCACTTTTGCATTTCTTTATATTAAGGAACCCGTGATTTTTGATGAGACCCGTGTAGCGAACTTTCTGACAACCTATCCCAAGTTGGAAGCTTTAGGTAGGCTAGGTATACAAAGACACCCCGAGGACATACTTGTCCGAATCTCAAAGACCACATTAACCCTTATCTTGAATTCATTTCATAGCAATTATCACATTATAACTAAATTTAACTTTCATACTCATGACTTATAGAAGTTTTCACATATATACTGAATAAATCCTATAATAATGCTAGATCTTTCACAGAATTTAAGGACAGATCTAATCATTACTGAAAAGCAAGCATTCTCAGCCATATATCTGAATATGTTTCCCACAAGAACATTGTATAAATTTAAGTTCAGATTGAAGGAAACCTTGGTACTTTGTGCCTACCGATACATCCTAAATTGTAATCACTGAACTGAGCAGTTATATTACGATTAAGCAGGCTTAAAAGCTAAAGTTATCCTCACTTCTAATCATCTGAATGCATCAACTTAAATCTCTATCTTATTATTTATTTTGTTTTCTCATTTTTCATATTTTTATATTTTTATGACACTAACTATATACAGACTTAAACTAGACACTCTTTTTGTATTTTTATGACTCTAGCTATTTACAAACTTAACTAAGACACAAATAAATATACAAAAATAGTTCTTTGAGAGATCTAATATGAATCAGCATTCTTCATACCATTGAGAAGAATCAGCTTTTCAAAGCGAGTCTTATCAAATGCTTTAGTATACAAATCAGCTAGATTATCATTAGTTATAACCTTTTCCAAATGAATTAATTTCTTTTGGGCACAGTCACGTAAGAAATGATGTCTAATATCAATATGCTTGGTGACTTTATGCAAGACAGGTTATTTGTAATGTCTATAGCTGACTTATTGTCAATTCTAATAGGAGTATCAAGAAAATCCATACCGTAGTCACGTAGTTGTTGCTGAATCCACAATACCTGGGAACAACAGCTACCAACAGCCATATACTCTGCCTCGCACGAAGACTGGGCAACTGATGTCTGCTTCTTACACTGCCACGATACAAGTCTCCCTCCTAAGAACTGACATCCTCCAGTTGTAGACTTCCTGTCGTTGTTACAACCGCCAAAGTTCGAATCAGTATATGCAACAAACTCAAACGATCCTCCCATAGGATATCATAGACCAAGCCCTTGGTTTCCTTTCAAGTAACGTAGGATACGCTTTGCTGCAGCTAAATGTGACTCTTTCGGACTAGCTTGGAATCTAGCGCAAAGACAAACAGCAAACATAATATCTGGTCGTGAAGCTGTCAGATACATTAATGAGCCAATGATAGCACGATAATAAGTTGCATCAACATGCATATCTTTTGGATCAAGAACCCCTAAACCATGATTTAGCTGAAAAGGAGTACCATATGTCTTGGATTCTAACATTTGAAACCTCTCCAAGATGTCATCGACATACTTAGACTGGTGAATGAAAAATTCATCTTTCCTCTGATCAACCTGCAGTCCGAGGAAGAATTGTAGTTCCCCCACAACACTCATTTCAAACTGCTTTTTCATGCTCATTTCAAATTCTTTGCACATATTTACATTAGATGAACCAAAAATGATATCATCAACGTAAACTTGTACAATCAAATAATCTCGCTTCCGCCATTTGATAAACAATGTGCTGTCTATCGATCCTCTTGTAAAACCATTTGTTAACAAATGTGTCGACAACTTTTCATACCACACTCTGGGTGCTTGATGCAATCCATAAAGAGCCTTATCTAGTCGATATGCTCGTCTTGGATAATTAGGATCTTCAAACCCCGGTGGTTGAAAAACATAAACTTCCTCTTTAACTTCACCATACAAGAAGGCGCTCTTAACATCTAACTGATACACCTTTATACCTTTGAAACTTGCATAGGCTAAAAATAACCTTATAGCTTCAATCCGGGCAACTGGCGCAAAAGTTTCGTTATAGTCATATCCTTCTCATTGTGCAAACCCCTGAACAACCAAACGTGCCTTATTCCTTGTAACGATCCCTTTGTCATCTCGTTTGCATTTGAATACCCAACGAGTTCCAATTGGTTCTTTACCTCTAGGCACATCTACCAACTCCCATACTCCAAGTTTTTCAAATTGAGCTAATTCTTCTTGCATAGCCTCAACCCAAAAAGGATCTTGAAGTGCAGCCTTAACATTCTTAGGTTCTTCTTGTGAAATGAAACAGGAATACAAACACTCAGTTATTAGTCCTGAATCCTTACTTCACAAAATAAACTAGTCATCTCCTTATTTAACTGATTTCTAGTTCGAACAGGCTCTGAAGCATCACCAAGAATATTTTCAACAGGATGAGCCTTATTTATTCGATATTGAGGAACCGAATCAACATTTAGATTATCTCCTAAATTCGACAGAATTTGAAATTCTGGAGAACTGAAATCATCTTCCGATTCTTCAGAAATAGGATCATCATCAGGCAATGGAACCTTTGAAGGAGTGGTTGGAGTAGTGTTATCGGGTTCATTAACATCTAAATCTGATGTCTTATCATTGTTCTTACTACTTTCACCAACAACAGTAGTAGACTGAACTTTGGTTGGAGTAGTATCAACATTTTGAGCAGGAGGAGATGTAGGAGTATAATCCATATGATCTCTTAAAATGATCACATCATCAACTTTGTCAGGACCTGAATAAGAAGCAGGACCGTGTAACAAACTAAACACACTATCATAATCGAAGTTCTTGCCAGTTCCAGAATGAATAGCAGGTTTATGACTGACAATCTTGACATTAGTACCTAAGTCAACTTTGCCTGTCTGTTTATTGTAAACCCTTCGAATTGAAGTACCCGGTTTATAACCCATGAAAAATCCCTCTTCAACTTTTGGATCAAACTTTGACTGAGGAAGATATTTCAAAAAGGTATACGGAACACCAAATGGTTCAACATTCTGTAAATTTGGTCTCTTCTTATGTAGAAGCTCATAACATGTCTTATTATGATGCTTAACTACCAAAACCCGATTTAAAATATGACATGCTGTATTTACTGCTTCTGCCCAAAACATAGTAGGAAGCCCTGAATCAGCAAGCATTGTTCTGGCTGGTTCGATTAGAGTCCTATTCTTTCTTTTAGCAACTCCATTTTGTTGTGGTTCATACGGTGCACTGAATTGATGTTGGATTCTCTTGGACATACAGAAGACTTCCAATGTTTTATTCTTGAATTCAGTTCCGTTATCACTCCTGATTCTCTTAACACGAACTCCATAAATATTTTCAGTTTCAACAAAGAAATTTATCAAAATCTGTGGAGTTTCATCTTTTGATTGAAGAAAGAATACCCATGAGAATCTCGAGTAGTCATCAGTAACCACCAAACAATAGTACATCCCACCTATACTTCTTACATTCACAGGACCAAACAAGTCCATGTGAAGTAGCTCAAATGGGTTGGCAATAGAATTTTCACTCTTTGGTTTATGTGAAGACTTCTGCTGCTTACCTTTCAGACAAGGTACACATTTGTCTTCCATTTCAAACCTTTTCAATGGAACACCTTCAACCAAACCATGTTTGACAATATCATTCATCTTTCGGAAATGAATATGTCCCATTCTTCTATGCCATAACAGAGATTCAGACTCATTTGCTTTTGTTAATAAGCAAATTGGCTCCTTCGAATCATCAACACCTAACATAAGGCCATAGATATCTTTCTTCCTAGGAGCTTTCAATAGGATCCAGTCTTCAGGAATAACATACCCCGGTTTCAAAATAAGTGCTTCCTTCTCAGTAAAATGAACATGATTTCCCTTGTCACAAATCTGAGAAACACTCATGAGATTGTGAGATAGCTGTTCCACATAGTTGACTTTCTCCAATGTAATTTTCCCATTGACAACATCACCTTGACCTGAGATGTTGCCGCCCTTGGGACCAGCGAAACTAACATAAGAACCATTAATATCTACATAGTTGGACAACAATTTCTTGTCCCCTTTCATGTGCCGAGAGCATCCACTGTCAACATACCAAAGACTGATAGGCTTCCTTGGTTCTCCATGCACAATGAACACAAATTAATGTTAATTTTTGAAAGGTACCCAAACCTTTTGAGGTTTAGGTTTTCCGAATTCATCTCTCAAAATTAATTCGGTCCAATATCCATCGCTCTTAGTTGGAGCCTTGGATGTAGATGGTGTCACCGATTTTCTTTTAGACGGCGAAATGAAACGAGTCTTAGGAGGAGAATTCTTAGGTGAATGTGGACCAAACCTAGGAGGAGTTTCTAATCGATCATAAAACTTGGAAACATTTCCATGTCTACGAGGGGGTGATCGATTCTGTTGAACTTGCTTATTCCTAGGTGAATTACTCCTATGAGGTGTACGAGATCGACTCGGACTACCACCTTCATGAATACAATTTGTATCATTTTGTAAATGTCCCTGTCGTTTGGGGGTCTTAGATCGATCTTCTTTAGGTGAGATACTCCTAGATTGAGGTGATAAATTCCTCAACTTTTGAGATGGTTTTCTATGTTCACTACCATAAGATATGGATCTAAGAAATTTGACATAGTTTTGTGCATTTATATCATTTGGATGCCGCTTAGCGTAATCCTCATAATATTTCCTTTTATATGCACTCATAAACTGGCTAGAGCTAACTTGATCAACTAATCTACCTTTCCCATTAATCTTATGAGATCCAAACGTGTCCTTAGACTTGGCTGAAGATTCATTCTTAGGATCCTTGGACATCTTAAGTGGGCACTTACTAGCTATATGACCCTTATCACGACAAGTATAACATGATTTAACCTGTTTTCTTTTAGGGTGATCATATGCTATTTCAGGGACTGGTATTCCATAAGCCTTCATTTCAGCAATTGCATCTAGTGTTTGAATTGCTTCTTTCATAGTCTTTACAGGCTTACGTGGAGCAAAATGTCTACCCTTATATGGAATTTGTTCTTCTAACCATTCTTCTTTATTTTCTACACACCAAACTTTATCAATTTTAGATCTAGGTTGAATCCTAGTTATAGATACTTCTCTGTCAAAGAATACTGTATCACAGTCTTTCAGAGTATAGTATACAACTTCGTCAGGATCAAAATCTAATTCAGTCTCTATCTCTTTTTGGTGATCTTTTTGTAGAAGTAAATCAGAATCTTTAGACAAATTACTTTCCTTTTTAAGAATATCATTTTGAGTGTTTAAGTTAGCTACAATTTCACCAAGATTAGACACCTCAAGTTTCATTTCAGACACCATTTTACAAACATTGACAATTGAAAGTAAAGAACATGATACCTTCTGATCTGCAGCCTTGCAGTCTGCCATGTATGCAACAAAATCTTCAGTTGTCATACCTTCAGGTATCACAAATTCTTTCATCTAATCTTCAATGCTCTTCTCAGAAATGTCATCAACTGGTTTAGATGATTCAGTATTTCCTTCAGTAGCTTTAACAGCTGTCATAGATTCACTCTCAGATCTTACTATCTCAACAACCTTCTTCATATTCTGCTTGACTATCTCAGATGCTCTTTCTTCACTAGTGTATACAGCATAAACAATTGTTTCAGCAACTTCGTTTGCAACATGCGCATAGTCATCATAAATCTCAACTAAAATTGCATGATTTGAAGTATCTTCAGATTGTGTATCCCACTGATAAGTACCATCTGTATTTTGAACAACAACAGCCTTGGACTCCAGAAGCTGAGGAGAACCTTGCTGTTGAGGAATAGTA
Source organism: Erigeron breviscapus (assembly GCA_034093135.1). Taxonomy (NCBI): domain Eukaryota; kingdom Viridiplantae; phylum Streptophyta; class Magnoliopsida; order Asterales; family Asteraceae; genus Erigeron; species Erigeron breviscapus. The sequence goes on along the minus strand of CM067172.1, from coordinate 7,802,595 downwards.
GGAAATGTAATCATTGCTTGAGTTTTCTGGTAATTGGGTGGAGTAATACCGCCTTGATTGTAGTTTTGTCTACCAGCAACGGTATTATCAGTCCTCTTTGGACGTTGACACTCTCTTGCAAAGTGACCAAATCCATCAATTATAACATTTCACCTTGGATTTGTCAAAACCTTTTGTGCCATTACCCAAAAATCTTCCAGTTCTCTGAGAAAATCTTCTGACCTTAATAGTTAACATTGCAAGCTGCCATTGTAGATCCATTTCTTCTAAGTCATCAGGATCTATCTGATTGTGATCATCATCAATCAATGCAGGATCAGTAACCTTTCCACCAATATAAGCTTCATGAGCTGAACAGAAGGCTGAGTAGAGATTCATTCTTCCCTCTGCAGAGCTCATACTCATTGGCATGGAATGATATGACTGAGTATTGCTCTTAACATTAGTTATGGAATTGTCATAAGCAACATAACTTGCAATTCCATCTGCATCAACTATTGGTGTAGCTTCAACACCACTTAGAAATGCATTGGATCCTGAGCTAGTACTTGCCAAATGAACTGAAGAAGCATGATATAAAGATGGATCTTGAGTAAAATCCGCATGAGTATCCTTGATTCTTCTTTTCATTTCTCTATTCTTCAGTTTGGAAACTACTGTTTCAAAATCCCATGAACTGTATTCCTTGTCATCTTGAAGGTGATGAACATATTCAGTCCATATTTTTGGTAGTGAATCCAAAAATTTATCTACTAACTCAGTCTGGGGGTATACAACCTCAAAATATGATAACTAAGTGGTCAAATGACTGAATCGAGCAATTATCTCATCAAGAGATTCTCCTTTCAGTCCATTAAAGGCTTCATACTGACGTTTAAGAAGTTTAATACGATTTCTCTTCAAAGTAGCATCGCCCTCACAGTACTTTCCTAGAGCGTCCCACAATCCTTTGAAGTAGTGTACTTTTTGAATAAATGTACACTTTCTTGAGGTAAGGCCATAGTAAGAGTTGAAAGAGCCTTTCCTTCCACAACGTATTTCTTCTTTTCATCATCTGGCATATCAGTATAAGTATATCTACCAATTACGCCATTTTTCTCATAAGTTGGCCAGTCAAAACCTTGAGTTATCACCACCCACATATCAATATCATTCAGACGAATATAATCTTCAAATCGTCTTTTCCACATCCAATAATTCTCCATACGGAAAAGCTTTGGAGGTGTGTTTCCACGACCAACCTCATGATCGTGCATGATAAGTTGATTGATAAGTGTGGCATTAGGAGAGTTTCCGGCAGCAGGTACAGTAGTCATTTTGAGTCTCGTAAGATGAAAATTAACAAAAAATGTTAGTGTAGCAATTGAGTTCGTGCAGACGTGGCACGAAGTACGTCACACGAAGACACTGAGTTCGTGCAGAAGTGGCACGAAGTCACACGAAGAGCACGTGACACGAAGTGACGCACGAAGGACACTTGTCACGAATCTGAACACGAAGATCACCTCGTGCTGACGTAAGCACGAGGTCGCGCGAAAGACGATTACGAATTTGATGAAAAACTCGAATTTCGAATTGATTTTTCAATCAATAGCTAATCACACGATCTTACACCTTCTGGTAATCAACCTTAGGGCTCTGATACCACTTGTAAGTCCCTACCGTTGAATGGATCGTAAATAAGATGTGGTTCGTTATGTTAAGAGTGCGGAATCCTCTTGAGATAACTAGATTCCTACTGCCTTTCGTCAATTAATCAGTAATTAATCAACCTAAGGTCACACACGAAGTGCTAGTTCGTGTAGGAGGTCACACGAGCAACAATTCGACTTCTAAGTTCTTAATTCGTTACTAATTGCGTAAATTAGCATGTATTTATACTAGTAGGGTTTTAGTTCGTGTGGGCTTAGGCCTTAATCAAAGCCCATAAGCCTTTTAATCAATAACCAACCGGTCTCGTGCTGACATCAGCACGAGGGTAATCCTACATGCTGATGACGTCAGCACGAGGTTCGTCCCTTTGGTCCTTTGTTTGACTTGTACATAACGTCCAGCCACCGTTTAAGTGTTCTATGACACTTATAAACCTTGGCTCTACATTCTTGTACCTGCAAAACAATTATATAACACACAAACATAATAATAACCATAATTTGATTTCTCATTGAAGTTCAAATGTAATCATTAAACACAAACGTAAGTCCTAATGACTTATTAATTAAACGATTACATAGATATTCCAACCGTACTTTCACACAAATCTGCATCTCAGCTTGTTGCTCTTGTATTGAACAAGCCTTACAGCTTTTCTCAGTACATTTTTGATAATTTTGTTAAGCAACTGAGAGGTTATGGAAATGAAAAGAAAGAATTTCTTTTTCCGAGATTTGTCATGGTTATTATCAGACATAAGACAGCTGTTTTACCATTCGTTGGTGATACGTTTAATTTAGGTCGTCTTACTCACAGAGTGTTCAACGATATGATGTCACACTCTGCTGGTAATAATGTTCAGCAAATGTTGATAATCCACCATTGTTCGGACATTTGATTAATCCAGACTATGTTGCTCCAAGACAAGGTTGGGAAGATGATGAACCTATTGCTGCTGCTGCTGATGATGCTCAAGATCAAGATGATCCTCAAGTAGAGAGAGCTGATCAGTTTGAGGGATTGAATGAAGTTCCTTTATTTACTGATGTTCCGGAAGATAATTCGGAGATGGATGCTCTAGAGGAGGATATTGATGATCCGGTAAATCTTGTGATGCCGACTACTGGGGTTTCTATTTCTACCTCTACTCCAGTAGATGTTGTTGGTCCTTCTGAACCACATGTTGTTGCTGTTAATGCTGATGATGGTTCAGAAAATGAAAATGATAATGAAGATAGGCCACTGAAGAGAAGAAGAAGACAAGGGAAATGGATTGACGTTGTTGAGAAGATTCAAGCCCTTCAACGACCTCAGTCAAAAATTGATAGGGAGTTTGCTGAGTATCATACTGCTATGGAGATGTCTCATACACCCAGATCAGTTGATACACCATCAGTTGCTGCCTTGAGAGCTTCTGTTACTGAAGTTCCAGTTTCGGTGTCTACTACTTCAGTTGGTACTTCTGTTGGAGAGAAAAGGCCGAGAACCAAGTTCATGATTCGTTTAGATGGTTCTCATGCTAGAGTTGTCACTGAGGCTACGACTGTTACGATGCCTTGCAAATCTTTCGACGAAGCAAGAAATCGAGCTTTAAGATTTATCAGGCTCGAAGAAGATGAATTGATGAGAAAGAGGATGGAAGCACCCTCAACATATGATCGTCCAAATAGAAGGGCAGAAACTCCAGTGTTTCGACCAAGCAAGAATAAACCCTATACAAGAGCTGTGCAACAGAGAACAGTTATAGCAGAAAGACAGGGAGAACCTCAATATCCTGAATTATCAAAATATTGTTTTTCTGTTGATACTGCAGGGATAGTAGCAGCTATGAAGAATCTTGGGGACAAAGCCAGATGGCCTCCCAGGAATCCAAAGCCTGATGCCAGTAAAGATAAGTCGAGGTGGTGTGCCTACCACGAAGATTTCGGACATACCACAGAGGACTGCTACGCCTTCAGATGAGAGATCGGGATACTCCTCAGTAAAGGATATCTGACAGAACTCTTTGGAAAAAAGAAAGCTCAGGATATTGATGTCAAGGATTTGGGCAAGCAGAGCCAACAACAGCCACCAAGGCCCAAATCACCTCCAGCTAATGCTCGAATAATTAATTATATTGCAGGAGGATCAGAGGTGTGTGGCACATCTTTTTCAGCAGCAAAAAGAAATGCAAAGGAAGCAAAATCTGAAAGAGGAGATAAGCCAATTCAGAGATCCAGTGTGCTACGCATGGACAAAGTAACATTTGAAGAAGATGTAAGTGCACGTCTATGTCAATAGCAGTCTAGATTGTTTGGGCTTATATTGTTATATGTCTTTGTAATGTGATTGTCATTAATGAACTTAGTATTATGCATAGAATACTTGATTAAGTTTAAGTATTGAATGTATAGTAAATCTGCTAAGTGTGAATTGCGAGTTCGCAATTCACAAAAGGATATGCGACCCCGTATTTACAGGGTTAAATACGAGGTTAGTCATATAGGTAATACGACCCCGTATTTGCAGGGACAAATACGAGGCCAATCACAGAATGCGACCTCGCATTAGTGACGGGCTGGGCTGGGTTTACGAGGCCGATGTGCTGAAGCCCATGTCGGGTGTTACCTATATAAACCGAACCCTAACATAGTTTAGGGTTGAACATTTGTCGAAATATCAAGCAGGTATTGTAGGTTATAGTCGTCAAAGGTTGTTCCGCTAGCCCGAAGAAGATCTGCGAGGCCGCAGATGATCTAGGGACTTTTTGTTGATCACCAAGTTATTGTGAGGGATTCCGCACCTCAAGATAACTGGAGCAAGCTATTGATGATCCGTACCAGGGGACTTACAATTGGTATCAGAGCCTCTTGGTTTAATACCGGAAGGTTATAACTTGTTGGTGATAGACAATATTGATTTAGGGTCGTTTAGACGTGATTCTTTCACGAGTTTACGATCGGAAATCTTGTTTGTGACCTCGATTCGTATTTGCAGCAGTCGAAGGTGTTATTGTTGGTGTTTAGGGTTTCGAATTCAAGAGATCTAAGGATTCCAGCAGATTTTGCGATCTCGCGGGCTCGTATTACCTCATCCAGCTCGTATTGCGACCTGGGTAGCTAATTACGACCTCGCCAGTTCAATTGCGACCTCATGTTTTGTTTGCGACCTCGTGAGCTCTTTAAGACCTCACCAGTTCAATTACGACCTCGAGTAGTTAATTGCGACCACGTTTTTCTTCACGACCTCGTGAACTTTTACGACCTCGTTTTTATAAACACTTCGTGAATTTTGCTAGCTCGGAGAAAATGACGTCTCAATTACCCGCAAATTATCAATCTTTGCTGAATCAACTAATTTTGATGGATCATGAAACCGGAAAGGTCAACTCACCGCCCAAGTTGATAAGCCTTGATAGATATTTCAGTTGGAAGGGCATATTCGAGTCATATTGCAGGTTAATGGATGTGAGGATGTGGATATGTATTGGTAATGGTTATGTTCATCCTACTGTGCAAAATGACAAAGAACCTACTGGTTCAGGTGGTGGAAAAGCAGCTTCGTATGAGCAAATGACTGTTGATCAAAAGAAAGATTATGAAGCAGAAAGTAAAGCTTTAGGATCACTCCGAATGGCTCTCCAAGGGGAATTCTTGCACTTGTTTGAAATGTACGATAGTGCAAAAGGCTTATGGGATGCACTCAAAGAGCATTGTGAAGGTAATGATGATCTCAAGAAGAGAAGGAAGGATTTGCTGAAGAAGCAGTATTATGTCTTTACTAGCTTCAAAGATGAACCTCTTGATGAGATTTTGATTCGTTACAGTCATCTGCTGGTTGAGCTTGCATATTTTTGGTACAAACCTGATCCAGAAGATGTCATCGAGAAGTTGTTGGAAGCACTTCCAGTTAAGTGGGAAGGGTTTGTAACTTCAATCCAACAAAATCCCGAATTTAGCACATGGACTTTGGATCAGATCATTCGAAAGCTGAGAGGTCAAGACATGAAACGAAAGTCGAAGGAAGCAGGTAGCAGTGATTTTGTTCAGCGTCCTGAACTCTATCATAGCAAATCAAGCGTTCCTTCTGCAAAATCTTCAAGTAGAGGGATTACTGCCTTCTATAGTGGAGATGAGGACAAGCTGAAGATGTCAACGGATTCTGATAGCAACTTGATGTATGTAACTTCTCCAGAATCGGCCATGATAGTGCATAATGGGGTTCAGAATAGTAGTTCTCCAATTTCGGGTTACACAGGGATGCCGATGAGCATAAGATCTGCTGAGGGACAATTGGGCATGCTCGCTTCATTTGTGTCTGCTCATGAAAAGTTAATTGGAGGAAAACTAACTGATCCTGATTTGGGTAGGGAGGATTACAAGCAAGTTGATCCAGATGATTTGGAAGAAATGGATCTGAACTGGGAATTAGCTATGTTAACATTGAGAGTTCAGCGTTTCACAGATAGAACCGGAAGGAAGGTTGTGAATGGCAAAGTAGGGTTTGACAAGACCAAGGTGAAGTGTTATAACTGTGATGGTTTTGGACATTTTGCAAGAGAGTGTCAGAGGCCAAGACGGGATAACAATTCAGCTACCGGCCGTCAGAACTTCAATCAAAGTGGTTCTATAGTGAGTCAGAATTCTGGACATCAGTATGCTAATACTGGGAACCGAAGCTCAGGAGAAGCGGACAACTCAAGAGCCTTAGTTGTTCAATCTTATGGTACATATAATTGGGGTTCGACTAGTACCGATGATCAGAATCATGCATTCATGGAAATAATTCAAGACCTTGATGAAGAAATGAATGATCTTGCAGATAATTCATTAGATCCTATGGTATGTGCCAATGATCATGGTAGTGTTCATCAGAGGGTAGAAGAGGAACCTGAATCATCAGAACCAGTAAGAGCTGAGAGCGAAGATGTCGCCGAAGCTGAGACGAGCTTGATGGCACATCTTGAAGGTGTTGAACATAAGGAGCCACTAAGGAGAACTAAAGGATTATGGTTTGTCGATAGTGGATGTTCAAAACATATGACTGGTGACAAGAGACTGTTAACAGAGTTTACACCTGTTAAAGGGTCTTATGTTAGTTTTGCTGGTCCCAAGGGCGGAAGTATTTCTGGTATTGGAAAAGTCGTCAATGGAAAGATTAAAATGGATAATGTGAATTTTGTTGAGCAGCTGGAGCATAATCTGATGAGCGTATCTCAAATATGCGATAAAGGGAATCCTGTTTACTTTACAGAAAGGAAAGCTCTTATCTTGAAACCCGGATATGTTATTCCAGAGGAATGTATTTTAGTAAAGGCTCCAAGAAAGAAGGACATCTATGGTCTTGAATTAGATGTAATTGATTCAGTGGAGTCAGTTTGTTTGCTCTCCAAAGCTTCTGAAGATGAGTCTCTGCTATGGCATAGAAGGATGGATCATATCCATTTCAGAAAAATGAATTATATTACAAGCAATGGATTGGTTCTCGGTGTTCCAAATAAGAGATTTATGGTAGAGGATAAATGTGTGCCGTGCTTAAAAGGAAAACAGACTAAAAAGCCACATAAGCCGAAGACTCAGAATTCTATTGCCGCTCCATTTCAGTTACTACACATGGATTTATTTGGACCAGTAAATGTTCGGAGCATAGGGTTTATGTACTACTGTCTAGTAGTTACTGATGATTATTCTAGATTCTCGTGGGTATTTTTCTTGAAGACCAAGGATGAAACTGCTCAAATCCTCATGGAGTTCTTGGAAAGAGTTGAAAATCAGTACAACACAAGAGTGAAGAGAATCAGAAGTGATAACGGGACAGAGTTCAAAAATCAGATAATGGAAGTATATTGTCTGAGCAAAGGAATTGAGCATCAATTCAGTGCACCCTATGAGCCTCAACAGAATGGAGTAGCAGAGAGGAAAAACAGGACATTGATAGAGACCGCCAGGACTATGCTAGCTGATTCAAGGCTTCCTACTATGTTTTGGGGGGAAGCAGTGAATACTGCTTGTCACGTGTTAAATAGGGTTTTAATTGTTAAAAGATTTAATAAGACACCTTACGAGCTTTTAAACAATAGAAAACCAAATTTAACTGGGTTGGAACCTTTTGGAGTCCCATGCACATTTTTAAAAGTTCGTGATCCAACCTAAATTTGCCGAGAAGGCTGAAGAGGGAATTTTTCTTGGTTACATTCCGGGATCTCCAAATAGGAGGGTGTACAATATTAAGTCTGAAATAGTTGATGTTGGTTACAATGTCGTTATTTCTAGCTTTAATCCCCCTGTACATCAAGGGTCTTCTATCCTGTTTAATTATGATGACGTGTTTACCTCTTTTAATGGTCCTATTTCTTTTGGTGCAGGTAGTTCAGAGGTGGATGATGTAGTATTGCTACGTGATCAGAATATCGAAGCAAAGTTAACTACTCCTTCTGAATCCACGACTGCTACAGCATCAAAGAATAATGAGGTATCAAGAAAAGATCAAGATACTGAGCTTGTGTCAACTTCTCGCAACATTAATGCAGATGGTTCATCAAAGGATACTGAAGATACAAGTGAACAAGAATTAGAACCAGTTACTCCACTTACTCATGGAGAAATAGGTTCAAATTTGGGTGTAAATCTTCAAGTTGATAAAGCTATACAGCATAGAGTCAACAAGTATCATCCAGTTGAGGACATTATTGGTGAACCCAGTGCAAGGGTTAAGACAAGAGCTCAAATTATAAGCTATCTGGTTTATTCGCAGAGATGAAAGAAACCGGTATAGTTGATGAATGTATGTTCAGCTGCTTTGTATCTCAAGAAGAACCGAGTAATATTCAAATGGCTTTAAAAGATCCATCTTGGGTTGAAGCAATGCAGCAGGAACTACTTCAGTTTGACAAACTCCAGGTCTGGGAGCTTGTTGATCTACCTCCGGGAGAGTATCCTTTCGGCACCAGATGGGTTTTTAGGTGCAAAAAGGATGAAAAAGGCATTGTGACACGTAATAAAGCTCGGCTAGTTGTTCAAGGTTTTGCTCAACAGGATGGGTTAGACTACACTGAGGTGTTTGCACCGGTTGCTAGGCTAGAAGCTATTCGTTTGTTTCTAGCATTTGCTGCTTTCAAGGACATTAAGGTATATCAGTTGGATGTCAAGAGTGCGTTCTTATATGGTACTGTCCAGGAATTAGTGTATGTTACTCAACCGCCAGGGTTTGAAGATCCAGATCATCCTGATAGAGTCTATCGACTGAATAAGGCTTTGTATGGATTACATCAAGCTCCGAGGGCATGGTACGACAAACTGTCGAAGCATCTTCTTGAGAATGGTTTTGAAAGAGGATTGATCGATAGTACGTTGTATACCAAATGGAAGGGAGAGGATTTCCTACTTGTACAAGTTTACGTGGATGATATTATTTTGGATCATCAGACGAAAAGATGTGCAAGGAATTTGAGCTGATTATGAAAGGGACTTTTGAGATGAGCGCTATGGGAGAGATGAATTTCTTTTTAGGTTTGCAAGTTGAACAGAAAAAGGACAGATTCTTCATTCATCAGACGAAGTATGCACAAGATATCTTGAAACGATTTGGCATGGAAGATACTTCACCTATGGATACTCCTATACAAAAGAACCATCAACTTGGGATGTTTTCTTTCAATGATCCAGAAGTTGATCCTACTCGTTATAGGGCCATGATAGGTTCTTTGATGTATCTTACTGCATCAAGACCAGATATCATGTTTGCGGTTTGTTTGTGTGCTCGTTTTCAGTCATGTCCCAGGGAAAGTCACATGAAAGCTATTAAGCGAATTCTTCGCTACCTCAAAGGGCAACCAGTACTAGGTCTCTGGTATTCAATTGGGGGAGACTTTGAGTTCATGGCTTATACAGATGCTGACTATGGAGGCTGCAACTTTGATAGGAAATCGACTTCAGGTGGATGTCAGTTCTTAGGGGGAAGATTGGTTTCATGGCAATGTAAGAAGCAGACTTCTGTTGCGATCTCGTCTTGCGAGGCAGAATACATGGCAGCTGGTGGATGTTGTTCACAGGTTCTATGGATTCAGCAACAACTGCGTGATTACGGTCAGAATTTTCTTTGTACTCCCATAAAGATAGACAATGAATCCACCATATCCATAACCAATAATCCTGTTAAGCACAGTAGGACTAAGCACATAGACATAAGGTTTCATTTTATTCGTGATTGTGCTGAAAAGAAACTATAGTCCTAGAAAAAGTGCCGAGTGACTTTAATTTAGCTGATCTGTTCACTAAGGCTTTCGATCGAACTCGTTTCGAGTTGTTAGTCCAATTGATTGGAATGAGAAATCTATAGTGACAGTGTCTCTCAAAAGGAACTTTGTAAAATGAGTCAGTGTTTGTGTCATAATGTATGTGTGTCATATAGTGTCAGAAAAACAAAATAAAACATGAGAAAAATCAGAAAAGAAAAAGAAAATAATAAATAGAGTAAGGTCACTACATTAAGACGATTAGACGTGACTTTTGATAGCAAGGTCATTATTATTAAGATCTTAGATATAGACTTAATGTGATTGAAGAAGATTAAGAAAATCTTAGTCATAGACGTTAAGTGAATATGAAAGGTTATTTCCTTAGATATAGACTTAATGTGATTGAAGAAGATTAAGAAAATCTTAGTCATAGACGTTAAGTGAATATGAAAGGTTATTGACTCCTTAGATATAGACTTAATGTGATTGAAGAAGATTAAGAAAATCTTAGTCATAGACGTTAAGTGAATATGAAAGGTTATTGACTATATTATGCCTTAGATATAGAAATAATTTTATTTTAATATGAAAGATTATCAACTATGTTAGTAAAACCTTAGACATAGACATTAAGTGGATGTAGAAGATTATTAAAATCTTAGACATAGACATAATGTGAATGTAGAAGGTTAAATAAATCCTTAGATATAGACTTAATGTGATTGAAGAAGATTAAGAAAATCTTAGTCATAGACGTTAAGTGAATATGAAAGGTTATTAACTATATTGTGCCTTAGACATAGAAATGTCATGTTTGAATGTGAAAGGCTACATAGTTAATATTTTATGCCTTAGACATAGATATATTGTTTGAATATGAAAGGTCTTTGCTACCTTAGATATAGAAACATATATGAATGTGAAAGGCTTAAGCATTGATTATTTAGATCATATAATTGTGAAAACATGTCTTAAATTGAGGAGTGCCTAGTCAATTGTGTTTTCATAAGAATATGAAGTATTTAATCAATATTTTGTTCTATCATAGTTATGTATCCCAGTCATAAATTGAGAGGGAGTACATAAGAATGATGGTTGTTATAATGATTAGTCATCGTTATACTTCCTAAGTCATAAAATTGAGGGGGAGGTATAAGAATGAAGAATCAATTTTATAACTGGTTAGAAATATGGATTGTTGCAAGTGGTACAGATTCGGGAAAGCTTGTTTCGAGAAAGTTTTGGAAAGATTGATTGTGAAAAGTTAAAGAATTTTGTGTAAGTTTATTAACTTTTCAGGTTAAGACGAAGATCGAGGAAAAGATGAAAATTTGATGCTTACAGGTTTGATCTTTTAAATTTTCATATTTCCAGGAAGTTCGTGGTAATCGTTGATTAATTATTCAGAAACTTTGACGAAATTTTGATTTTAAAGTGTGGAGGAGGTAATTACGACCTCGTAATTGCAAGAAGCAGAATACGACCTCGTAATTGGTCTAATTGGGCTTTAGGCAAATACGACCACGTAATTGGGCCGGGTTGACCCAGACCCATTTGGGTCAAGTGGGTATATAAACCAAATTTACCCAAACACGACCTCACATATTAAAAATCAAAATTAGAGCATTACGACCCCGAAATACTACTTTGCTACCCCGTATTAGATTCGATATATACAATTAGATCAAGTGTTTTTGGTTGATATATTCGTCATCACTGTGAAAAACCGAATCTAGGTATACTATATAATCGTCCAGTAGTTAACCATGCAACAAGAAAATCAAGAAAAAGGGTTTCAAAATTTTCGAATTAGGTTTCCATATTTTCTTCGATTTTGATGTTTTCTGGGTAAAACTAAGGGTTGGGGTATCTTTATCGTTTGAATACGAGTATAAAGAAACAATTTTTACCAGTTTTGGTTGGGTAAATCACGAAATCGCGTTGGGGAAGACAAACAGTGCGACGGACTCGCATTTGGGGGTTTGCTAGCGCAGATTTGCGACCTCGTAAATGTCAATTTATTTTGACTGGTTTGACTTTCGAAATACGATGCCGATTTACGACCTGATCAATTACGTGGCCAAATTGGAAAATACGACATCGTATTTTAGAGTTTGGTTGACCGTATTTTGACCTTGAAATACGACCTCGTACAGGGATACGACCTCGTGTTTTTGACTTAACAGATTTTCAAAAGTTTATTTTTATAAAAATTTGAAAATGAGTTAATTTATCTTTAACTTAATTACAGGGATAATTTAAGTTAATTTAACAGATTTTCAAAAGTTTATTTTAATAAAGATTTGAAAATGAGTTAATGTATCTTTAACTAAATTACAGGGATAATTTATGTTAAACTATCTATAACTAAATTACCGAGATAATTTATGTTATTTCTTAACTTTATTACAGGGATAATTAAAGTTAATTATATGACTGCATATGAATTTTTATGTCTATTTGAGTAATTAATTATTTGTTATTGATTACAGAAATGGCAAGAGATTTCATAGCAGGTCATAATTATGTGATGAACTTCGATGATAATCAGGAAGGAACTGCGTATTATCATGAGATATTCGCTTTCTTCAGAAGATCAAGGATTCATCATGTTCTTACACATTCTCCAATCATATATTTAGATTATCTTAGAGATTTCTGGAATAATGCTAACTGTGTGAAGGCAGGAGATGTGTATATATTTCATACCATAGTTGCTGGGCAGCAGATACAGTTCACAGCTGCTGACCTCATTAACATTCTTAATCTGGGCACAGTTGAATAAGAAGGTGGTGCTACAGGTCTCACCAAGTTCAGACATGAAGTCATTCAAGGTGCTTTCAGAAGAATGGGGTTTGCTGCAGATATGTCAAGTAAAACTCTGTTCAAGAAGGGTTTTTATGGCAGGTGGAGGTATTTTGCACATGTGTTGCTGGTTAGTTTAAGCAACAAGAAAATCAAGAAAAAGGGTTTCAAAATTTTCGAATTAGGTTTCCATATTTTCTTCGATTTTGATGTTTTCTGGGTAAAACTAAGGGTTGGGGTATCTTTATCGTTTGAATACGAGTATAAAGAAACAATTTTTACCAGTTTTGGTTGGGTAAATCACGAAATCGCGTTGGGGAAGACAAACAGTGCGACGGACTCGCATTTGGGGGTTTGCTAGCGCAGATTTGCGACCTCGTAAATGTCAATTTATTTTGACTGGTTTGACTTTCGAAATACGATGCCGATTTACGACCTGATCAATTACGTGGCCAAATTGGAAAATACGACATCGTATTTTAGAGTTTGGTTGACCGTATTTTGACCTTGAAATACGACCTCGTACAGGGATACGACCTCGTGTTTTTGACTTAACAGATTTTCAAAAGTTTATTTTTATAAAAATTTGAAAATGAGTTAATTTATCTTTAACTTAATTACAGGGATAATTTAAGTTAATTTAACAGATTTTCAAAAGTTTATTTTAATAAAGATTTGAAAATGAGTTAATGTATCTTTAACTAAATTACAGGGATAATTTATGTTAAACTATCTATAACTAAATTACCGAGATAATTTATGTTATTTCTTAACTTTATTACAGGGATAATTAAAGTTAATTATATGACTGCATATGAATTTTTATGTCTATTTGAGTAATTAATTATTTGTTATTGATTACAGAAATGGCAAGAGATTTCATAGCAGGTCATAATTATGTGATGAACTTCGATGATAATCAGGAAGGAACTGCGTATTATCATGAGATATTCGCTTTCTTCAGAAGATCAAGGATTCATCATGTTCTTACACATTCTCCAATCATATATTTAGATTATCTTAGAGATTTCTGGAATAATGCTAACTGTGTGAAGGCAGGAGATGTGTATATATTTCATACCATAGTTGCTGGGCAGCAGATACAGTTCACAGCTGCTGACCTCATTAACATTCTTAATCTGGGCACAGTTGAATAAGAAGGTGGTGCTACAGGTCTCACCAAGTTCAGACATGAAGTCATTCAAGGTGCTTTCAGAAGAATGGGGTTTGCTGCAGATATGTCAAGTAAAACTCTGTTCAAGAAGGGTTTTTATGGCAGGTGGAGGTATTTTGCACATGTGTTGCTGGTTAGTTTAAGCAACAAGAAATCTGGTTATGATACGTTGAACCAGGAAGCCCAAGCACAGATGGTGGGCTTGGTATTTAACAAGCCATATAGTTTCTCGAAATTCTTCTTCGATGAGATGAAGAAACAGATCACAGCCACGGGAAAGAGGAGGTTTTTGATGTATCCTCGGTTCGTGATGATGATAATCAATGCTCGACTTCCAAATCTACCTGCTATAGGAGAAGTGAAGCAAGTGAGCTCGATCATCCGACGTGGTTATGATGAGTTTGTGTCTCGATACCATAATGATCCAAATGCTCAAGATGTAGCATTATTTGGTGCCATCATAAATGCCAACTACATAGCACCTACTAATGGGGTCATATCAGCTTATGAAGGGCCTCAGCCAGAGGGTGATGAAGCTGCTGAGAATGTTGGGTAGTTACATGATGTAGTAGTTCGGGAAGATGCACCAGAAGAGCCTGAAGTTGTTGTACAGGTTGCAGATGATGTGATAAACCAACCTGGAGCCAATCCCGAGATTGTAGATGATCTATTAGAGCAAATGGTTGATCCAGAGGGTGATATTGCTCAAGTGCAAAGGTACAATGCTAATGTTGATGACCTAGTAGATGTGGACCTTGACCGAGACATAGATGATTATGTAGCTGAAGCTGCAGTTGGTTCTGAAGCAGTTAGAGCTAGTGGGTCAGGTACTGAAGAAGCTAGTGGGTCAGGAGCAGGTCAGGCTAGTGGATCTGGTATGAATGCTGAAGGTAGAGGAAAGGCTGTTGCTGATGTTCAAGCAGACAGAGAGCCTTCTATCCATTCTGATGATGATTCCAGCAGTGATGGTGATGAAGATCCTTATAGATCTCATGCATTCATTAGAGTTGGATCTAAGATGGTTCCTAAACCTACTGAGGCAGTTCAAGGAAGAAGAAGGAGAGAAACAGATGAAGACTGGGTGCCAGAGCAGCCTATGCCAAAGAGAACTAGACTTGTCAGGGAACAAGAGACTTTTGCTGCTGCTGGTATGTCTGATAGTGTGCCAAGGATTGTTGTTCCTGAGACTACACAGCCACAGTTACAAACAAGTGAAGAAACCAATCTTAGTGATCTGCAGAGACAGATGAATGAGATGAGAAGTTTGATTACTCGTTTGACTGATGATTTGAAGGTTGTTAGTGACAAGAACACATTTCTTGAAGACAAGCTGGGCAAGGCTGAGGTGGTAGTGTCCAGTATGTATAAGAAGTATGTGGCTTTAGATGAGAAGGTTATCAGGATGGAAGATGCATTGAAAAAGGGAGTCAAGATCGCCGAAGAAAAACTGCATGATCTCATCGATAACTATCTCAAAGTTAGAGCTGAGAGAGATAGCTTAGGTTGCAGAGGTGATGAGCTGGCTAAAGCAAGGCATGATGATGATCAGAATAAGATCCGGATGCTGCTAGAGCTACTCAAGAGCTAGGAGGGAGTTCTGTGTTCAGAACAGAGACTCAAGGAGAGTCTAGCCAGGCTGGTATTGATGGCAAGGCAACCTCAGAAGCTCCACAAGCTCAAGAACAGATGTCTACAGAGATAAACATGGTAGTTGAGCTTGAGGCACCTCAAACCAAACCCCTTACAGAAGATGTTGATGTTGATCGATTAGACAAGGGTAAGGAATTGGTAGGGCAATCTGATGCTATTACTCTTGATACTAATAATGCTAGTGCTCAGGATAGTGAGTCTACCAAGACCGACTCTACCAATAATACTTCTACCGAGTCAGATTTGCATCCAATTATTGTGCATAGACTGGAGAAGAGGTTGGGATATGATCCACAAGCTCATATGAGAGCTAGGGCAGAGATTGCGGATTATTATTATGATCCAGGATCTTTGAGGGATCAAGAGAAAGAACGGTTAGGGTTGACTCATACTCCTTCAGAGTCAGAGTCAGATTCTGATTTTGAGACTGAGACTGAGACTGAGACTGAGAAGGAGCAGAGCAGGAGCAAGAAGAAAAAGCAGAGGAAGTAGATTAATGACAAAGACAAGACGAAGACATAGGTATGTTAACGTCTAGAAGCTATTGCCAAGGGGGAGTCTGTAAGTGCACGTCTATGTCAATAGCAGTCTAGATTGTTTGGGCTTATATTGTTATATGTCTTTGTAATGTGATTGTCATTAATGAACTTAGTATTATGCATAGAATACTAGATTAAGTTTAAGTATTGAATGTATAGTAAATCTGCTAAGTGTGAATTGCGAGTTCGCAATTCACAAAGGATATGCGACCCCGTATTTACAGGGTTAAATACGAGGTTAGTCATATAGGTAATACGACCCCGTATTTGCAGGGACAAATACGAGGCCAATCACAGAATGCGACCTCGCATTAGTGACGGGCTGGGCTGGGTTTACGAGGCCGATGTGCTGAAGCCCATGTCGGGTGTTACCTATATAAACCAAACCCTAACAGAGTTTAGGGTTGAACATTTGTCGAAATATCAAGCAGGTATTGCAGGTTATAGTCGTCAAAGGTTGTTCCGCTAGCCCGAAGAAGATCTACGAGGCCGCAGATGATCTAGGGGCTTTCTTGTTGATCACCAAGTTATTGTGAGGGATTCCGCACCTCAAGATAACTGGAGCAAGCTATTGACGATCCGTACCAGGGGACTTATAGAAGACGATATGGACAGCATTCAGGATCCTCATCATGATGGTTTAGTTGTTACTTTATATGTGGCTAACCATTTTGTACGCAGGATCTTAATTGACAATGGCCAGTTCGGTCAATATCATAAGATTAGAGACGTTGAAAAGGATGGGGATCTCTGAAGAAGAAATTGGCGGGAAATCTACAGTTCTCGTTGGTTTCAGTGGTGAAACAAACAACACCTATGGCGAAATTAAGTTGCCAGTTTACGTCGAAGGGGTAAATTCAATGCAAAATTTTTGTGTAATTGATTCTTTACTTGGCTGCAATATTATTTTAGGTAGGCCGTGGATACACGAGATGAGAGCTGTCCCTTCAACTTATCATCAATGTGTGAAGATCCCGACTCCTTGGGGGTGGTGAGATAAAAGGAGATCAACAGGATGCTAAAGAATGCTATATGGCCTCAATGAAGCCTACAACCAAGCCTACTGAAGCATAGCAATTAAAGAAGAACATCTTCGATGTCGAAGAATTTAAAGATCAAGATGTCAAAGAAATGCCAATATCGAGTGAAGATCCTGACATCAAGGTGTTCATTGGAAGAAAGATACCGGAGGATATTGAAAAAGATCTTATTGAGTTTCTAAGCAGAAGAAAATCTACGTTTGCTTGGAAACAAGAAGACATGACAGGTATCTCTAAAGATATTATTACTCATAAATTAGGAATTGATAAAAGTTTCAGGCCTATTCAACAAAAAAGAAGAAAATTTGCACCGGAAAGAAATGTGATTATTCAAGAGGATGTTGAAAGACTCTTGAAAGCTAAGATGATCAGAGAAGTGAAGTTCCCAGAATGGCTCGCAAATGTTGTGGTCGTACAAAAAAATAATGGAAAATGGAGGGTCTGTGTAGATTTTACAGATCTCAACAAGGCCTGTCCTAAGGATCCTTTCCCGCTACCACACATAGATGCAATGGTAGATGCTACAGCTGGACATGAAATGCTGACGTTCATGGATGCGTCTTCAGGATTTCAACAAATTCAAATGGAACCTGAAGATCAAGAAGCAACAGCTTTCATGACACCCACAGGTATATATTGTTATACTGCTATGCCGTTTGGATTAAAAAATGCAGGTGCGACATACCAGAGGTTGGTCAATATGATGTTCAAAGACCAACTGGGGGATACGATGGAAGTCTATATCGATGATATGGTGGTGAAATTGAAAAAGGCGGAAGATCATCTCAAGGATCTTGAAGTTGCTTTTGATATACTGGATCGCTACAACATGAAGTTAAATCCAGCAAAATGCAATTTTGGAGTAGGTGCAGGAAAATTCCTAGGTTACTTGGTAACTAAAAGAGGAATAGAGGCGAGTCCAGAACAGATAAAAGCAATAATGGAGTTGAAATCCCCTACAAATGTCAAAGATATTCAAAGACTGACCGGCAGATTAGCAGCTCTGAACAGATTTATATCAAGATCCTCAGACAGATGCAAGGAGTTTTATGATATGTTGAAGAAAAATAAGAAATTTGAATGGGGAGAAAAACAGGAAGAAACGTTTAAAGCATTGAAGACATATCTCTCAACCCACCTTTGTTAATTGTTTCGGTCAAAAATTACCTAAGATAATTTTATAAAGGATTTTAGACAACTCAAAAACCGAAGATTTGTAAGTGGGGTTTGGTGTTCAAGGATCTTCAATTAAAAGTAAAGTTTTCTTAACAATAACGATTAAAACTAAGAGTTTTAACTAAAAAGAGTTTTAAGAAAGCCTTTGAGACAGAAATACTTTGAGTAATTAAGAAAACTGTTGAAGATAAAAGTAAAGCACTGCGAATTAAAGCTAGGATCTTAAAGAAAAACAGAAAAACACAACGACACCAGAATTTTGTTGACGAGGAAAAACCCTTGATCCAGTTAAGTGATCTTAGGTAAAAAAACCCCGGGAGGATTCAATCGATCCTACCTGCTGTTCTTTTATTATTATTCTTGTTTGTGAATGATTACAATGAAATGAAATGAATGAACGAATGAATAAGAAAACTATCAATAGCTAAGTAACTAATTTGTTGTTGTTGAGTGAGTGAATGCTTGTATGATGATTGCTTGTGTGTGTAAAGTATGCGATCTCTGTGATGTGTGTGATGTCTGTGATGTGTGTGATGTCTGTGATGTGTGTAATGTGTCCCCTCTGAACGAGATCTTCTTCTATTTATAGAGCTAGACGTTGAACCATATCTCCGAAATATCTGGGATCTTCCTGGACTTGCTCTTTACGCTGAAGAAGTGGCATAGATGACCATTGAGTGTTATTCTTCACATGGTAAATCTGTTATCAATCCCGATTCTTGTGGTTGAAGTGGTAAACTATCCATTGAAACACGTTTTCTTTAGGTAACACGCTTTTATTTCGATCTTGCATATAATATCTACTATACTAGACATATATTCGTTAGTAAAATCATAGATCCTGAAGATATCAAGATCCTGTTATATTAGGATAATAACATAACATAGTCTGAACTAATAAACTAACCGGGATCAAGGATCCTTAAGACTACACATTATTAAGTGTTTATTACTGAAGGACTAAAGTGTAAATTCTATTCAGGATCTTAGTAGCGAAAATTCTACCCCAAACAATTGTCCCCAAAACTTATATTTCATTGCAAATAAATATAAGTTTTATAATTCATGGTTAATTTTAGCAGTCAAAGGAAAGTCAAGGGGTGAAATCTGCATTGATGGGACTTTTACAACTACCCACATTTATCTCCACATATATCGACAGTTTTCTTTTTCAGTTTTTATCTTGAGCCAACATCTCTTCAAACCCTAAAGGTTAGTTTTTCTTTTTTCTTCAATCTTTCAAGTTTTTCTTTGTTTTTCGTTTATTAAGTTATGCTCGAATATCTTATTCCCGTTCCTCAATCAAAGTGAGCGAAGACTTCAGTCCTACTTACATCGCTAAAAACCCTAGTAAATGTTTGTTTGTTGATAGTGATATTGATAGGATTAAGGATTACTTTCCTAAAGGTACTGAATTTAGGGCTTTTGATCCTACTCTTACTTCTGACATGCAATCAGATCTATGGGTTTGTTTTCCCGGGTTTCCTTTTGAAAACCTAAAACTATCATTCCCCTTTCCCAAATTGTACGAACAGTTCTTTAAGTTTTCAAAATTAGCATATCCTCAAGCTATGCCTATGCTATGGAGAACCCTATATGTTTTAGACAACCTAGTTAAGGAGAAAAAGATTGAATTTAAGTTATCAGATCTTCCCTTAGCATACAATTTGCAAACTTTTGGTCCTGGTTACTACATGGTTAAGGCTCCTAAGAAGGATGAGAAGTTGGCTTTGGGTGTTACTCAAAATGACCCATTATGGAAAAGTAGATTTTTCTATGTCTCAAAAAAGTCTCTTCCTAAGGGATCCTATCTTCCTACTGCTTGGACGGAGAAGGGTAGGGACTCATTTTTCTCTTTATCTTATCTGTTCAGTTTAATGGTTATTTGCTTCTAATCAATTTTGTTACAGCTAATCTCGAAGGATTTCCTACTAGTGAAGATTCAGGACCAAGCAGGGTGAAAAACATATTGTCTCTTCCAGCAGAAATCAGGACTTTTCAAGCTCTACCAGAATCTCCTAATACCTCTAATTCCAACCAACTTGTTGTCATGGCCGGTATGCTTCTATAAAACTATTGTCTCAAATTTTAAATATTATACTAACACATTTTTAACTTCCGCAGACTCTGGAGTGTTCAATCTAGATATTGTTAATCAACGTATTGGGGATATTAAGTCAGAATCTACTGGTAAAGGCAAAACTACTTCTGGAACCACCACTAAGGCATCTAAGCGTCCTAAGATTACTCATTCAGGTTCAAACCTTGAGTTTGATAATTTGGTTCAACCCTTGAATCCCATTCCTATTAATCAAATTTCTCCTAATATGACTCTCAACGCTGCTTTGGATCAAGCTGCAATGGTAAGTCACTCTCTAGTATCTACCTTACTCATCTCCTAGGATACTTGCTTAATTATTTCTCTTCCTCTAGTTGTTGAAAACAGCTCAAGACAGAGCCATGGAAGAGAACCAAAGCATGACCAGCTTACTAGAAGAAAAGAAGTCAATGGCGGATGAGATTAAGGCTTTGAATACTGAATCAAAGAAACTAAAAGAGGTTAAGGCTAATTTAACCAAGAAGAGTGATTATTATATGGCGAGGGCAAAGGAAGCTGAAAAGGGCAATGATGAGAAGATGAAGAAAGCTCTGCATGCTCAAAAGGAGATGTGTATCAGTAGTGCTTCTTGTAGTGTTCTTAAGGCTAAGATCAAGATGGCTTCTGAAGCAAAAGCAGAAGGTTTTGAAACTGACAAGTGGAATGTAGCGGACTGTTTTGGTCAAAAATTACCTAAGATAATCTACGTTGAAGACTTAGATCAATAATGTAACCAAAGTTTCGTTCGTGAGGTTAAGGGCTTGTAAATTATGTTTAAGATTCAAAGATGCGTTTAGTAAAAGGGTTTAAAGAACGATTATGTCGACTAAACAAGAAATAAAGGTGTAAAACAATGATAATCAGAATAATAAGTATCGAAATAAATGAAATTACGATAAATAATGCTAATCAAAGTAAATAATGCGTTAAAAGTAAAGAGTAAAGAGCAAGAACACCAAGATTTGTTATCGAGGAAAAGCCCTTAATCCTTTAAGGATTGCCGACATAAAAACCCCGGGAGGAAGCAATCGTCCCTGCCTTTGTTCTCTTATTAATGATTGTTAAATGATTACAAATGATGGAATTCGGTTGATCGATGTATCTAAGTGTAAAGTAAATGAAAATAGCGAGAGCTTTGTGTGTGAATACAAGTGTATAGTGAGCAGTATGTAAGTGATAGATAGGATGCCTATGATCGATCAGCCTCATTCTTTATATAGACCTAAGATCTAACTAATTATGCGAGATTGTAGGGATCTTCCAGGTCTTCAGTAGTCGAACGTTAATGCGTATCTTGACCAGTCAAGTGAACGTTGTAGTTCTTCTCCTCGTGCTGAATTCAACTTGAAGTCCGATTATCTTGGCAGATTAAGTCTTCTTTGCGTGTTGAAGATTAATCCCACGTGTGAAATCCTCTTTCTACCGTTGGAGATATAACAAGTAATTAGAATATTCTCCTACGTCAAGATCCTGGGCTGTCAAGATCTTGGAGCTTCAGGATATTGACACTTGAAATTTCACCCATAACACGGACTGGAGAGAGAAATTGGCTTTGTTTTCTCAAAAGAACTCTGAAACAGCTGAATCTAAAGATGAAGGATCTGAGAAAGACACAGCCCTGAGCGAAGGAGGTGACCAATCCAAACCAGTAGATGTCTCGGAGGACGATGAAGAGAAGAAGGAGGAGGAAGTTGCTGAGGATCAGGGCGTTGAACAGTTGGGTGACGCTTGATCTTATGTTTTTAAGTTATGAACAATATATTAGTTTTCTTAGGGAAGTGGTTTGTACCTTAAACAATTTCTGTGGGGGTTAACTAACCTGGAATGGTTAGTTTCGGTGGTGTATTAAAAATGGTTTATGTTGGCCATTTTGAACTTATGCTACTATAACTTTATATTTTCCTAATTTAGCTAACTGTCCCCAGTATTAAGGAGTTTTTGAAATGTGGTTGAGATAATCCTGGGATCTTGGCTTATATATATACCTACATCCCATTAGCATCTATCATCAATCACTTTCTAGTCATGAATAATTCTAAGGCTATCGATACTCCCAATACTGATCCTCTAGCCAAACAGACTAATCGTAGACGGTTTGAAGATGATGTCTTCCATCAAAGGCTCAGCGAAGTTAAGGAAGAATTCGATTCAGTAAGTGTAATTCCTTTATTTTTCTAATCACCTATTCTAGAAATTAAAACAAATGATTGACTGTTTTGAGCATGAATTGCAAGTAACAGACTTAACCATTGCTCGCCTAAGAAAACTTTCTATCATACTGATGTGACCAATTTATATAGATCGCCCACATCATTATTGGCCTTTTTCGTATGTGTTTTGAGTCGATTTTGTATGCATTTGGCGCGTTTATGGTGTTTGTTAGTGCTTTCAGGTTCTTAGCAGGTTGTGCGTCCAATTGGTGCAGTTTCTGACGATTTTTAGGCCAAGATGTTGATCGAGTGTTCGAGAGCCGATAATAAAGAAGAACAAAGATTTCAGCAAGTTTACACTGCGCCGTAGTGGGAAGAATGCAACCCCACTGCGCCGCAGTCAAAGGGTGCCAAGGCCAAAGCTTTCCAGTGGTTTAACACTGCGCCGCAGTGGGAGGGACGTTGCCCCACTGCACCGCAGTTAAAGGCCGAGTAAAAGTAATGAATTTCCAGTGGATTACCACTGCGCCGCAGTGGGAGTATTCACACCCCACTGCGCCGCAGTCACCATATGATCAGAATTCCAGGGACTCTTCACTGTGCCGCAGTGGGGGTGCACCATGCCCACTGCGCCGCAGTGACTACACGGGGAAATCAGGGTTACAGCCTCTTTGCATCAGATTTTGGGGGAGGTATAAAAAGAAAAAAACCCTATTTTCCCAATCGATCAAAATTTTCTTTCTAGGAGCTGTTCTACCGCGAATTCTTCGAAGGATCATCTCAGATTTCATCATTGGATTCATTGAAGATTCAAGAACACCCATCTAGATCGTATCTAATTTTCCGTCTTTGCAATTTTACATTCAACAAATATTGGTACAATATGTTCTCTTTCAATTTCTTTTATGAATTTCAATTTAGTATGAGTGGCTAGATTTATAATCATCCACTTTGATGAAACTTGACGAATGATATGATTGCAATATTTTAATTCAAGAGTTGATTAAATTATCGTTGTGTCGTGATCTTTATCAATTAATTCCTTGTGATTTATTCTTTTGATGTTGATGGTGTATGTGTTCATCGTTAGTGGTACTAGGTGAATATGTTTATCATTGCAATTCGATTGTCTATGGTCATTTGTCACCGGTTCATGGTATGACGGTGAATGTCAAATCTATAATAGGAATTAATCGGTAAACGTGTTTAGAAACGGTTGGTGGTACCACCTTTTCATTCACATAGGCATAATTGGTAATTGGATAATCAAGCAAACTAATTGTTGGGGAGATTTTCTAGGAATTGGTGGTACCGGCTTGGGTAATTCAACTAGCAACTTAGGTGTTGGGGTGATTTGCGAGCGGTTGGTGGTACCACGCGAGCATTTTTATCCTTTCACGATTATCTTGTCAACTCTAAATAATTTGATCTTTAACATGTGCAATCATAACTGAAGTCAAGTGAATTCGAAGTGGATGATCTTTATTTATATTGTTTGAACTTTCTTTACTTTCAATTGTCTTGTTATTTAAATTTCTTTAATTTCAAATTGTCAAAGTGAGGTAGCGATTTGGCTACGGTTCCATCCTTATTCTAAAACCACTTTAGTAAACAATTATTTTAAAACCAATCCCCGCGAACGATCTCGGACTTACTACTTACTATACTATATGTGATCAGGTCCACTGCCTGAAAGTGTGTAGTAGTCGGTTTTTAGTGGGTACTTATTTATAAATTTTACAAACTCGATTTCACGCATCAAGTTTTTGGCGCCGCTGCCGGGGATTGTGTGCCGATTTAGTTGTTAATTTAGTGGTTTGATCCTTTCTCACGCGTGAGGAAGTTACTTGTTTTATTAGTTTAGTTTTCTTTTCTTATCACAGTTGCATTTGACGTGTTTGTGTTAGTTGTGTGTTTGCAGGCATATTTCTTTAGTTGATGAACTTGCGTTCTTCGGGTCTACCTTTGAATAGTCCTTTGTCTACTCCGAGAAGACCAATAGGGCGTCGGTTTAACTTCACTGAACCCACAACACCAATACCAACACCGTTTTCACTATAGCTAAACCCACTCCTGATTCGGACGAGGAAGGTTTTATTTAGACGAATTTTTCCATTTAGAAGTTAAGCAAGAAGAGATGGGTGACGAACAACCAAGGGATCCAAATGACACTCGCTATGGCGAGAGGGTTCGAACTATTCCAACTAGCCGTGGCTCCGCCATTAGACCACCGGCCATTGATCACACTTTCAATTTGAAAGGGAATCATCTTAAGAGCATAGAAGAGCACCAATTTGATGGAAAAAGGAAATGGGATCCTTACCAACACTTGGATAGGTTTGAAAAGTTGGCTCGGCTTTATCAATATGGTCAAAATCAAATGAATGCCGTGAAACTTGAGACATTTCCCATGTCAATCACCAGAGAAGCACTTGATTGGTTCAATGATCTTCCAGAAAATTCAATCACTACTTGGAACCAACTTAAGGAGGCTTTCATTGATGAGTTTTATTCACTTAGAACTCAAAGAAAGTTGGAGAATATGATTAGGTCGTTTGAACAAGATGATGGAGAAGATGTTGCAGATGCTTGGGTTCGTTTCAAGGAGATGTTGAGAAATTGTCCAGGTCACAATTTGACTAAGGAACAATATGTGGAGCTTTTCTTTGATGGTTTAAATAAGAAGTCTAAACGAGAATTGGGATATGCTTTTGGGGGTAGTTTCAATAACATTACACCCAATGAAGGCTATCAAATCTTGGAAGACATGGCAAAGGATAACTCAAATATGGATGATGAAAGGTTCTTGAAGAATGAAAGAAAGATGAAGAAAGGAACTAACCAAGGGAGAGTTGCTAAGGTTGAAGCTAGCAACGATTCAGGGGTTATTGGAGAGATTAAGGCGCTATCTGAGCGCATGGATAGGAGCTTTGCTGCTCAAGAGACTAGGTTTGGAGAAATTGAGAGGGATGTTAAGGTCGTAGCCGATGGGTGTGATCATTGTGGTGATATGCACTATTCTGATGAGTGTCCAAATCGGGCACCCGAAGATGTGAACTATGTTCAGAATCAACCCCAAGGGAGCTACCACCGCAACACCGGTTTCCAGAACCAGCCTTCAGGTAATTCTTCTTATAACTCTCCTTTTCATGCTAATGCTCCTCATTTTTCAGGTAACAGGTGGCAAAGAGATAATTATCAGAATTAGCCACAACAACAGACTCAGCAAGGACAAGGATCAGGTTCTTCTTCTTCTAATGCCGATCCTAATGCCGAGTTGAGGGAGATGATGAAGCAGTTGGCTAGTAATCAAGTTGAAACAAACACTAGCATTCAAATGATCAGGGATGATACTAAGATTTTGAATGAGAGGTTGGATCAGATAAGCGGGAAGATGGAGATCAACATGAAAAATCAGGGTGCTAATTTCAAGGATCTCGAAAGTAGGATGGCAGCTCTTGCTAAGCCCACGGGGACTCTTCCTAGCAACACACAGCAGAATCCTAGACCTCAGTTTAATTCAGGACAGTTTAGTCAGGGACAGAAATACACTCCACCTCCAGTCCGTAATGAGCAAGCCAAAGCCATCACCACTCGTACTGGTAGGTCTTATGACCCACCTCCTATTCCTAATGTTGTTGTTTCAGATGTGCAGGATAACGGGGGAGATGATACCGATGTTGATGAAGAGATAGTGATGGAGGAAGATTCGACCGTGAAGACTCCGGTCACTCCATCAAAACCGGCTGTGGTTCCAGAGGTTAAACCATACAAGCCGAAGATACCATTTCCACAGAGGTTCAGGAAAGCAAAGCTGAAGGAGCAATATAACAAGTTTGTGGACATGATCAAAAATGTTCATATTAATGTTCCTTTAGTTGATCTTATTCAGGGGATGCCCAATTATGCTAAGTTCATTAAGGAGCTTGTGACAGACAAAGGGAAGTTTGAAGAGGCAAATGCCACTTTTATTAATGCCGAGTGTTCTGCTATCTTGCACAACCGCATTCCACCAAAGCTTGAAGACCCAGGGAGTTTTCTTATCACTTGCTCTATTAGAACTATTATTTGTAAAGCCTTAGCTGATTTAGGGGCTAGCATCAATTTGATGCCTTACTCGGTTTATGCCAAGTTGTCATTGGGAGTCCTTCGCCCTACTCGCATGAGTATAAGACTTGCTGACCATTCTTTTTAGTATCCCATCGGGATTGCCGAGAACATTAGTGTCAGAGTGGGCCATATTGTTTTTCTAGTTGACTTCGTTATCCTCGAAATGGAGGAAGATACGAAGATCCCTCTTATTCTTGGACGCCCATTACTTAATACCGCGGATGCTATCACCCGTGTGAAGGATAAGGAAATTTCTTTAGGCGTAGGAACTGATAGGATTGTATTTAATATTGAAAAGTCTATTAAGCATTCATATTCTAATGATGAGACTTGTTTCAGGATTGATGTCATTGATGATGCATTGGATCAAGAATTTCAGGATTTCATGGAGACTGATATTGGAGAGGAAGAGATCGCTAATTTAGGATCTGGAGAAATTACTGATGAAGCTTTGTTTGCAGAGGTCATGGCACTGAGCTTGGATGAATCACCTCCCGAGGACGAGACTTTTGAGGAGGTAGTTGCTGACGGGAGTTCAAGGGTACCTAACTCTGTTGATGTACCACCTACTAACTTGGAGCTCAAGCCGCTTCCAGGCCATCTAGAGTATGCGTATCTGTCAGGTGAGTCTTGTGAGTCCCTCGATAGCTACGGATCGCTCTCGAGATCGTCTATTGTTATGTCGTGAGTGCGGAATCCTCACGAGATAACTAGTTTGATTAGTTATCGAGTATATTGCTAATTATATCAATATAATTGGCCTTATGTGATCTATCTTCGTTTTCTATAAGCTAGAAACGAACTTAGTCGCCTATGGTGTGTGTATATATGAACTCGATGCTTAATTTAGGGTTTCCAATCGTTTATATATGTTCACGATCGAT
This sequence comes from Erigeron breviscapus, assembly GCA_034093135.1. Classification (NCBI taxonomy): domain Eukaryota; kingdom Viridiplantae; phylum Streptophyta; class Magnoliopsida; order Asterales; family Asteraceae; genus Erigeron; species Erigeron breviscapus. The sequence goes on along the minus strand of CM067172.1, from coordinate 7,775,101 downwards.
ATTGGGCTTGCTGGGCTTTGTTCTTACGAACTTAGCAGCCCAGCCCATATAACGAAGATTAACTTCGTTAGTTCCCAACGAAGATTATCTTCGTTAGTACTAATTACCATCAACATCTATGCCTAGTTATTTTCCAAGTACTACAAGGAACCTAACATATATTATGTTTGTACTTGTATAACATACATAACAAACATCATATATAAACACATATATAACACCAAAACATGTAATCGATCATTACCAAAACACGAAGTTCATAATCTATCAATTACACATATATACATAAGACATAAAATAACATAATGTCTTAATCCAAAAGACTAATCAAATCTAAGTTGCTGTTGTCACATCAACATGCATCAACAAACTCCCCCTTGACAGCAGCATCTTCGATTTCTTCAGTCTTCAAAAATACCTTCATCATCCATCAAATAACAATCGTTTGCTATTTGCATGGATATTTTCGTGTAAGCAGACTTGGAGAATCTTACGATATCGATCTTCTTCATTCTTCCAAAATGGTAAAAATGAACATTCAGTATCATATAATTTTCTCTGATCATTTCTCGAGAAGTTAACCAACTGCATTGGATCATACATCCTTCTCAACAACATCTTCTTCTTCGAGTCTGCATACATCTTGGCTTCACCAGAATTTCGATCAATCTCCCAATTATCCATTTTATCCAAGACATCTTGTGCCCATTTCTTGGCAGGGACTTTGATCATACATTTAATATCACGTTGAATATACTCAACACTTTTATCTGGCTTAACCACCTTCTTCTTTCGTCTAGGTTCAATATGAAACTTTGATTTTTCAGAGTCTTTCATATTCGATCTCAACTTGAAATTTTCATGAAGATTCTTACCAACCACATCAGCAAGACCATAACCACTTGGATTGATAATCCTGTTATTTCCTAGTTTATGTAAGTCTTCTTCACACAAACTTCTGAAATGTCTCTCACGCCATGCTAGATACTGACAACCTTCTGGTCTTTTAAGAACAAACAGCTTCAGTTCTTCATCATAAAACCAACTCCAGATTATTGTCTTATATCTTGCAGCATTTTTATCTGAGATATGAGTCCAATACATGATGGGTTTCATAGTATCCCATGTGACTAGATAATCATTGATTCTTTGACCAGGCACAAATCGATCAATCTCATGTAGTGGATCATCTTCTCTGAGAGGTACAGGATAATTATTTGGATTAAAAGGTCTTGTCAAGTTGATTTCCCAGTGAAAAGGAATCAATGCATCATCAATCCTAGCATATACCACGAAGTTTAAAACTTTAGCGGAGCTACTAATTGAAGTTTGAAGCATTCTTTCCTTAACTTCTTTCCTCTTTATCTCTAACTCTTTTCTTTCTTCCAAAGATGGGTCTTCTGAAGTTGAATCCCAAACATCATCAAACCCATAAGGTTTCTTGAATATATTTATATCCGGTTCAGGAACAAGCTCACCTTCCTCAAGTTCATCACCATCAAAGAATAATTCTGTATCATCTGTATCATCTATTAAGATTACACAAAATGAACACCAGAATACAATGAATAATCATGTATCATCTGTATCATCTGTATCATCTGTATCATCTGTATCATCTGTATCATCTGTATCATCTGTATCATCTGTATCATCTGTATCATCTGTATCATCTGTATCATCTGTATCATCTGTATCATCTGTATCATCTGTATCATCTGTATCATCTGTATCATCTGTATCATCTGTATCATCTGTATCATCTGTATCATCTGTATCATCTGTATCATCTGTATCATCTGTATCATCTGTATCATCTGTATCATCTGTATCATCTGTATCATCTGTATCATCTGTATCATCTGTATCATCTGTATCATCTGTATCATCTGTATCATCTGTATCATCTGTATCATCTGTATCATCTGTATCATCTGTATCATCTGTATCATCTGTATCATCTGTATCATCTGTATCATCTGTATCATCTGTATCATCTGTATCATCTGTATCATCTGTATCATCTGTATCATCTGTATCATCCGGTTCAGGAACAAGCTCACCCTCCTCAAGTTCATCACCATCGAAGAGTAATTCTGTATCATCTGTATCATCTGAATCAAGTGCTTCAATAACTTCAGCCTCTCGAGGAGCGCTTGAACCACCCGCACCAGAAGTACCAGTCTGAGTAGTATCTCTTCTTGTCTCCCCCTGAGTTTCAACCCCTTTTCCTTTGTCAGAAACTGGGCGAGAATCACTCCTATTACCAGCATTATCAGCATCATCATCATCATTCTGACCCCTTGGCTGAACTGCTGATAATCTGCAAACTTCTTCAGGAACTTCTCCCCCTTGATTCTTGACCCAGTTGAGTAAAAAGGTCAAAGTACCTCGAACATTCGTAAGATCAGACTCTAACGTATCAACACGAGCCTGGAGAACATCTATACGCCTAACTAGGGAGTAATCTGAAGGAATAGGAGGAAAAGTAGGCAATCTGGGCAATATTGGTATAGCAGGAGGCAACAATGGACGCAATGTTGCACTACCAGCAACAAAAGCAACCGGTGCAGTAGCGACAACAGGAATAGCAGCATCAGCGGCAGATACTGAAGTAGCCTCAGAAATTCGTGTACGCTTAGCTCTGCGATAAGTGATAGGAGCATCCAGTGTCCTCTTCGGTCCAACAGTACTTGTACCTTCATGAAATGGACTTGATGCCATATCTGTATGTTCCAATGCTTCTTGATGCTGAAGTACAGCTTCTTGTTCAGCACCAACATCCTCATCCTGATTAACTTCTTCTTGAGTAACATGTTCATCATGAACAGATTGATCCGTATCAGAAAGAACCGGTGAAGAATGACATGCCTTACTCCGACGCTCTCGGCGTAAAGCACCAGGTACATCTTCTCGAGAAAAGTGATATGAATTCGTTAGTTGAAAGAAGAGTCTAAGTTCGTAAGTCCTGTTTGAGAACCTAAGTTCGTAGAAGTAAACGAAAGTTAACTTCGTAGACATTCTGAACAGCAGTTGGTTCCAAAATCAAATATTTGATTCGTAAAACATTGATTAACACTTTATTTGCCCAAAATCAATCACAAAACATTTGTATCACTAAAATGAAGCATAACCCACTTCGATTTTACAAACGAATTAAGGATCCAATGGATTTAAAATCAAAAACGAAATTAAACCCTAGAACCTAAAATATATCTTGAAACCGATTGAGTTCATGTAAAATTTGGGCAAAAACAAGAATCAAGAATTGGGGATTTGTGAATGACGATAGTAGATAATATACCTGAATCACTTATTTCAACAAAAATCGAAATAACAAGCCGAGAATCAAGTGAAATCAAGTAATTTGATTGATGAAGATATAGGGGTTTAAGCAGCTTAAATTCGTTTTCTTTAAAAATTTTGGCAATGAAAAAGAGAAAAACGAATTAAGTTGAGATATATATATGGATGGTTAAAAGATGGGTCAAAACGGGTCGGGTAAAAAGGTCGGTCAAAAATAAGGGGAACGAAGTTAACCTTCGTAAACTCAAAGGGAACGAAGATAGAGGTTATCTTCGTTTAAAACCAAATAAAACGAAATTAGATGTGACGAAAATAAGTTCAATTTTCTGAAGTACAAGTCCAAACGAAGTTAATCACTATCTTCGTAAGAACAATTTTGTACTTAGAAAATTTTTCAAGATTCGTCATCACGAAACTTTCCAAGATGCAACCCCTTGACCTAATCCTGTACATAGCAACAACTCGTTAAAAGCAACTTGTTCATGCCTTGTACCAAGAAGTACCACCATCTAAAATCATCATCATAATGTAAGTATTTTACAAACATTATAATCTTGAATAAAAACAAAACCCCACGATCTAAAATCAACCATTAACAAACCTGAAGATAATCAATGAACATATTAACATCGTTACCAACCACGACCATGATACGGAGAGCATTTCTCTAATCAATGAGATGCTTGACGGCAAACCATCTTGAAACACTTAAGTCCCATATTAGATGCCGTCTACAAAACTAACAAACAATGAATAGTCCAAAAATCCAATGAAGAACTTTGTAAAGTTTCCGAAATCATGTCATAAGTCAAGGTACGAAAATCAAAAGAAACACGTATCAACACTGATTAATTTCACTAAATACATGAAATGTAAAGTAAATAAATACTCTAAAGACAGATTCATGTATTCTTCCTTCACGTGCTCATATTGCATCACAATATTGTCATTTCACATCAAAATTCCCGTCTCCACGATATCATCTGTATTACTAACACTGTATTGCAACAAAGATCAACATTCCAACTTTATCTTCTTAACCTGAACACTGCACATTTACCAAAAATGCATTAACGCATCAAGAGCAAAGACATAATAATGCAGAAAATTCAAGCTAAAACACACAACATTAGGGTTAACAATTACGAAATACTCAAGATTCTAACAAAAGATCAAGGGAGGTCATTCCATTGTCAAACCCTAAAATGTCACCAAGTTATTAATTAAATTCGTAACTTGAAACAACTTAACCTTGTGAAATTTCAAATAAATTTGACTTTTCACATAACACTTAAAAGATCATTTTCTAAACTTAAACAAGTTAAAGTCCATATCAGAAAATCTTCTTTTGTACAAATCACATAACCTCATCAAGAATTCAAATGAATGAATTCAGCAAAACATATACTCAACAGAATTTAAGTAGAATCTCTCGTGCAATAAGAACTTATGAAAATACTATTTTGACTCAATAAAATGAAAAATAAATTAGAATAAAAATTACAGAACAATAAACTAATCTAAACACTAGTTAACTTAATTTATTCATTATTCACATGTTACTAGGGTACTGCAGATCAGATCAGATTAGCATTTACATAAGCCTACAAGCGAGAAATAATTCTCTTATTATTAGTTATGAACAGTGATCCAAAAACGATTACCAATATGTTTGTCCTCTTAAACACTCGGTACGTCCAGTCTCCTTTTTGGTTTGTGGCACTTTCGTATTACTTGAGCCAAGGACAGTCACCATGTAACCTAGTAAGTTACTCATGCCACAATTTTAGTTTGCGAACTTATGTGCCCCATATTCAGATACACTCTCATAATCGAAACAAGCACTAAGATTAAGACATTTGGTGAGTAAAGTGAGAAAGTCTTTAAGAATCAAGTCAGCGGTGACAGGTCGGTGATTCCTCACGCGGAAAGCGACTTAACTTGACTCACGTACGAAAATATACTTAACATTGCATAATGCCAAGTACTTGCATATTTGTGACATTGATTTTATTTTAAAGCACTTATGAAAACCCGTGACTTTCTATGAGACCCGTGTAGCGAACTTTCTGACAACCCATCCCAAGTTGGAAAACTTTAGGTAGGCTAAGTATACAAAGACACCCCAAGGACTTACTTGTTCGAATCTCAAAGGCCACATTAGCTTCATATTTTCAACAGATTTATTTGATATTTGAATATTTTGTCACAAATATACATCCAAAAAGCAATACATACACATATATGTACCCGAGACCTTCTTTATAAAGACCAAATATACAAAATTATAATGCAAGATCTTTCATAAGATGTAAAGGACTTGTCTATTTTAAGAACAAGCATTCTCAGCCATATATCTGAATACGTTTCCCATAAGAACATTGTATACTTTTAAGTTCAGATTAAAAGGAAACCTTGGTACTTTGTGCCTATCGATACATCATATAATGGTATCACTGAACTAAGCAATTTTTAAAGTACAATTAAGTAGGCTTAAAAGCTAAAGTATCGTCACGTCTAATCATGTAGAGCAGTAACCTTACTTTATTTATTATGTATATATATATATATATTTATATATTATTATTTATATATTATTATATTTTATATTATTTTATATATTGACACTATCTATATACGACTTAAACTACAAAGACACAAAAAGAAAATTTAAGTTCTTTGAGAGAAACTACTCGGCATTCTTCATACCATTGAGTTGATATAACAACTCATGACGAGGTCTATCAAAAGCTTTAGTATAAAGATCAGCAAGGTTATCATCAGTAATAACCTTTTCTAAATGAATAAGCTTTTTCTCAAAACAGTCACGCAAAAAGTGATGCTTTATATCTATATGCTTGGTGACTTTAAAGTTTTTCGGATTCTTAGTAATATCTATGGCAGACTTATTATCAATACAAATAGGAGAGTTTGAGATATCCATACCATAGTCGCGCAATTGTTGCTATATCCAAAGTACCTGAGAACAGCATTGACCAGCAGCTATGTACTCTGCTTCACAGGTAGACTGTGCACAGATGTCTGCTTTTTGCACTGCCACGATATAATTCTCCCCCCTAAAAGTTGACATCCACCTGACGTTGATTTCCTATCCGAACTGCAGCCACCATAATCCGAATCAGTATAAGCTTTGAATTCAAAGGAACCATGCATGGGATACCAAAGCCCTAGACGAGGCTTGGCCTTCACATAACGAAGAATCATTTTCGCAGCTTTCAAATGTGACTCTTTCGGATTAGCCTGATATCTAGCACACATACAAACAGCAAAGGTAATGTCTGGACGTGAAGCCATCAGATACATCAAGGAACCATGCATGGGATACCAAAGCCCTAGACGAGGCTTGGCCTTCACATAACGAAGAATCATTTTCGCAGCTTTCAAATGTGACTCTTTCGGATTAGCCTGATATCTAGCACACATACAAACAGCAAAGGTAATGTCTGGACGTGAAGCCATCAGATACATCAAGGAACCAATGATAGCCCGATATTGAGTTGCATCGACTTCTGGGTCATTAGTCTTATCAGGACACAGCCCATGATTAGTCTGAATGGGATGTAATTGCATCTTTAGCATCGGTCATTCGAAACCTGGTAAGAAGATCTTGAACATACTTGCTCTGATGAATAAAGAACCCATCCTTCAGTTGATCCACCTGTAGTCCAAGGAAGAAAGTTAATTCCCCCATAGCACTCATTTCGAACTTAGCCTTCATGCTCTGCTCAAACTCCTTGCACATATTCTTATCAGATGAACCAAAAATAATATCATCGACGTAAACCTGTACAAGCAAGTAGTCCTTCCCTTTCCATTTGATAAACAGCGTGCTGTCAATAGAACCTCGAGTAAAACCATTTTCATGCAGATGAGTAGACAGTTTTTCATACCATTGAGTTGATATAACAACTCATGACGAGGTCTATCAAAAGCTTTAGTATAAAGATCAGCAAGGTTATCATCAGTAATAACCTTTTCTAAATGAATAAGCTTTTTCTCAAAACAGTCACGCAAAAAGTGATGCTTTATATCTATATGCTTGGTGACTTTAAAGTTTTTCGGATTCTTAGTAATATCTATGGCAGACTTATTATCAATACAAATAGGAGAGTTTGAGATATCCATACCATAGTCGCGCAATTGTTGCTATATCCAAAGTACCTGAGAACAGCATTGACCAGCAGCTATGTACTCTGCTTCACAGGTAGACTGTGCACAGATGTCTGCTTTTTGCACTGCCACGATATAATTCTCCCCCCTAAAAGTTGACATCCACCTGACGTTGATTTCCTATCCGAACTGCAGCCACCATAATCCGAATCAGTATAAGCTTTGAATTCAAAGGAACCATGCATGGGATACCAAAGCCCTAGACGAGGCTTGGCCTTCACATAACGAAGAATCATTTTCGCAGCTTTCAAATGTGACTCTTTCGGATTAGCCTGATATCTAGCACACATACAAACAGCAAAGGTAATGTCTGGACGTGAAGCCATCAGATACATCAAGGAACCAATGATAGCCCGATATTGAGTTGCATCGACTTCTGGATCATTAGTCTTATCAGGACACAGCCCATGATTAGTCTGAATGGGTGTAATTGCATCTTTAGCATCGGTCATTCGAAACCTGGTAAGAAGATCTTGAACATACTTGCTCTGATGAATAAAGAACCCATCCTTCAGTTGATCCACCTGTAGTCCAAGGAAGAAAGTTAATTCCCCCATAGCACTCATTTCGAACTTAGCCTTCATGCTCTGCTCAAACTCCTTGCACATATTCTTATCAGATGAACCAAAAATAATATCATCGACGTAAACCTGTACAAGCAAGTAGTCCTTCCCTTTCCATTTGATAAACAGCGTGCTGTCAATAGAACCTCGAGTAAAACCATTTTCATGCAGATGAGTAGACAGTTTTTCATACCATGATCGAGGAGCCTGATGTAAACCATATAGAGCCTTATCAAGACGATATACTCTATTGGGGAAATCTGGATCCTCAAACCCCTGAGGTTGATCTACATACACTTCTTCTCTAATTTCTCCATACAAAAAGGCACTCTTTACGTCAAGTTGATACACCTTTATACCTTGATAACTAGTAAAGGCCAGAAATAATCGAATTGCTTCTAGTCTGGCTACAGGTGCAAAAGTCTCATCGTAATCAAAGCCTTCTTGTTGCTCAAATCCTCTAACCACCAACCGAGCCTTATTGCGAGTGACTACACCTTTGTCATCCTTTTTACAACGAAAAACCCATCGCGTAGATAAAGGAGATTCACCATGAGGTAAGTCAACTAACTTCCATACATCAAGCTTCCTAAACTGAGTCAATTCTTCTTGCATCGCCTCAACCCATGACGGATCTTTAAGAGCCATTCCAACATTTTTAGGCTCAACCTGAGAGATGAAGCAAAAGTACAAGTACCAAGTAATTGCCCCAGAATCCTTAACTTTAGCAAACATACTTGACAAATTTTTCCTATTCTGATTTCTCGTACGAACAGAGGCAGAAGCATCACCAATGATTTGCTCTACTGGATGATCCTTGTTGACTCTTGTTTGAGGAACCGTGTCGACGGTAAGATCATTTCCCAAGTTAGTCTGCACATGTTGTTCTGGAGTTTTAGGCTCTTCCTGATTTTCACCTTCCGTGTCGTCAGTATCATAGAAAGGATCATCAGGTAGAGGTATATGTAAAGGATCAGTAAGATCTTTAGGAGCAGTCTTTAAAGTAGAATCTGCTTCTTTGGTCCCACTTGACTCTCCAGATTTAGAAGCAGGCTTAATAAATGGTGAGGAAACAGGAGAAGAAACAGGAACCGGCCCACCTTCAAGTGGATCATGAAGAGTAACTACATCTTCCACAATCGGAACACCTGTAAAAGAAACAGGACCACGAAAAGAGGTGAAGACACCATCATAATCGAAGTCATTAGCAGGACCAATGTGTACAGCAGGTTTATGACTGACAATTACCACATTTGTACCAAAATTTACTTTGCCAGTTTTCTGATTGTACACACGCCGAATTGGTGTACTAGGTATATAACCTAAAAAGAAACCCTCCTCAGATTTAGGATCAAATTTTCCCTGAGGAAGTACTTTAAGAAAAGTACAAGGAATACCAAACGGCTCAACATTTTGCAAATTGGGCTTTTTGTTGTGCAAAAGTTCATAACAAGTTTTCTTGAACCGTTTAACAGTTAAAACCCGATTTAAAATGTGACAAGCTGTATTCACTGCCTCCCCCCAGAAAGTACAAGGAACACCAAACGGCTCAACATTTTGCAAATTGGGCTTTTTGTTGTGCAAAAGTTCATAACAAGTTTTCTTGAACCGTTTAACAGTTAAAACCCGATTTAAAATGTGACAAGCTGTATTCACTGCCTCCCCCCAGAAAGTAACAGGAAGCCCTGAATCAGCAAGCATCGTCCTAGCCGTTTCTATCAATGTCCTGTTTTTTCCTTTCAGCTACTCCATTCTGCTGTGGCTCATGCGGTGCACTAAATTGATGTAGAATACCCTTGGTCAAACAAAAAACCGTAAGAGTATTATTCTTGAACTCAGTGCCATTGTCACTCCTGATTCTCTTAACTTTAACATCATGGACATTCTCAACTTGTCTAACAAATTCCATAAACCGGTATGCGGTCTCGTCCTTTGTCTTCAAGAAAAATACCCATGAGTACGTTGAGTAATCATCAGTGATCACCAAACAGTAGAACATCCCTCCAATGCTTCTTACATTCACAGGACCAAAGAGATCCATATGAAGTAGTTCGAATGGTTTGGATATAGTGTTGTGCACCTTTGGTTTATGAGGATTCTTGTGTTGCTTTCCTTTCAAACACGGTACACATTTATCTTCCATCCCAAACTTCTTAACTGGAACACCGTCAACTAATCCAAGACTAACAAGTTCATTCATCTTCCGAAAGTGGATATGTCCCATTCTACGATGCCAGAGGAGAGATTCAGACTCATTTGCTTTGCTCAACAAACAGAGGGGCTCCGTTGGATTATCAACACCTAAAACTAAGCCATAGATGTCTCTCTTCCTAGGAGCTCTGAGCATTATCCAATCTTCTGGAATAACGAAACCCGGCTTCAAGATGAATGCCTCCTTTTCTGTGAAATGAACATTGTTGCCCTTGTCACAAATCTGTGAGACACTCATTAGATTATGAGTAAGTTGTTCCACATAGTTTACTCTTTCTAGAGTAAGTTGTCCATTGACGACATCTCCCTGACCGGTGATGTTGCCGCCCTTGGATCCAGCAAAACAAACATACGACCCATTTATACCAGTATAATTGGACAAGAGTTTCCTGTCCCCTGTCATGTGCCTGGAGCATCCACTGTCAAGGTACCATAAATGGATTGGTTTCCTAGGAACTCCCTGCACATAAAATGAGAGGAATTAGTTTTCATTGGGGACCCAAACCTTCTGAGGTTTGGGTCGACCTTCTCATCCCTTAGAATCAGTTCAGTCCAATACCCATTGCTAGAAGCCGTGGGTGGAACATGATTCTCATCTCGTCTTCTCACAGGAGAAGACTTCTGACCTCTCGTCGGAGAAGGTCTAGGAGAATGAGGGCCATAAGAAGATCGAACACTCGAATGAATTTGGTCATAGAATGAATTTTGACTTTTAGGAACAGAACGATCAGGTCGTGAAGGTGTTTGAAAACGATTTGAATTCCTATGAACATTTCCTGAGGAACCTTTCAGTGGAGATTCACGTCGTTGAGGTATAGTAAACAGTTTTGAAGAAGATTGAACTTTAGCCTCATCAACCTGTTTATTATTATTACCCAACCCCCTTTTTCCTTCCGAGGTGGAAGCCTTTGAAGGAGAACCTGATCTTCGAGGTCTATTTGGACATACACTATAAACATGACCCTTTTCATGACAAGCAAAGCAAGAGAGGACCTTGAACTTTTTGTTTGTATCTACCTTTTTATCGGTACCTACAGATTCATTATTAGCACTAGTGTCCACTGACTTACTTGTTTTTCTTTGATTTTCTTTTTCAGGGTCTTGTTTAGTTGGTGATATCCTAGACTTTCTAGCACCATCTTTCTCATGTTTATCTTTACTTGAAGATTTCTTAAGTGCAGGCATTAAGATGTGCTTCAAAACCTTAGTTGCTTCTTCATTAACGACTAAGTTATCTTCAGATTTTCTAATCCTAGACTGCTTAGGTAATGGAGTGAGATGTTGCTGACTTAATTTCTTCATATCCTCAATAGCAACATCCCAGACTTTATCAATCCTCTTAGGGTCAATAGATTCTAATGGAATTCTAACTCAGTATAGACCCTATTACTCTTATGAAGTGTAAAGTGTACAATACTGTCTTTCTGACCATAAGAAGTAGACTGATTTAAGACAACACCTTTCAATTTCTCTTCCTTGTTAGGTTGAGAAGAAACTCCTTTAGACTCTTTTGTTCCCTCAGGCAACTTTGCCTCAGGAAATGAGTCTTTTGGTTTACCATCTACAACACTAGGTTGAAGTAGGATTTCAGGAATATTAGGTTCAACAGAAGTATAGTTATCATTGAAAGGAGGAGGCACATCTCTATAGGAAATCTTAGCAGTGTCAGAACTCTTAGTAGAAGAATCCTCAAACTTTGTCATATGCATTAAAAGCTCAGCATGTCTAACAGAATCAGATTTAGCATTTAGTTCCAAAATTTCTATCCTAGCATCAGCAAGTTCCTTTTCAATGGTAGCACACTTTTTAGCTAACAAGGAGTAAGCTTCACTACCTACTCTTTCTATTGCCACAGACTGATTGACTTTATCTTTCATTGCTCTAATGTCAGACTCTAAGGATCTAATCTTTTCCTTGAAGAATTTTTCTTTATCATTTACAGTTAGACCCTTTTTAATTAACTTATCTCTTTCATCATGAGCAGCATTGACAACAGATTCTAATTTCTTTATTTGTTCATTCTTTTGTTCAATTTCGTCAAACATTCGATTAACAATTTTACAAACATGAACAATAGTATGTAGAGAATAAGATACCTGTTGATCTGCCTCTTTGCAATCTGCCATGTAAGCAACAAAGTCATCCACAGTCATGCCAGCCGGAATCTCAAACTCTTGCATCTGCTCTTCAATTGTCTTTTCAACCTTTTCTTTAGCAGAATCTTCTTTAACCTCAGCAGCTTTTACCTCTTCAGTAGCTTTCACTTCATCATGGTTCTTGACATCTTCTAACTCATTGTCAGATTCAGAATCAGTATCATATACACCAGCAGCAACAGATTCCACATTTGAACTTTTAGTATTTTCATACAATTGCTCTTCACTGTGGTAGACTGTGGTGTTCAAGAAGTCATCAGGAGAATCAACTATTTGAGCCATATCATCAAGAATTTCAGCCAAATAAGCGTTATTGTTCTCATCATGTGGAAGATTCCAAACATAAGAACCATTGGGTTGAACAGCTACTATAGCCTTGTCATTGCCATTGACATTTGCAGTAGGATCATCAGTCAACAAAAGAGCTCTAGTTGAATTTTGATTGAACGGACGATTTCCACCTCTATCTTGACGTGTAGGAGTAACATTTGCCTCTCTCTTAGGCCGTTGACACTCTCTGGCAAAATGTCCAAAACCTTCGCAGTTATAGCATTTCACCTTTGACTTGTCAAATCCTTGAGTACCTCCAGTAAGCTGTCTTCCTGTTCTATTCATAAACTTTTGTACTCTCCTGGTGATCATTGCCAATTGCCATTTCAGATCCATTTCTTCAACATCATCTGGATCTATATGGTCATTATCTTCATCAATAAGTGCTAGATCTGTGATTCTTCCTGCAACAAAAGCTTCATGTGCAGCACACATTGCAGCAAATACATTCATCCTACCCTCAGCTGATTTCATATTCATAGGCATGGACTTGTAACCAGCAGAAGAAGATGAAATGTTTCCAAACTTCATATTTCCAGTCTTTGCACCGTCATTAGCCCTTTTACCCCTGTTACCAGCATCAGTAGCCATGAATCCGGAAGAATCATCTCCATCCATTTGTGGACCACAATTGTCTGTCTCACCAGTATTACCAACTCCAGAAAAGAAAGCATTAACGTCAGCTGTAGGATTTTTCATAGTAGCATGATAGAGAGATGGATCTTGTGTGAAGTTGTCTTGAAGATCCTTTGCCTTATCCTTCATTTCTCTGTTTCTTAGTGTGGATATAACTCCATCTATTCGAAGAGACGCATAATCAGCTCTTTCTTGTAATCCATGACGAAATTCTTTGTAAGCTTTCGGCAAACCATCCAAGAATTTATCCACTATCTCAGTAGGAGTGTATTTAAGATCAAAATAAGCTAATTCAGCAAGAAGATGTTGATATCTCAGTATAAGATCCTCAACTTGTTCATTCTTTGTAAGCTTTCGGCAAACCATCCAAGAATTTATCCACTATCTCAGTAGGAGTGTATTTAAGATCAAAATAAGCTAATTCAGCAAGAAGATGTTGATATCTCAGTATAAGATCCTCAACTTGTTTATTCTTTGTAGCATTGAAGCAGTCAAATTGTTTCTTGAGCATTTTAATTCTATTTTGCTTCAATAGTGGATCACCTTCACAATGAGATTCAATAGCATCGAACAATTGCTTTGAAGTCTTGTATTCCTGTTTAGGAAACAGGTGCACCAACTCTTGAGGAATGCACATACGAAGAGTGGAAAGAGTCTTTACTTCAATGGCATAGTTAGCCTTTTCTTCACCTGTTAATTCTACCACCTTGTATGTAGTAGTAACTCCATTCACAGTAAGAGTGGGCCATTCATAACCTTCAGTGATCATGAGCCACATGTTTAAATCTTCTCGTTGAATAAAATCTTCAAATCGACCTCTCCACGCCCAGAAGTCAGCTAATGAAACTAACTTTGGTGGAGAATTAGTACGTCCTACAAGATGATCATGATAAACCAGAGAATTGAGATATTAGGCAACAACATTGTTAGTTGAAGATGAAGAAGCCATAAGTGAAAAATACTGTTCAAACGAAGATAAGAGATGAACGAAATTAGATTAAATTCGTAGAACAGGGTCAGTACGAAGATAGCTTAATTTCGTGGACAAAGGTTCTGAACGAAGATAGCTAAGTTCGTAGACTAAGGATCTGAACGAAGATAAGTTAAGTTCGTAGACTAAATTCGTTTGAAGAAGATTCAAAACGAAAATGAAGATAACTTCGTTTTCTATCTTCGTTTGATGAACTTTAGAACGAATTTAAGTTAAATTCGTTTTCAACTTCGCTTTGTTAAGTTCGTAAGGCAAACGAACTTAACGACAGAAAGGGTTTTCGGGAGGCTTTTGAGAAAATAACAATCAAACAAAACGATCTCAACCCTTCGATAAGATATCGAATGGCTTTGATACCACTTGTGAGTCCCTCGATAGCTACGGATCGCTCTCGAGATCGTCTATTGTTATGTCGTGAGTGCGGAATCCTCACGAGATAACTAGTTTGATTAGTTATCGAGTATATTGCTAATTATATCAATATAATTGGCCTTATGTGATCTATCTTCGTTTTCTATAAGCTAGAAACGAACTTAGTCGCCTATGGTGTGTGTATATATGAACTCGATGCTTAATTTAGGGTTTCCAATCGTTTATATATGTTCACGATCGATATTGGGCTTGCTGGGCTTTGTTCTTACGAACTTAGCAGCCCAGCCCATATAACGAAGATTAACTTCGTTAGTTCCCAACGAAGATTATCTTCGTTAGTACTAATTACCATCAACATCTATGCCTAGTTATTTTCCAAGTACTACAAGGAACCTAACATATATTATGTTTGTACTTGTATAATGTAAGTCCCTTAAGTTCGATGGTTAACCCAAGAATGTGTAAATACAACAAGTCTAATAAGCACTAGAAAAGGACTAGTATTACTTAAATATAAATGCAAGTATATAAATAAAGTAATACAAGACTTAAAGCAATAAACAAATAAAGTGGACCATTATGTATGTTTCATGGGTATTTCATTTATTGATGTTTAAATAAAATACTAGGTTGTTGCGGAATCAAGATAACACAATTAAGTGTGTATCCTAACAACCTATGAGTTACAATATGATCTATATTTGTCAAATAACTCTTTAGGATCGAGATACTTAAAGTTGTGAAGTATCCCTGTTTAAGATCGAGAGTATTTGGACAAATTCACTTAAATGCAAAATGAATGCTTAAAAGTATTTTTGTCAAGGAAATGACTTTGTATTTATAGGCAACAAAATTCACCAGTGAATTTTGTGCCGTACAAATATGGTTGGCATACATTTAATGATCCGACAAGAACATTAAATGTATTGGATAAGGAATAAGGATAAAGTCACATCAAATGCAAGTGTATCCTATTATCCAACCACCTTAACACACGTATACTTTGTTAAAGAACAAGTGGATTGTTCTTTAGAAAGTGTGTAAAGGCAAAAGTCAATCCTCGATATTAGTGTTCAGACTTGCAGGATCTTGAACACTAACAATCCACCAGTGTGCAGATCTGGTAAGACTTCCAGTGGACTCCGCCATTTGTCAGTCTTCTTTATTCTTCCTTCAGTCTTTGACTTCAGTCAGAATGTCTTCAGTAGAGTAGATCTGGACTGGGGTGAAGTCTTCAGTGAGCTAATCTGGAGAATACTCCAGATTTCCTATACAAGTATTTGCTCACTAGTCTTCAATTATTTCTGGACAAATCTTCATATGGGAACTCCAGTTTCCAAGTCTGGAGTAGGTCCAGTAGAGAAACGTTTTCTGGTCAGATCTTCAGTGAGGCTCCAGTAGTCGGGTCTGGAGTGAGACCAGCAAAACAAGTTTTCTTAACAAACCTAAATAAGGTTCCAGTAGTCCAGTCTGGAGCCAGTCCAATAAGTCTGGACTAAATCTGGACCTAACATATAACATACATAACAAACATCATATATAAACACATATATAAACACATATATAACACCAAAACATGTAATCGATCATTACCAAAACACGAAGTTCATAATCTATCAATTACACATATATACATAAGACATAAAATAACATAATGTCTTAATCCAAAAGACTAATCAAATCTAAGTTGCTGTTGTCACATCAACATGCATCAACAAGTCTTCTCTTCCAGTGGTTATCTCGTCCTCACTCTCGAGTGACGAGAAAGACCGTCTCATGTCTGTTCTTAAAGCCCATAAGCGGGCTTTTGCTTGGAAGACCACAGATATTCCAGGTATTAGTCCTAATTTCTGCCAGCATAAGATTGATTTTCTTGATGATGTTAAGCCCGTTGTCCAGAGACAAAGGCGGCTGAATCCTAATATGAAAGAGGTTTTTAAGAAAGAGGTGATTAAGCTTCTTGATGCAGGAATCATTTTTCCTATTGCCGATAGTCCATGGGTAAGTCCTGTCCACTGTGTGCCCAAAAAGGGGGGCATGACAGTCATTGAAAATGATAATAAGGAGCTTTTGGCCACTAGGACTATTACGGGTTGGCGGGTTTGTATAGACTACCGTAAGCTTAATGATGCCACCCGTAAGGATCATTTTTCCCTTCCTTTTATTGATCAAATGTTGGAACGTCTTGCAGGGAATGAATACTTTTGTTTCTTGGATGGGTTTTCCGGGTACTTTCAAATACCCATTGATCCCAAGGATCAAGAGAAAACCACTTTCACTTGTCCATTTGGCACTTTTGCTTATCGGCGTATGCCGTTTGGTTTGTGTAATGCCCCTGGCACCTTTCAAAGGTGCATGATTGCTATTTTCCAGGACATGCTTGAAACTTCCAAGGAAGTTTTCATGGATGATTTTTCAGTTTTTGGGGATTCTTTTCATTCTTATGTTGGAACGGTGTGAGAGGGCACACCTTGTTTTGAATTGGAAAAAATGCCATTTTATGGTGACTAAGGGTATTGTGTTAGGGCATAAAGTGTCTAAGGCTGGGATTGAGGTTGATCGGGCTAAGATAGATGTAATTGTCAAATTACCCCCGCCTTCCAATGTGAAAGGGGTAAGGAGTTTTCTTGGACATGCAGGTTTTTATCGTCAATTTATTAAGGATTTCTCTAAGATTACTCGTCCTATGACCCACTTGTTGGAGAAGGACATTCCTTTTGTTTTTAATGATGCTTGTTTGAGTGCTTTTCAGGTATTGAAGGAGAAGTTGACTGATTCTCCTATCATGGTAGCTCCGGATTGGGAATTGCCTTTCGAGTTGATGTGTGATGCAAGTGACTATGCTGTGGGAGTTGTGCTAGGGCAAAGGGTTGAGAAACATTTCAAACCCATCTACTTTGCTAGTAAGACTTTGAACCCCGCCCAGCAAAATTACACCACTACGGAGAAGGAGTTGCTTGTAGTGGTCTTTGCATTTGATAAGTTTAGATCATATCTTGTTTTGAGTAAGACCATAGTTTTCACTGACCATTCAGCCCTTAAGTACCTATTCTCGAAACAGGATGCTAAACCCAGGCTTATCCGTTGGATTCTTTTGTTGTAAGAATTTGACATTGAGATAAAGGATAAGAAAGGGGCTGAAAATTTGGCTGCCGACCATTTGAGTCGTTTGGAAGATCCTCACCGGGAGGAATTTCATGATGGGGAGATCAATGATCACTTCCCCGATGAGTCTTTAATGTTTATTTCTAATTCTGATGAAGCTCCTTGGCTTGCAGATATAGCTAATTATTTGGTTGCAGGTGAGATACCCAATGATTTCACGTTCCAGCAGAAGAAGAAGCTCATATCGGATGTTAAGTATTATTTTTGGGACCATCCATACTTGTTTCGTGTTTGTGCAGATGGTATGATTAGGAGATGTGTTGCTGGAGCTGAGACTAGAGAGATTTTGGATGCGTGTCACTACGGGCCAACCGGGGGTCATTATGGACCTTCAGTGACGGGTAAGAAAGTTTTTGATGCAGGTTTCTATTGGCCAACAATTTTCAGGGAGGCCCAGACTTTGGTTGAGACTTGTGACATCTGTCAGCGACAGGGGAACATCACTAAATGGGATGAGATGCCTCAACAGAGTATTCAGGTATGTGAGGTTTTTGATGTCTGGGGTATAGACTTTATGGGACCATTCCCACCGTCCAATAAGTTTCAGTATATTCTTGTCGCCGTTGACTACGTGTCTAAATGGGCCGAAGCCAAGGCTTTGCCCACGAATGACGCGTGTGTAGTCATTGATTTCTTGAAACAGTTGTTTTGTCATTTTGGTTGCCCTAGAGCTTTGATTAGTGACCGTGGTACTCATTTTGCAAACCATCATTTAGCCAAAGTGATGAAGAGGTATGGTGTTGTCCACTATTTTTCTACCTTGTACCATCCACATACCAGTGGTCAAGTGGAAAACACAAATAGGGCCTTAAAGAGGATTTTGGAGAAAACTGTTGGAGATAACCCAAAGGTGTGGTCAAAGAAGTTAGATGACGCCTTGTGGGCGTTTAGGACGGCTTATAAGACGCCGATTGGAACCACGCCATACCGGTTGCTCTATGGCAAAACTTGCCATCTTCCTATTGAGATAGAGCATAAGGCGTATTGGGATTTAAGGAATTTGAATTTGGATTTGATGGAAGTGCGTGAACTTAGAATGTTGCAACTTCATGAGCTTGATGAGCTTAGGCTAGGTGCTTATGAGAATTCGAGGCTATATAAGGAGAGAACCAAGGTTTGGCATGATAAGAGGATTCGTAGGAAGGAGTTTAAGGTTGGGGCTAAAGTGTTGTTATTCTTGTCTAAATTTAAGATTAAACAACCTAAACTAACTTCTAGATGGATTGGACCGTTTGAGATTAAGCACGTGTATCCGTCGGGATATGTTGAGTTGTTTAAGCGAAATGGTGAAGGATCATTCATTGTCAATGGTCATCGACTTAAGCTATATTTGGAAGAAGAGCAGGTTGAGGGGATATTTGATGAGATCCCCGTGTTTGAATTGGAAACTTGAAGGTTGGTCGAGTCAAGCTAAAGACTCGTTAATAACTTAAGCGCTTCTCGGGAGGCAACCCGTGTTTCTTTTATCGCATTTTACTTTCCTTTAATTAGTTAGTTCTAATCTTGTTTTGTTAGTAAGTGCAGGAGTGGTCTCGATTTGATGCGGTTCCGGGCATGGTGTGATTTGAGTTTTTGACTTAATATTTTTGAAGGAAAATTTCCAGACTATCCCCACTGCGCCGCAGTGGGGGTAGGTTATTCTGACTGCGCCGCATTAAAATATCTCTGCCCACTTGCAAAACACTTCCCACTGCGCCGCAGTGGGAGAGAAGCACCTCCACTGCGCCGCAGTGGGAGGTCGGGTAGGTCAAAGCCAGGTAAGTTGAGTTTTCTTTTACTTTTACACTTTACTCTTTCTTCTTTCTTTCTCTCATCTAAAAACCCAAAATACCATTTTCTTCCATCAAAATCTTCCATTTTTCTTCCATCTTTAATCACTTTTCCAGATTTTCATCTTCATACATTGCATAATGGGACGAAGTGTAAGTTTCTTTCTTTAGTTTCTTTGTATTTTTCTTTTATTTTGAAGTTTTTAAATTCTAGGGTTTATGCTAGCTTAATCTTTCGAATTTATTTAGGGGTTTTGATGTTTGTGGGCAATAGAAGCTAATTGGGTGTTAAATCTTTCATCTTGTTCATCCATTTTTTATTTTAATTTTGAAATTAGGGTTTTGGAAAAATTGGGGATTTGGTTATGAACAAGTGTGGGGGATATATATATGTCGATTTATGTGGAGATTATTGTTTCATTATTCCCTGAATTTGTTTGTTTGATTTCCCTTTTTTTGTGTCATGTCATGATGAACCCTAGCTTTTTGCCCACGTTTTGTACCTCACTACGCCGCAGTGAGGGGGTTCTGAGTGAGAAACTTCTTCCGTTTTGTCTTTTTGCCCCACTGCGCCGCAGTGAGGGTGCAGCATGCCCACTGCGCCGCAGTGGGGGAACTTCCCTGCCAAGATTTTCGACTTGTTTAATATGGTTTCCAACTTCGCATTCTTAATACTCACAATTGGTCGTTTTCATGTTTGTGAATGCAGGGAGCGGAAGCTACTGATAAGGCCGCAGGAAAAAGGAAAATGGTTGAGGGGCAATCTAGTGAGGCAGTTGATGTCCCGACTCAAACTTCAAAGAAACAAATGGAGGTGCCGCTTACATTTATTAAAGAACTGAACGAGCGACATGCTTGGCTATCATTTGAGGGAATTAGGCAGTCCCAAAAGAACATATACAAGAACAAGTTGTATAAGCTTTCTAAGCATGCGTCCTTCCCGCAAGTCATTTAACTCCTTTTCAAGCTCAGGTATTTGGAGTACAAGAGGACATTCGACGGTGGTTTTCTATGAGTTTGAGAGTTGGAGGTGAGTCAAGAGGGCATGACGTGAGTTGTGATATTTGGCGGCGGGTATTTGCTAACCGTGAAGCCGCCTACCGTGAGTTATGCTTAGAGTTCTATTCGACCTTGAAACTGAAGAAGGAGTTAGGGAAAGTCAAAGATATTTTTGAGGAGAGGGTAGTCTCATTTTACTGTGGGGGACAGCAGAGGAGGCTGTCAATTGCTGAATTTGGTTACTACTGTGGGATGTATACGAGGGAGGAGTTGCAGAATGCAGAGTTTAGGGCTATTTTGAAGAAGGGGTATAGAACAGGAGCCGATTTGGGTGATGGAGAGTCTATCTTGGAGTATTACACCAGGATCACGGGGGGGAGAAACATGGACATACACAAGTGGTGTGTCAAAGATTAAGAATGTACGTTTGAGGTTGCTCCACTGTATGATTGTGACTTTCCTGGTACAACGGTCTACTCATTGGGAGAAGGCGTACCAGAATGATCTTTGGTTACTTAAGTTATTTTCTGAGGGAGCTCCATCCAGGTTTGCTTTGCCTCCTCTTGTACTGCTGGACCGTATGTGTAATCATTCTGATTCAAATCTAGTTTTGGGACATTTTATCACGGTCATTTATAAGAGGATGGGAGTCTTTGCTTCTGATGATTGCCAGACTTATCTTTCATTACCAGTGCATCAGGAGGATTTTACGTATAATGAGCTTTATAGGGCAAAGATTTTGAAGAAAAAGAAAGCAAATGAGCAGGAGCAGTTGTTAGATGATGAGGGTGAGGTTGAAGGACCACCTCCTGTACAGGAGGAGGATGAGAAGGCTGATGTTGAGATGGCTGATGCTCCACAGGAGCCCCCGAGGAGGACTGGACGTAACATTCCCATCCCTCGCTCGTTTGATTTAACACTTTTGGGGAACACTATTCAGAATATCTATGAGGCTCAGCAGAACAGTCAGCGAGAGTTTGATGCTTACCAGCGGAGTGGACCAGGATTTCACCTGGGTTGGATCACAGCAGGCCCACACTAACTACACACTTGATTATTATCAGCCGATGTGGGATGCTCAGTATCACAGTCGGGAGTTTGTTCGACCTGACCCGATTCCTCCGTTCTCTCCACCGCCTATTTATGTCCCCGATTATCGTCAGGGGGGTCAGTCCTTTTTCTCTCGTACGACTGCCCCGGGGAACATGTCACCACCACCTCATGATTTAGGAGGTTCTCCTCGAGGTCCAGTGCAGTTTGGGGTCTTTCAGGGTGGTCATGTTGGCGGTGATTCTTCATCTTTTGCAGGTTTGGATGCAGGTGCTCATTCAGGATTTGATGTTGGTCATTCGGGAGGAGGTGCAGGTGGTTCGGGTTCAGCTCAGGAGGAGGAGCAAGATTGGGTGACGAGTATTTTTGGAAAACCTGGACTACCTTATGGCTACCATGGACACCAGGAGTAACAGGAGATGATTCCCATCCGGTACCGTGGGATGGAATCATATGATGTTTGGTTATGTTGGTATTCTCATGTCATTACTTTCGTTATCATTGTCTGGTATCCACCCTACGGGGTGATGAAACACTTGTACTTTCCTTTGTTTCTTTTATTTTCTACATGATACTTTTTTTTTAGTTTGCACTTTGTATGGATATTTGGGATTTGTTCTTGTGTTGTGTAATTGAGCAGGTTTGATCCGAATTGATGGAAATACTTAGGGGAACCCACCCATGTGTGGGGGGAGGACCCGTTGGATTCTCATTATCACCTACATTCGTTGGCATTGATTTGTTTGATTGTGTGATCGTGTTAGTAGCTCACTATGATGTCACATGCATATGCTGGCAGTAAGTTCAGCGCAACATTTTTAATTGGCATCTTTATTGACATTGTTTCACACACAGCTCTCGCACATTCCGTTTTGGGCTAGTCTGTTTCTCCCGTTAAGCAAATTGGACTTCCTTTTTAGGAAGAGCAATTTGTGGTGCGGGGTCGACTTACATGTTTTGAAACGGAATGTGTCCATAATCCGGTATGTGTTCTCATTCTTTCTGTCTATTTTGCTTACCCCTATTTACTTTTATTTTGACCGAATATTGGACATTGAGGGCAGTGTCCATCTTAAGAGTGTGGGGGGGAGGACCCGTTGGATTCTCATTATCACCTACATTCGTTGGCATTGATTTGTTTGATTGTGTGATCGTGTTAGTAGCTCACTATGATGTCACATGCATATGCTGGCAGTAAGTTCAGCGCAACATTTTAATTGGCATCTTTATTGACATTGTTTCACACACAGCTCTCGCACATTCCGTTTTGGGCTAGTCTGTTTCTCCCGTTAAGCAAATTGGACTTCCTTTTTAGGAAGAGCAATTTGTGGTGCGGGGTCGACTTACATGTTTTGAAACGGAATGTGTCCATAATCCGGTATGTGTTCTCATTCTTTCTGTCTATTTTGCTTACCCCTATTTACTTTTGTTTTGACCGAATATTGGACATTGAGGGCAGTGTCCATCTTAAGTGTGGGGGGGTGGCAAATAGGTTTAAGCAACCAGATATATCTCTTTTGTTGTTTTGCCATTGAGATTTAACCGTTCTTGTGGATGTGTCCCTCTCATAGGCTTTTGGGTTTTATCCAAGAGTAAGGGTTCTATCTTGAACTCTGAACTATGATGTGCATGTTTGAGATTGGTGGCTTCGATTTGGTAGGATGACGGAAGACGATATGATTTGAAACTTGTGTTGAGCTTGTCCTTGTGGTAAATTGCTTTTGTCACTTAATTCATAATAACTTAATGAGCAATTTTACTACAAAATTTTTGAGCTTCCTTGGTGCAAATTTAATCGGCGAAATGCGTTCTGAACGGTTATTGGGCTAATCCTTGTGGATTGATAACATTACTTGCATACTCAAAATTACCAAACACCTAAAAGTTGTGAGATTCATCATTCATTTATAGATGTGCTAGGTGTTTACGGTTTTGGTTTGATTGCCATGTAAATTTGTCCCTCTCTTAGGCTCTTGGATTTAGGTGAAGCAGTTTTAATTTTAAATGAAAACCCGAAATGTTTGACAATATCTTAACAATCCACAAGCCTCAATAACACGACTAAGCAAAAGTGAAACAAATGAGCCTATCAAAATCATCTTACTCCAACGAACTTACTATTGGGGTTGAATATATATGAATAATCACTCATTGCTCGGTCGTGATGCATATCTTACCATAGGCTTGAACAAGGATCATAGCTTCACCGACATGGCGTGAGCACCAAGTATATCATCAAAATATAGCATAAAAGTCGGTTGTAAAGTTAGGCTAAGGGTATTTACAATGGGATATGGGAAATTTAGGTTAGTGATAGGAAGTAACAAAAGTATAAGTTATGTACAAAATAGTCTAATCAAACCCTTACCATTGATTGCCACCAACCCATAAGATTCTATCCCATGAACACACCTCAAAAGTAACAAGCAAACCCGACACCATTGTGGTGTATCAACTTCAAACAACTTAGGAACAACCAAATCTTCCATTCTATTCACGAACCAAATGATACAACAATTCTTTAGACATATAAAAATGAGAAGTACCCACTAGTAGCCCAAGTTCTTTTCTTTCTTTTTTTTTTCTTATTTCATTTTTTCTCTTTTTTTTTTTTTTTCTGTTTTTCACTTCACTTTTTTTTTATTTTGAACCATTTTTACTCTACTAGTAGGCACCCTCTTACAATGATGAACAATGTCTATAACAATACACTTTATTTGAACAATCCAAGACATTCCCCAATAACTTGACCAATCGACGTATTCCCAAAGACCAAGAATATTCCAACCGATAACCCATTGAAGCTCTCCCAAACCGTCCAAACAAATCAATGGCCCCCCAAAATTAGACTATCGGTATGGCGAGGTAAAGTTTACATATTTAAGTGGATTTATACAAAGGAAAAGGCTAAGTTCAAAAAGTGTGTCTAAGTGTATCTTGCACTAAAGATGAGTGCAACAAAGGTTTACAAAGAAAGGAAAATCACTGACCAGAGTAGCCAGCAACACCAAACATGTATGTACATGTATAAAAGTATGTATGCTAAAGGTAAAAATATACATAAGCAAGGGGTGAATAGAAAGAAAATACGGGTCAAACCTAATATGCCAATTCGTCATCCAATGTACTTCTATCACAAAAGTGATCTCACTGCGGTCTCGTAACGATCACCAGGCCAAGTTCTAGCTCAACACATCACCGGCACACTCATATCAAAGAAAGTAACCCGGAAATGGAATAAATTAACCTCAAAATTTGCACATCTTAGTTCAGAGTTCGAAATGGAACCCTTACTCCCGAATAAATCCAAGAGCCTAAGAGAGGGACAAATTTACATGGCAATCAAACCAAAACCGTAAACACCTAGCACATCTATAAATGAATGATGAATCTCACAACTTTTAGGTGTTTGGGAATTTTGAGTATGCAAGTAATGTTATCAATCCACAAGGATTAGCCCAATAACCGTTCAGAACACATTTCGCCGATTAAAGTTGCACCAAGGAAGCTCAAAAATTTTGTAGTAAAATTGCTCATTAAGTTATTATGAATTAAGTGACAAAAGCAATTTACCACAAGGACAAGCTCAACACAAGTTTCAAATCATATCGTCTTCCGTCATCCTACCAAATCGAAGCCACCAATCTCAAACATGCACATCATAGTTCAGAGTTCGAAATGGAACCCTTACTCCCGAATAAATCCAAGAGCCTAAGAGAGGGACAAATTTACATGGCAATCAAACCAAAACCGTAAACACCTAGCACATCTATAAATGAATGATGAATCTCACAACTTTTAGGTGTTTGGGAATTTTGAGTATGCAAGTAATGTTATCAATCCACAAGGATTAGCCCAATAACCGTTCAGAACACATTTCGCCGATTAAAATTGTACCAAGGAAGCTCAAAAATTTTGTAGTAAAATTGCTCATTAAGTTATTATGAATTAAGTGACAAAAGCAATTTACCACAAGGACAAGCTCAACACAAGTTTCAAATCATATCGTCTTCCGTCATCCTACCAAATCGAAGCCACCAATCTCAAACATGCACATCATAGTTCAGAGTTCAAGATAGAACCCTTACTCTTGGATAAAACCCAAAAGCCTACGAGAGGGACACATCCACAAGAACGGTTAAATCTCAATGGCAAAACAACAAAAGAGTATCATGTAGAAAATAAAAGAAACAAAGGAAAGTACAAGTGTTTCATCACCCCGTAGGGTGGATACCAGACAATGATAACAAAAGTAATGACATGAGAATACCAACATAACCAAACATCATATGATTCCATCCCACGGTACCGGATGGGAATCATCTCCTGTTACTCCTGGTGTCCATGGTAGCCATAAGGTAGTCCAGGTTTTCCAAAAATACTCGTCACCCAATCTTGCTCCTCCTCCTGAGCTGAACCCGAACCACCTGCACCTCCTCCCGAATGACCAGCATCAAATCCTGAATGAGCACCTGCATCCAAACCTGCAAAAGATGAAGAATCACCGCCAACATGACCACCCTGAAAGACCCCAAACTGCACTGGACCTCGAGGAGAACCTCCTAAATCATGAGGTGGTGGTGACATGTTCCCCGGGGCAGTCGTACGAGAGAAAAAGGACTGACCCCCCTGACGATAATCGGGGACATAAATAGGCGGTGGAGAGAACGGAGGAATCGGGTCAGGTCGAACAAACTCCCGACTGTGATACTGAGCATCCCATATCGGCTGATAATAATCAAGTGTGTAGTTAGTGTGGGCCTGCTGTGATCCAACCCAGGTGAAATCCTGGTCCACCCTCCGCTGGTAAGCATCAAACTCTCGCTGACTGTTCTGCTAAGCCTCATAGATATTCTGAATAGTGTTCCCCAAAAGTGTTAAATCAAACGAGCGAGGGATGGGAATGTTACGTCCAGTCCTCCTCGGGGGCTCCTGTGGAGCATCAGCCTCCTCATCCTCCTCCTGTGCAGGAGGTGGTCCTTCAACCTCACTCTCATCATCTAACAACTGCTCCGGCTCATTTGCTTTCTTTTTCTTCAAAATCTTTGCCCTATAAAGCTCATTATACATAAAATCCTCCTGATGCACTGGTAATGAAAGATAAGTCTGGCAATCATCAGAAGCAAAGACTCCCATCCTCTTATAAATGACCGTGATAAAATGTCCCAAAACCAGATTCGAATCAGAATGATTACACATACGGTCCAGCAGTACAAGAGGAGGCAAAGCAAACCTGGATGGAGCTCCCTCAGAAAATAACTTAAGTAACCAAAGATCATTCTGGTACGCCTTCTCCCAATGAGTAGACCGCTGTACCAAGAAAGTCACAATCATACGGTGGAGCAACCTCAAACGTACATTCTTAATCTTTGACACACCACTTGTGTATGTCCATTTTCTCCCCCCATACTTGGGTTCCACTAAGTATTTCCATCAATTCGGATCAAACCTGCTCAATTACACAACACAAGAACAAATCCCAAATATCCATACAAAGTGCAAACTAAAAAAAAGTATCATGTAGAAAATAAAAGAAACAAAGGAAAGTACAAGTGTTTCATCACCCCGTAGGGTGGATACCAGACAATGATAACAAAAGTAATGACATGAGAATACCAACATAACCAAACATCATATGATTCCATCCCACGGTACCGGATGGGAATCATCTCCTGTTACTCCTGGTGTCCATGGTAGCCATAAGGTAGTCCAGGTTTTCCAAAAATACTCGTCACCCAATCTTGCTCCTCCTCCTGAGCTGAAACCCGAACCACCTGCACCTCCTCCCGAATGACCAGCATCAAATCCTGAATGAGCACCTGCATCCAAACCTGCAAAAGATGAAGAATCACCGCCAACATGACCACCCTGAAAGACCCCAAACTGCACTGGACCTCGAGGAGAACCTCCTAAATCATGAGGTGGTGGTGACATGTTCCCCGGGGCAGTCGTACGAGAGAAAAAGGACTGACCCCCCTGACGATAATCGGGGACATAAATAGGCGGTGGAGAGAACGGAGGAATCGGGTCAGGTCGAACAAACTCCCGACTGTGATACTGAGCATCCCATATCGGCTGATAATAATCAAGTGTGTAGTTAGTGTGGGCCTGCTGTGATCCAACCCAGGTGAAATCCTGGTCCACCCTCCGCTGGTAAGCATCAAACTCTCGCTGACTGTTCTGCTAAGCCTCATAGATATTCTGAATAGTGTTCCCCAAAAGTGTTAAATCAAACGAGCGAGGGATGGGAATGTTACGTCCAGTCCTCCTCGGGGGCTCCTGTGGAGCATCAGCCTCCTCATCCTCCTCCTGTGCAGGAGGTGGTCCTTCAACCTCACTCTCATCATCTAACAACTGCTCCGGCTCATTTGCTTTCTTCTCTTCAAAATCTTTGCCCTATAAAGCTCATTATACATAAAATCCTCCTGATGCACTGGTAATGAAAGATAAGTCTGGCAATCATCAGAAGCAAAGACTCCCATCCTCTTATAAATGACCGTGATAAAATGTCCCAAAACCAGATTCGAATCAGAATGATTACACATACGGTCCAGCAGTACAAGAGGAGGCAAAGCAAACCTGGATGGAGCTCCCTCAGAAAATAACTTAAGTAACCAAAGATCATTCTGGTACGCCTTCTCCCAATGAGTAGACCGCTGTACCAAGAAAGTCACAATCATACGGTGGAGCAACCTCAAACGTACATTCTTAATCTTTGACACACCACTTGTGTATGTCCATGTTTCTCCCCCCCGTGATCCTGGTGTAATACTCCAAGATAGACTCTCCATCACCCAAATCGGCTCCTGTTCTATACCCCTTCTTCAAAATAGCCCTAAACTCTGCATTCTGCAACTCCTCCCTCGTATACATCCCACAATAGTAACCAAATTCAGCAATTGACAGCTCCTCTGCTGTCCCCCACGGTAAAATGAGACTACCCTCTCCTCAAAAATATCTTTGACTTTCCCTAACTCCTTCTTCAGTTTCAAGGTCGAATAGAACTCTAAGCATAACTCACGGTAGGCGGCTTCACGGTTAGCAAATACCTGCCGCCAAATATCACAACTCACGTCATGCCCTCTTGACTCACCTCCAACTCTCAAACTCATAGAAAACCACCGTCGAATGTCCTCCTGTACTCCAAATACCTGAGCTTGAAAAGGAGTTAAATGTCTTGCGGGAAGGACCGCATGCTTAGAAAGCTTATACAACTTGTTCTTGTATATGTTCTTTTGGGGCTGCCTAATTCCCTCAAATGATAGCCAAGCATGTCGCTCGTTCAGTTCTTCAATAAATGTAAGCGGCACCTCCATTTGTTTCTTTGAAGTTTGAGTCGGGACATCAACTGCCTCACTAGATTGCCCCTCAACCATTTTCCTTTTTCCTGCGGCCTTATCAGTAGCTTCCGCTCCGTGGCTTTGACCTACCCGACCTCCCACTGCGGCGCAGTGGGAAGTGTTTTGCAAGTGGGCAGAGATATTTTAATGCGGCGCAGTCAGAATAACCTACCCCCACTGCGGCGCAGTGGGGATAGTCTGGAAATTTTCCTTCAAAAATATTAAGTCAAAAACTCAAATCACACCATGCCCGGAACCGCATCAAATCGAGACCACTCCTGCACTTACTAACAAAACAAGATTAGAACTAACTAATTAAAGGAAAGTAAAATGCGATAAAAGAAACACGGGTTGCCTCCCGAGAAGCGCTTAAGTTATTAACGAGTCTTTAGCTTGACTCGACCAACCTTCAAGTTTCCAATTCAAACACGGGGATCTCATCAAATATCCCCTCAACCTGCTCTTCTTCCAAATATAGCTTAAGTCGATGACCATTGACAATGAACGATCCTTCACCATTTCGCTTAAACAACTCAACATATCCCGACGGATACACGTGCTTAATCTCAAACGGTCCAATCCATCTAGAAGTTAGTTTAGGTTGTTTAATCTTAAATTTAGACAAGAATAACAACACTTTAGCCCCAACCTTAAACTCCTTCCTACGAATCCTCTTATCATGCCAAACCTTGGTTCTCTCCTTATATAGCCTCGAATTCTCATAAGCACCTAGCCTAAGCTCATCAAGCTCATGAAGTTGCAACATTCTAAGTTCACGCACTTTCATCAAATCCAAATTCAAATTCCTTAAAGCCCAATACGCCTTATGCTCTATCTCAATAGGAAGATGGCAAGTTTTGCCACAAAGCAACCGATATGGCGTGGTGCCAATCGGCGTCTTATAAGACGTCCTGAACGCCCACAAGGCGTCATCTAACTTCTTTGACCACACCTTGGGGTTATCTCCAACAGTTTTCTCCAAAATCCTCTTTAAGGCCCTATTTGTGTTTTCCACTTGACCAATGGTCTGTGGATGGTACGAGGTAGAAAAATAGTGGAAAACACCATACCTCTTCATCACTTTGGCTAAATGATGGTTTGCAAAATGAGTACCACGGTCACTAATCAAAGCTCTAGGGCAACCAAAACGACAAAACAACTGTTTCAAGAAATCAATGACTACACGCGCGTCATTCGTGGGCAAAGCCTTGGCTTCGGCCCATTTAGACACGTAGTCAACGGCGACAAGAATATACTGAAACTTATTGGACGGTGGGAATGGTCCCATAAAGTCTATACCCCAGACATCAAAAACCTCACATACCTGAATACTCTGTTGAGGCATCTCATCCCGTTTAGTGATGTTCCCCTGTCGCTGACAGATGTCACAAGTCTCAACCAAAGTCTGGGCCTCCTTGAAAATTGTTGGCCAATAGAAACCTGCATCAAAAACTTTCTTACCCGTCACTGAAGGTCCATAATGACCCCCGGTTGGCCCGTAGTGACACGCATCCAAAATCTCTCTAGTCTCAGCTCCAGCAACACATCTCCTAATCATACCATCTGCACAAACACGAAACAAGTATGGATGGTCCCAAAAATAATACTTAACATCCGATATGAGCTTCTTCTTCTGCTGGAACGTGAAATCATTGGGTATCTCACCTGCAACCAAATAATTAGCTATATCTGCAAACCAAGGAGCTTCATCAGAATTAGAAATAAACATTAAAGACTCATCGGGGAAGTGATCATTGATCTCCCTATCACGAAGTTCCTCCCGGTGAGGATCTTCCAAACGACTCAAATGGTCGGCAGCCAAATTTCCAGCCCCTTTCTTATCCTTTATCTCAATGTCAAATTCTTGCAACAAAAGAATCCAACGGATAAGCCTGGGTTTAGCATCCTGTTTCGAGAATAGGTACTTAAGGGCTGAATGGTCAGTGAAAACTATGGTCTTACTCAAAACAAGATATGATCTAAACTTATCAAATGCAAAGACCACTACAAGCAACTCCTTCTCCGTAGTGGTGTAATTTTGCTGGGCGGGGTTCAAAGTCTTACTAGCAAAGTAAATGGGTTTGAAATGTTTCTCAACCCTTTGCCCTAGCACAGCTCCCACAGCATAGTCACTTGCATCACACATCAACTCGAAAGGCAATTCCCAATCCGGAGCTACCATGATAGGAGAATCAGTCAACTTCTCCTTCAATACCTGAAAAGCACTCAAACAAGCATCATTAAAAACAAAAGGAATGTCCTTCTCCAACAAGTGGGTCATAGGACGAGTAATCTTAGAGAAATCCTTAATAAATCAACGATAAAAACCTGCATGTCCAAGAAAACTCCTTACCCCTTTCACATTGGAAGGCGGGGGTAATTTGGCAATTACATCTATCTTAGCCCGATCAACCTCAATCCCAGCCTTAGACACTTTATGCCCTAACACAATACCCTCAGTCACCATAAAATGGCACTTTTCCCAATTCAAAACAAGGTGTGCCCTCTCACACCGTTCCAACATCCTATCCAAATTAATCAAACAAGAATGAAAAGAATCCCCAAAAACTGAAAAATCATCCATGAAAACTTCCATGGAAGTTTCAAGCATGTCCTGGAAAATATCAATCATGCACCTTTGAAAGGTGCCAGGGGCATTACACAAACCAAACGGCATACGCCGATAAGCAAAAGTGCCAAATGGACAAGTGAAAAGTGGTCTTAGAAACTAAACTTCTAATGGCAGCAGAGGCTAAGACTATGGATTTTGAGTTTCCTAGTTGGGATGTTAACAAGTGGAGTAGTTCATTATCTAATTTAGAAGAATCATTTGCTAAAGAGGCATTTTCTAGTAAATTAGATCAACATAGGAAATCTCTACAATTGTTTTAAATATTGTACCTTTGTTTTATTCCTTCTTGAGAATAACATTTGATCTTTAATCAATTGAGGCATTTAATCCTCGCATCTCTTAAGAACCTGCATTTAAGACATATCTTCCACGAAATATCTTATCCCTAATGTTAGTATCCCAATGTTCAACGATTAATGTTCCTTACGCGCTTTGATTTGACAGTGAACCTCCATTTTGTCGATTAAATTACCCCCAATTGACTTATTTATACCCGAGATAATCTTTTGTTAGACATACATTCTCATGCCCAAAGAATATATTAAAATTATCTTCTCCTTTTCTATTAATATCTATAATAATTCAATGGAGGGCGAGTCATCATCTAGAAGTAGGGCACCTAAAAGACTTAGGGAGCGATCCATTTCAGTAAGTTTTTTTTTTTACTTTAACCATATATTTTAATTTCTTATTGGTTTCTAAACTTTTTCATTTTATTTTCATAGATCATCGAAAGATTGTCCGATGCCTACGAAGCAGAAATCATGTACAAAAATGAAACTATCAAAAGCGCTAATCGTCTTTTAAATTCAGTCATGGACACCAGAAATCAAACTTTAAAAGAAATGGCAAGTTTGAAGAAGGAACTGAGTGATACAAAGGCAGAAGTTAACAATTTGAAAAGCTTTTTAGGGTGGCTAAAAGTCAAATATCCTCAGATATTTGGGGAAAATGAAGCAGTTGAAGAAAGCAAGTTGGGGATCAATAGCAAGCCACCTTCCCATAACCGCAATAATAGGAGGCCTATCCCTTAATTCTAGTTTTAATTTTTTATGATTCTGTTTCCTAAATTAAATTAAGACTTTTATTCCATACCTTTGTTCCTTGTGAATCCTTGGACAAGTCTTTTGTACTCAAATCTTCTTCGTCTTTATTTCCTGTTCAAATGCATAAATCATTGCAAATGATAATTAATCAATCTAATTGTTAGTTTATTGGCCAATTCATTTGTCAATCGTTTGTATTTAATAGAGAGATTATCCTATTCTTTTTGATGACCGTTTTTATCACTTGTGGTCATAACCAAATGAGTTGATTGTAAAATCAACAACCCTTTGAAAATTCCTAACCATGAGGGTCTACCCACAATCAAGAATTTTTTATGACGTGCGTCCCGGGCGAAATGAGGTGTTAATGTTAACCTCGACGTTCGAGAAGGTGATCCCTTCAACCTAGAATGAAGTTTTAGTTCAATCCACTGTAATCCGTTTGTAGGATTTAGACTTAGGAGAAACTGTTCTGATTCAGGATTCTGTACCTTGGATAATAGCTTGTGATCTTCATCCGTCAAAATCCTAAATGTTGATGATCCTGCATAAGAGCATCAAGACAAAATACAAGCTAATGGTTCATGTTAGCCCTTATGGCTAACACTACTCATTTGCTTATGTTAGTATCATAATAAACCTACTGACTTTTATTTTGAAAATTACTTTTTTGCTAATATCCAATTTTTATTAGGAAGTATTTCATCCAATAAACCTTCATGTATTAATCTCCATAGTTCATAATTAAATGCTGCACACTCTTTAGTTTCGTGACCAAAAATACCATGAAAAACACACCATTTAGTTCTTTTAGTATAAAATTTTCTAGGTAATGTTTCTGGCCAATTAACCTTGTCCCCCAGACTTTTCATAATATTGAGAAGTCCACACATATCAGTGGTAAAATGATAATTAGAAAATTGTAAATATTTTTTATCACTCTTACCTTTGTTGGCCATACCTGAATCCTTTTGGATCTTGTTAGATGATTTGGTCTTCAAGAGATTCTTCTTGATCTTCAATGTTGGTCCCTGTTTGCGCTCAAATCCTTGCATGTAGCTTTTCACCGACTCGTCTGATCCTTGAATCAGCTCTTCAGTTTCTGCTTCAGGGGTCGATTCATAGAATTGATCAAAATGCTTTTTCCATAACATAGCCAAATATGGATCTAATGAAGGTATTCCTTATGTTTCTCCTTTCAGAGTTTGCTCGACTAGGAATCTTGCATTTTCAGGAGGGTTTCTCAAGCTCTCTTTCACATAAGGATAATCGTAGACCAAGTCAGAAGAAGAAGGATTTTGAGATTGCTCAGACATGATTTTATTGGGAAAATTTTTCCGTGAAACACAAAATTTTTCTCTAGAACAAAAACTTTGTTTTTATGACACTGATCTTATTTTCAAAAAACACCTTTTTGCCCCACGGTGGGCGCCAAATTGTTTCGGTCAAAAATTACCTAAGATAATTTTATAAAGGATTTTAGACAACTTAAGAACCGAAGATTTGTAAGTGGGGTTTGGTGTTCAAGGATCTTCAATTAAAAGTAAAGTTTTCTTAACAATAACGATTAAAACTAAGAGTTTTAACTAAAAAGAGTTTTAAGAAAGCCTTTGAGACAGAAATACTTTGAGTAATTAAGAAAACTGTTGAAGATAAAAGTAAAGCACTGCGAATTAAAGCTAGGATCTTAAAGAAAAACAGAAAAACACAACGACACCAGAATTTTGTTGACGAGGAAAAACCCTTGATCCAGTTAAGTGATCTTAGGTAAAAAACCCAGGGAGGATTCAATCGATCCTACCTGCTGTTCTTTTATTATTATTCTTGTTTGTGAATGATTACAATGAAATGAATGAATGAACGAATGAATAAGAAAACTATCAATAGCTAAGTAACTAATTTGTTGTTGTTGAGTGAGTGAATGCTTGTATGATGATTGCTTGTGTGTGTAAAGTATGCGATCTCTGTGATGTGTGTGATGTGTCCCCTCTGAACAAGATCTTCTTCTATTTATAGAGCTAGACGTTGAACCATATCTCCGAAATATCTGGGATCTTCCTGGACTTGCTCTTTACGCTGAAGAAGTGGCATAGATGACCGTTGAGTGTTATTCTTCACATGGTAAATCTGTTATCAATCCCGATTCTTGTGGTTGAAGTGGTAAACTATCCGTTGAAACACGTTTTCTTTATGTAACATGCTTTTACTTTCGATCCTGCATATAATATCTACTATACTAGACATATATTCGTTAGTAAAATCATAGATCCTGAAGATATCAAGATCCTGTTATATTAGGATAATAACATAACATAGTCTGAACTAATAAACTAACCGGGATCAAGGATCCTTTAAGACTACACATTATTAAGTGTTTATTACTGAAGGACTAAAGTTTAAATTCTATTCAAGATCCTAGTAGCGAAAATTCTACGCCAAACATAAATGAAGCCGGAAAAAGGTGAGATACTCTTTTTGTATCTCTCAGTATCTCCAGAGGCAGTAAGCGCTGTGCTTGTAAAAGAGCACGAAGGTAAACTAGGTATTCACACTTAGAAAAATTAATATTAGCTTTAATAATGGCTTCTACTAAACTTAGGCATTATTTTGAAACACACCCTATCCATATAAAAACTAATTATCCAATAAAAAATGTACTTAGGAAACCAGAATTATCGGGTAGAATGGCTAAATGGTCTGTAAAGTTAAGTGCATTTAACATAACTTATGAACCTAGAACTGCTATTAAATCTCAAGCCTTAACTGATTTTGTGGCTGATTTTACTAGTGATTTACAACCAGAAGCAGACTTAGAAGTTAAAATGTTAACTGAAAATAATGAAAAATGGACTTTACATACTGACGGAGCAGCCAATGTAAGAGGAATAGGGTTAGGAATCATACTAAAATCGCCACAGGGGG
This sequence comes from Erigeron breviscapus, assembly GCA_034093135.1. Taxonomy (NCBI): domain Eukaryota; kingdom Viridiplantae; phylum Streptophyta; class Magnoliopsida; order Asterales; family Asteraceae; genus Erigeron; species Erigeron breviscapus. The sequence goes on along the minus strand of CM067172.1, from coordinate 7,739,422 downwards.
ATATGCTACCTCAGTCTATTAATTGTGAATTTACAGCTACTAATAATGAAACAGAATATGAAGCTTTAATAGCAGGATTAGAGTTAGCTAAAAATATGGGTATTAAACGCTTACAAGTTTATGTAGATTCTTTGTTGTTAACTAATCACTTTAATGGGTCTTATTCAGTTAAAGGTGAAAAATTAATGGCTTATTTAGAAATAGTAAAAAGTTTAGCCAAAAACTTTGAATTCTTTAGTATAGAACAGGTCCCAAGACAGGAAAATATAGAAGCAGATGCTTTAGCTTACTTAGGATCCTCACTTAATATCCCACCTGACACTAAAATACCAATAATAAAGATAATAAAACCGGCTATAGAAACTTTGCAAGTTAAAGCAGTTGATGATCAAGCGTCAGAAGAGTCTAGCTCTGGGGACAATTCAAAATCCTGGATTGATCCAATAATGAAATATCTACAAGAAGGAATTATCCCGGAACAAGAGAATCACAGAGCTTTTAAAACAAAGGTATCATACTTCTCTATTATACAAAATAGATTGTATAGGAGATCACTTGCAGGTCCATATTTAAGATGCCTAGAAAAAGAAGAAGCACAAGAAGTAATGAGAGAGATACATGATGGAGAATGTGGAAATCATTCCGGAGACAGGGCATTACGTACCAAGATAGTTACAACACGATACTATTGGCCTACTATGGACGGAGACACAAAAGATTATGTAAAGAAGTGTGATGGTTGTCAAAGGCATGGTAACATATATCATCAGCCAGCTGAACCAATGTATCCCATTGTTTCTTCTTGGCCCTTCATGAAGTGGGGGATGGATATAGTTGGACCAATGCCAAAGGCACCTTGTGGAAAGAGATTTATGTTAGCAATGACAGATTATTTCTCAAAATGGATAGAAGCAGAAGCTTTTCTTCAAATTGAGGAAACAGAAGTAATCTCTTTCATAAAACGCAATATATTGACCAGATTTGGAGTACCAGCTGAGATAATTTGTGATAATGGGTCACAATTTATTGGGAGAAGAACAACCGGATTTTGTGAAAGCTATGGTATAAAAATGATCACATCTACTCCTGTCCATCCTCAAGCTAATGGTCAAGCAGAATCAAGCAACAAGATTATTGTTAATAATCTTAAGAAAAGACTAACAGGCAAAAAAGGATTATGGGCAGAGGAGTTACCATTTGTGCTTTGGGCTGATAGAACCACTGTCAAACATGCTACTGGGCACACACCATTCTCTTTGGTATTTGGAACTGAAGCAGTACTTCCAGCTGAAATGATGGTGCCAACAGCAAGATCCAGTTTGCAGATAGTTCAAGATAATGATCAAGAATTATTTCAAGATCTTGATTTAGTTGATGAATTAAGGGAAGTGTTAGAAATCCAAAAATAGTGATAAATTGTAATCTAGATTAGAAGAATTTCTTGTTGTTAAGTCATAGATAAATGATCACTAAGGTTGAGGGGCTAATTGTGACAATTAGCATAATTGTGTAGTTAGACTATAAATAGCCCTCTCATACCTTAGAGATCATAACTTTGGTAGAATCCTTTCATAACTTTAATACAATACACACACATTTACACACTTTCTCTCTAAAAACACACACAAACACCAAGAACACACACTCACCAACCGCCATTGATGAATTGAATTCAGTGTTAGAAATCGTGTTATAACAAGTGGTATCAGAGCAAAACATCGATCTGATGACGATCCATAACTGAATTCAATCACAAATTCATCAAAAATCAAAATTATTTACAATTTTGTTCGTATTTTTCACCTACTGGTTCATCAAAATTCACACTTCAAATCACATAAAATCACAGTTATTTGTTCACCAATAGATTCGTGGTTGTTGAAAACATAATCCTGTCAAGTTTCAAGTTCCAATTCAATCTAATTCTCGAGATTGAATTTTTTGTTTTTGGCGCGAATTTGAGGGATTTGAATCTGTTGTGTTTTGTGTTGAATTTTGTTCATAAACTTGTTGCGGACGTGAATACAATCAGTTTGCAAGTGATTTCGTGATTTAACTCCCAGTAATTCAAAAGATATTGAAGCTTTCTGAAGTTGTCAATGGAGTTTTTATGGAAAACTGATGTAATGAAGAAGATGACCATAAGACGATCTTCACTAGGACGATCTTCCCAAGATCGTCTTAGTCTTTGAAAGCTCGTTTTTCATTCTTGTGCTTTGTGGCTTGTTGGACGATCCTCACAAGATCGTTCTTGACAAGTGTGTGGTGAAGTGTTTGTTTGTGGCTAATTAATCCGAAAGGATTGGTTTGGTCAATTCAAATACTTATAAGTTTTGGGAAAAGAAACCTAAGACGATCTTCACCAAGATCGTCTCATTTCTTCGAAACCTAAGACGATCTTCACCAAGATCGTCCCATTTTCTCTGAACTTAAGACGATCTTCAATCAAGATCGTCCCAGTTCTTTGAATCGTTTCATTCCAAAATCATTTTAATTCAAGATCATTTCAAGATCATTTCACTTCAAGATCACTTCATTTCAAGACCGTTTTAGTTCAAGATCGTTTCATTTTCAGACTTAACCAAATTTCATCAAAATCCTAGGACGATCTCACTTAGGACGATCTTGCTTAGGACGATCTTACCCAGGACGATCTTATCAAGATCGTTTCATGTTCTGTTCTTAATACAATTCAATTTTTCAAATCAAATCAATTTCAAATGGCTTCTCGTGAAGCATTGGCATTGGGTTCAGATACAAGACCTCCAGTTCTCTACCGTGGTTCCTATGGACTATGGAAGAAAAGATTTATGGACTATGTGGAAAGTCAAACAAATGGTCATATGATGAAAGATTCCATCCCACTACTGATGCAATAATTCTAACTCCTGATCTTTTGAATGCTGAACAAAAAGATCGAACAGCTGCAGATAACAGAGCTAGGTCATGCCTATACAAAGCTCTACCGGATGAAATCTATGGCTCTGTTGATTCTTATGAAACAGCCAAGGAGATATGGGATGAGGTGGCTAGACAGATGGAAGGAGCTGACGTGACTTCGACGATAAGATTGACCAATATTTTGACTGAGTTTGACAACTTCACAAAAATTCCAAATGAATCTCTTGAAGCTGTCTACTACAGATTCTGCAATGTCATAAATGAACTAAGAAAGAACAATGTCAAGAAAACAGAGATTGAGTTAAACATCAAATTCATCAAAGCTCTTGGTCCAGAATGGGAAGATTTTGGAACACAGATCAAGCAACATCAAAATCTGACCAAGTTCACCATTCATACTCTTTATGAATCTTTCAAACTCAATGAAAACCAAGTCCTAAACAAAGCTTCATCAAACAAAATGCCAGAAGTTGTATCTTCTGATCCTTTGGCATTAATAGTTGAGAAGAAGATTTCTGAAGCTCTTAAGAGGCAAATGGTAGTTGTTTCTTCATCTGATGAGGAGGGAGATGATCTGATGGCTACAAGAGATGGTGTTTCAGATGAACTATATCAAGCTCTTGCCGCGGTAACAAAGCATTTCAAGAAGAAATTTTACAAAGCGAGGCCAACAAATAACAATCTCCGCACTTCTTCTACAAGTGCATTTCCCAAGAAGGAACACTATCATCCTAGGAGTAATGAGCAAGGTGAAGCTAATGGATCAAAGTATGGTGAAAAGAAGGAAGCTTATGAGAAACAAGTTGTTGAGAAGGGTAAGGCATCAGACAAAAAGTGCTACAATTGTGGTATTCCTGGACATTTTGCTGTTGATTGCAAACAACCTCGAAAGCGGAATTATGAGTATTACAAGCAGAAGATGCTTTTAGCCAAACAAGTTGAAGCAGGACATGCATTGCTAGCTGAAGATGACAAATGGCTATTACTCACAGATGATGAAGATCAAGATCTCTCTGCTAATGTTTGCTATATGGCAAGGTTGGCCAAGAACAAAGTCTTTGAAGCAGAAAGCACTGATGATGAATTCCCAGATGATGAGGTAAATCTCGACTCTACCTTTTCTTTGATTAAGGACAAAGAGTCATGTAGTTTAGCTTTGTCAAATTTGACAACTCATATCAAATCTTTAGCCAACAAAAACAAAAAGTTGAAAAATAGTATTTCATTTTCTAAAAGTGAATTTTCAAAACTTCTTGAAGACCATTCAAAATTACTTTTTGAACATGATGCTATTAAACAAGATTTTCAAGCATACAAAGATAAGATGTTGGTTAAAGAATGTGAGTTGAATGTTTCTCCTGATTCTAAGTTATTACAAAAATGTCAAAATCTGGAAAAGACCATTCATGATCTTGAAAAGGCCAATCAAGATCTTGAAATTCAAAAGACCAATGAATGGCTTCGGGCAAATGCAAGACAAATGGATGTTGATATTCTTAATAAAAAGCTCCAAGAAGCTAAACCAAACAATGTTGAATTAGAAAGGAAGATTTCTGATTTAAATCACAATTGTTTTCTAAAAGGCATTGAGATAGAGAATCTTGAAAAACAAGTTGAGGAATTTAAAAAGAATATACTTTTCTATCAAGAAAAGTTGTATAAAGTTGAACAAAATCCTCTCTTGGATTTCACTGCCTATTTCAACAAGTCAAAAATTGACAGAACGGATCTTCTTCTCGGGTTGGGTTTTGAGAATATCACACCATTACAAAAAGCCAAAGAGGAAATTGAACCTTGTATGATGAAAAATTTCTACGACTTGGTATGATACAACAATTTATTCGTCCATTGGATGACGAATTTGAGACTGATGAAGTTGAGAGAATACCGAAACAAGAATTTTTGGTTAATTATGAAGCAATAAATGATTCATACAATACAAAAGAATCTTCAATTTTCAAACTGGAAGAAATTGAATCAAATTTTCAAAACCAAGAATCTGTAGGTACTCCACCTAAACAAACTAAAATGTATTTTCCAACCACATTTTTGGAAAAACAAATAGAAGGTTTACAACAAAAGGTAGAATCTCAACAAAAAGTAATAAATCACCTCAAGTCTCAAAGTCCGAATTCAGAGGATAAATATATTGTTGTTGATGCTAAGAAAGTTTGTGAGAATGTTTCTACTCAAACTGACCAAAGTGCTTTAGTAGACCATTCTACCCAAACTACTTGTGATTCATCTACCGATACCTCTACTCAAACCTTGACTGATTCTCTTGAATGTACTTGTCAAAATGCTGCTACATTTATAGCTGATGATTATGTGCAATCTGATTTATCTGATGAAGAACTTGCACATAGTTTAGTTTTGATATGGTACTTCTATAGGTTTTTCACATGCAACACTATTGATGAGTTAGTTGTTCACCCTAAGCCTAGTGCTAGTATAGGTGTTGATATGTCTACTCAATTTTCTTGTGAGACCAAAGATGTGTCAGTTCAAGTTGACCTAAATTCCGAGACTACCCATGATGTGAAGTTGGACACCAAGATTCCTGATTGTTCAAAACTTTCAAATGAATTTGAAACTAATCAATCTCCATTAAAAATTTCTTTTTCAAAAGATTTCACAAAGGATGATTTTGATAAATTCATGGAGGGAGAATATGTTTTTAATTCAGAAACTGAGAAAAAGATTGAATCTACCAAAATCAAAGTTGAAACAAAAGTGGAATCTCAAAAACCATTGTCCAAAGCTCCAACTTCATATTACTCAAAGAAACGAGTTAAGACCAAACTCGTCAAGACTGAACCAAAGACCATTAAGTTAGAAACCTTTGTTACTACCCCAGTGAAACATGTCAAAGAGGAACAAGCTGAGACCCCACACAAGACAAAGTACACCAAAGTGAAACTTCCAAAAGAATATTCTAATGCTTCTAAATCTAGCTCTCAATCTAGCTTTATACCTAAGGTGTCTAAGTCTAGCTCAGTTTTGCTAACTAAGGATGCATCAAATGGTACAACTAGATATAGGGATAGATATGGATGGTTTTCTCATGATAAACCAAAGAAGCAAGAAGTTTCCTCACCTCCAAAAGATTCCAAAAAGATGAAAGTGTTTAAAACTCCTAGTTCTAATCTTCTTAGTTTCTATTCAACAGGTGGAAAGAGGATAACTAGTGGTGCTAAATGGGTTGCTAATAAATTAGTACCTAAGATCACTAGTAATCAAAAGGATGTTGAGAAAAAGAAGAAAAGAAGGAGGAGAAAGGCTGTTAATAGGAGGAAGGGTGTTCCTGTTAATCAAAACAATTGTTCTTTGTTAAATAAAGTTGAAAATGCCAAGGCTAGACCTTGTGAGCTTGTAAACAATCTATAATTCCCGTACATGTGTGGCTAATGTTGATGCTTGTAGACGTGTTACTTTTAATTCTCATGTGAATGTTCGTACATTTTATTCAAATGTGTTTGTTGATAATGTGCTTGTTAATGCTTATGTTGATTCGAAAACATGTTTGAATGCAATTCCTAAGTTATATACCCTGCCTGTTTTAACTAACCATAAAGGACCCGTCTTCAAGTGGGTACCTAAAAACGATTAAATTTCTTTGATTGCAGGAAATAACCATCTGTGTTTGGATACTCGATTCCGGGTGTTCGAAGCACATGACTGGAAATAAATCTTTGCTCAAGAATTTTGTTGAACGATTCATGGGAACAGTTCGCTTTGGAAACAACAATTTCGCTCCTATCTTAGGTTATGGAGACATTGAACGAAATGGAATTATCATCAAGAAAGTTCACTATGTTGAAGGTTTAAGTCACAACTTGTTCAGTGTTGGACAATTATGTGATAACAATCTTCAAGTTCTTTTTCGAAAATCTCTTTGCAAAGTCCAAACTCTAGATGGAGTTGATATTCTTTGTGGTGATCGTGATGATAATCTTTTTACCGTCAATCTCGATGATAACCAACCAACCGATAATATTTGTCTCATTTCAAAGGCTACTTCAAAGAATTCTTGGTTATGGCATAGAAGGCTTTCTCATCTGAATTTCCAAACCATCAATACTTTGGTCAACAAGCATCTTGTTGAAGGCTTACCTGACTATAAGTATGAAAGTGAGCATGTCTGTCCTTCTTGTGCTGTTGGGAAGATTAAGAGAACTCCTCATAAACCGAAGAAATCTCCAAATTCTTTAGCACCTCTTCATTTGCTTCACATGGATCTTTGTGGGCCGATGAAAGTACAAAGCCGAAATGGGAAGAAATATATCTTGGTTATTGTTGATGATTATTCAAGATATACTTGGGTCAAGTTCCTTGCATCTAAAGATGAAACAACTCAGATGTTGATAGATTTTATCACTACTACTCAAGTAAATCTTCAACTTCCAGTTCGTTACATTCGTTCGGATAACGGAACTGAGTTCAAGAATGTTGTTTTTGATGAATTCTGCAAATCCAAAGGTATTACTCATCAATTCTCAGCAGTTCGCACCCCACAACAAAACGGTGTTGTTGAAAGGAGAAATCGATCGCTAGTGGAAGCAGCAAGGACAATGCTTGCTTATTCCAAATTACCATCCAATATGTGGGCTGAAGCTGTTGACACTGCTTGTCACACTCAGAATCGGTCCATTATCAATCAGCGTTTCGAAAAGACTCCTTATGAGGTTGTTAACAAACGCAAACCCAACATCAACTACTTTCATATATTTGGGTGTGTTTGTTACACTTTGAATGATCGGGAGAATCTTGGAAAGTTCGAGAAGAAAGGTGATGAAGGATATTTTGTTGGTTATTCCAAAACATCAATTGCCTACCGAATCTATAATCGTCGAACAAACACAATTCAAGAAACAATGAATGTTTGGTTTGATGAGATGTCAGGCATGATTTTTGAGCAAGAAAGTTTGCTACCAACAAGTAATGATCCAAGTACTTCAAGTACTTCTACAAGGAATTCTACCTTAGCTTCTAAATTCAAGAAGTTTCCAACTCCAACAAGTGATGAATTAGATATTCTTTTTGAAGAATTCTATAACTCAAAACCGATTCATGATCAAGAACCTCAAGTCATCGTTGAACCAATTCAATACAATGAACCTCTTCATGACAACGATCAAGTTCTTCAAAGCAAGGATCCTCTTCTACTGAGTCTTCTCCACCATCCTCTCAAGTGAATGTTCAAGAACAACCTTCTCATTTAACTCAGACAACAAATCCATTGAACACTCCAACTGTGTATGTACCACTTGACTTTGATCATCCAGCTTATGAGGAAAGAGTTATACCAAGTTATGATTCTATCTCTCAACAAAACTCAAGTTTCAATGATGATGATGTTGATCTTCAACAACAAGATCCCCTTCCTCATGCTCATAAGTGGACACGTATGCAGAAATACCATCCTACTGATCAAATAATTGGAGATCCACAAGCAGGAGTAACTACTCGTACTTCAGTAAATGAGTGTCTTGTTGCACTTTCTCTTAGCAATATCGAACCCAAAACAGTATCAGAAGCTCTTCGTGATCCAGAGTGGGTTAAGGCAATGCAAGATGAACTCGCACAATTTGAAAGACTGAAGGTATGGAGATTAGTTCCAAATCCTAGAAAAGATGATCCAATCGGAACAAAGTGGATATTCAAAAACAAAAAGGATGAGAATGGAGTGGTAGTAAGGAATAAAGCTCGACTTGTTGCAAAGGGTTATTGCCAACAACCTGGTGTTGACTTCGACGAAACTTTTGCTCCAGTTGCAAGAATGGAGGCCATTCGAATATTCTTAGCTTATGCCGCATTCCGAAACTTTACTGTGTTTCAAATGGATGTGAAGACTGCTTTATTGAATGGTGACCTCAAAGAAGAAGTTTACGTTGATCAACCAGAAGGTTTTGTTGATCCTCAAAGGCCAAACCATGTCTACAGGTTAGACAAGGCTCTCTATGGTCTTAAGCAAGCACCCCGAGCATGGTATGATTCTTTAACTACTTTCTTACTAAGAGGTGGCTTTACCAAAGGCACAATTGACCCTACCCTGTTCATTCGCAAACAAGGTAAGCATGTTCTACTTGTTCAAATATATGTTGATGACATTATCTTTGGGTCAACCAGTCAAACATTTTGCCGAAACTTTTCATCTCTAATGGTTAATCATTTTGAAATGAGCATGATTGGGGAAATGAATTACTTTTTAGGTCTTCAAATCAAACAATTACCAACTGGTATTTTTATATCACAAGGTAAATACATAAATGACATGTTGAAAAAGTTTGATATGACTTCATGTTCTTCAATTTCTACCCCAATGGCTGCTCGAACAAACATAAATGCTGATACAAATGGGAAACCATTTGACCAAAAGAGATATCGAAGTATGATTGGTTTATTGTTGTACCTAACAGCATCTCGCCCAGATATAATGTTTGCAACATGTATGTGTGCTAGCTATCAAGCTGCTCCAACTGATTTACATTATCAAGCTGTGAAACGAATCTTTCGTTATCTGAAGGGTACACCCGATTTAGGTCTCTGGTATCCAAGGGATACTGGATTCAATCTAACTGCATATTCAGATGCAGATCATGCTGGTTGTAAACTTGATCGCAAAAGCACTTCCGGCACTTTACAATTTTTAGGTGATAAAATTGTGAGTTGGTCTTCCAAGAAACAGAATTGTGTGTCACTATCAACGGCTGAAGCTGAATATGTGGCTGCAGCTAGTTGTTGTGCTCAGGTTTTATGGATGAAGACACAACTAACTGATTATGGTCTGAAATATGATCATATCCCTATCTATTGTGATTCTCAGAGTGCCATTGCTATTGCAGTCAACTCAGTAAACCACTCTCGATCCAAGCATATTGATGTTAGATATCATTTTCTCAAAGATCATATTGAGAAAGGTGACATCGAGCTCTACTTTGTGGGTACTGAATTTCAACTTCCAGATTTGTTCACAAAACCATTGGATGAAAAGAGGTTTAACATTCTTATCTCCAAGCTTGGTATGTTAAATCTTAAACCTTAACTCTTTTTACATTTGAAGGAATTCTTGACACATTCCAGAAAAACAAAATACAAAATTTGAAAAGAGAAAATCAAATACAAAATTGCAAATTTTCAAAAATAAACAAAAAGATATTTATTTCAAAGTGGCTTGCATATACTATGTATGCAACCCGTTCTTAAATGATATATTTATTTTAGAGTGTTTATACATTCTAAGATCTTGTTATTATACATATAGATTGATATAAGATAACATGGAATCGAACGCCTTTGTGTACTTCCAAGTGTTCTTATATGAATATGTATAATAGCAATCAAGTTTTTCTAAATAAAGTTTTTTTTAAATTTCAATTGTTGATATGAGAAACAAGGAATCGAACGCCTTTGTGTACTTCCAAGTGTTCTTATATGAATATGTATAATAGCAATCAAGTTTTTCTAAATAAAGTTTTTTTTAAATTTCAATTGTTGATATGAGAAACAAAGGATCGAACGCCTTTGTGTACTTCCAAGTGTTCTTATATGAATATGTATAATAGCAATCAAGTTTTTCCAAATAAAGTTTTTTTTAAACTTTCAATTGTTGATATGAGAAACAAAGGATCGAACGCCTTTGTGTACTCCCTAGTTGTCTCATTTTGAACAATTGATTGAATTCACATTTGCTTAAATGTTTTATTGCCTCCAACTTGTTGTTGTAAGATGCGAAGGATTGAACGCCTTTGTGTACTCCCTAGCTGTCTTACTATCAACATTGTTGTTGAAGCAAAACTTTGTATCTCTCAAGTTTTTCCGAAAAATATCACAACAAAGATTTTACTCATGTTGATCTCACAAAAACAATTTTTGCTCCACCTTTCTATGGAAAACATTTTGATCTATTCTTGCATAGATTAAGGAAGAGTTTGTGATTTCAAAAACTTTCAAAACTTCAAATGTGTTTCAAATTTTTTTTCATTCACACATTTGATGTTTTTCCAATGATTTTCAATAAAAAGAAGTTCGGTGATTAGTTTGCACATTTGTGATAAGTTTTTCTCAAAATTTACTCAATAATTTTCAATCAAAAGAAGTTCGGTGATTAGTTTGCACATGTGTGATAAGTTTTTCTCAAAATTTACTCCATGATTTCATCATAGCCGATGAGTTCTAACCCCGGAGTATTCACTTCTTTCATTAGATAGTGAGGGTATTTTGAGTGATGTTGTTTTTGTGCAAATAAGATGGAGGGAGTAAAGTCGAAAAGTGAGAGGTTACGGTGAAATGATGTTGTGAGAAAGGGCTAAAAGAAACAAAAGCCCTCCCCAAACTCTCAAAAAGCCGGGTAAACACGTTCCTATCGGTTTTCATTTGTTGATTTCTCGATATTGAAGAAGTCTTCATGGACCCAGTGAAGCGATGCACATCTTTTCCTAACCACTCAAGTGTTTCTTAACAAATACTTGTTTTATTTCTCACGGAGATTTTCACATTTTTATTGACTCTTCATTTGGAAGATGTTGATATTGAAAAAGGGCGACATTCTGCTCCAGTCCCCGACTTCATTTGATCACGTTGTGTCTAGAGCTATCTTGAATTGGTCGTTAATTTGATCATCCTTCACTTCTTTAGGACACATTCGAGTCATATCTTTGTGGTATTATTGCTTATCTTTGTGATATAGCCGGAACATTCGTAGTGATATCTTAATTGATATTCCACGATGATCGAATGGAAATCCTACCAATGCTAACATCTTTTCCAACGTTGAACGTAGGTCTCGTGATTACATTTATGTGATTATTGAGTTAACGAGAAGTCTAAGTGACCTCGGTTTTCCCTAAAAAGTCTTTAAGGATAATAGATTGTGGTTATTGAACGCTTCGGCTATACTAACCATGATTTATATTCTTTGAAGCAATCTCGTGGTTGCAAAGCCGCAGATCGAACTATGTTAGAGACTGTTTTGTACATATCTTAATGATACATAGGAAATCCGAAAAATGTTATACATTTTACTCGGTCATTTCATTAATCCTTTCGAATTTTTGAACATGCTAACGGATCATTCTTGTCCGGTTTCATTTCTCATCACACAAACACAGAAAACACCAACACCTTGATATAATACGTTTGTACCAACAACTTCGATCTTACATTTTAGTCACCCCTAGGATTTCTTGGGTTGGGCTAATGGTGTGGGTTGATGTTTTGATTCAGGTGATCATGTTATTCTTGTTGACATTTAATCAATCAAATGTGTACATAATGACATTGGTTCTCAATTTTGTCATTATGAGGGGGAGAAAATATTATGATTGATTTACTGTTTGACAAGGAAACAAGGAGAAAAGTTTGTGTTTGGTTGTTTCAATCGGTTTTAAGCTTATCAGAGTTATAGGCTTATCAAAGTTTGTGTATAGGGGGAGAAAATTCTTCATGATAGGTCAATAGTCTCTTGTGTTCAGATTTTCACTAGACTTTAGTTGATTGAGATTTTGATTTTAAAAGGGGGAATCTGAATTGACATCAAAGATAAGAATGAAACTGAAGATGAAAAGATTTTCACTCAAGATGCTTCAAAAGTTCAAAGATGCTCCAAAAATGTTTATACTCATGGATTGAGGGGGAGCATGATTACTTAATAAGAATTTCATCCAAACTTCATTCAAATGCTTACTCTCCAAAGTGTTCAAGTTGATGTGACAAAGATCAAAGCTTCAAAAAGGTTGAAAGATTGGTTAGAAGATTCAAGTCAAAGAAGTAAAGCTTCAAAAGAATCTTCGAATACGTTTCATTCAAGATCTTCAATTCATACAACAACGCTTTATCAAGAAACTCCAATGCATACATAAAGGGGGAGAGTTCATATTCATGAAACTTTAGTTCAAAAAGATGAAATTCATTCGAGAATCAAAACTGAAGAATCAAAGATTGAAAAATCAAAACCAAGATTCATACCTTCCGCATTTCAAAAGACAACTCTGATTCATGATTCAACAATTCTCGAAGATTCAAGAAAGCACACACACTTGTTCAACTTCATTATTCTCTTTCTTCAAGACTCACACGCATTCATTATTCTCTGTTCAAAAAGAACATTGAGAATCATCACATGATTTAACTTCAAGAAATTCAAGACCAAGACTGAATCAAGTTCTCCAAAGACAAAAGAGGAAGCTTTGAAGACTTGTTTCAACACACCAATTGTCTTCACCACCGGGCTCATCAAATTTATTCTTACAAGACAAAATTACACGTACTTCATTCATTACAATGTATCACTAAGGGGGAGAATGTTAGAAATCCAAAAATAGTGATAAATTGTAATCTAGATTAGAAGAATTTCTTGTTGTTAAGTCATAGATAAATGATCACTAAGGTTGAGGGGCTAATTGTGACAATTAGCATAATTGTGTAGTTAGACTATAAATAGCCCTCTCATACCTTAGAGATCATAACTTTGGTAGAATCCTTTCATAACTTTAATACAATACACACACATTTACACACTTTCTCTCTAAAAACACACACAAACATCAAGAACACACACTCACCAACCGCCATTGATGAATTGAATTCGGTGTTAGAAATCGTGTTATAACAGGAAGCTACAAAAATTCGTATAGCTACTTATCAACATCAGGTGACAAGGGCGTACAATAAGAATATAAGAATTAGAAGATTCAAAGTTGGAGATTTAGTATTGAGAAAAGCTTTTAAGAATACAACGAAAAAATCCGATGGAAAGCTTGCTCCAAAATGGGAAGGTCCTTACTTTATAAGTTCAGAAGCAGGTAAAGGATCTTATTGGCTTCAAGAGCCAGAGGGTAGGATGATTCCAAGAGCTTGGAATGCAATTCATCTTAAAGCATATTATCAATAAGTAGTTATTGTTTTTATTAAATTGATATAACAGTAATACTGACTTGAGCGTCGGAGTGGCATTAGCCAAAAGGGCTAATGTCAACCCTTGGCGTATGTTTTATTGGTCTTATGCAGGATTATCAACATCTAGGGTCTTAATGGATGAAGATCACAAGCTATTATCCAAGGTACAGATCCTGAATAGGAACAGTTTCTCCTAAGTTTAAGTCCTTAAACGGACTACAGTGGATTGAACTAAAACTTCAATCCTAGGTTGAAGGGATCACCTTCTCGAACGCCGAGGTTAACATTAACACCTCATTTCGCCCGGGGAGCACGTCATAAAAAATTCTTAATTGTGGGTAGACCCTCATGGTTGGGAATTTTCAAAGGGTTGTTGATTTTACAATCAACTCATTTGGTTATGACTATTAATAAACAGTCATCAAAAAGAATAGGGACAATCTCTCTATTAAATACAAACGATCGTCAAAAGAATTAACAAATGGATTAACAAATGAATTTCTTTTTAGTGTCTTTCTTCTTGAAACAGGAAAATAAGAATTAATAAATGTTGGTCGTTACAAAGGTATGTGGTTCAAAATTCTAAATCTTTGTGAAATATGTGAGTCCCAAACTCTCTTGATGGTTAACCTAGAATGTAAAATACAACAAGTCTAATAAGCACTAGATTGGACTAGTATTACTTGAATATAAATGCAAGTATATAAACAAAGTAATACAAGACTAAAAGCAATAAAATAAAGATGGAACACAATGTAATATTTTCAAGTGTATTTTATTTATGATGTTAAATAATGTAAGTCCCAACTCAATAGATGGTACTACCTGAAGACACCTCAATGTCGATGGTGGAGTTACTTTGCAATATAAGCACTGAACTGGAGACGACCAGTTGCAGTGAGTATATACCAAGTTCTAGATAGATTACTTATTTAAGTGACAATAAGTAAAGAACAATGCAATAATATAAAATACTTGTAAAGTAAATTGGTGAGACAATATGTAATTTTCAAGTGTAATTTATTTATTAACTTTAAATAAATTACAAGGTTGTTGCGGAACCAAGATAATACAAAGTATGTTAATATCCTAACAACCTATGAACTACAATTGATCTACACTTGGAATTTCTCTAAACAATCGAAACACTTAAAGTTGTGAAATGTTCCTTTTTACGATTTAGAGAATATTGCACAAGTTCACCAAGAATATTGTATGCAAAGTCTGATATGCAAAGTGTGTTGATTCTTGTTGTGCAATGACTTGTATTTATAGGAAAAGTTAACATTGGGATGTTAACTTTGGTCGTACAAATATGGTTGAGAAAATTTAAGGAATAGCATTTAATTCCTTAAAATGCTGTGTAAAGTTGCAGTATAAAGCAACTTTACTCAACCAGCTTTATGTACCTTTTTGTACTTTATACATAGATAAATCTTATTATCCGTGTAATAGCACATAAAGCATAAAAGTCAATTCCTCGTAATCAGTGTAAAGCTTTGTAAGAGCTTTCTACTGATGGTCTCCAGTTTGTAACTGACTAGAATGTCAACTGGGCTTCGCTGCCATTGTCATTCTCTATCTTCCACTTGTTGTCTTCGACTTCAACTGGAATGATTCTTCAACTGGTCAGTTCTCAACTGGAGGAAGTCTTCAGCTGCGTTAACTGTACGATGTAACTGGACTTCAATATATTTCTGGACAAATCTTCTTGGTCTCCAGGTGCAACTGGAGACTGGCCAGTTTCACTGAAACTGGTCCTAACAAATTCCCCTTATTTGTCCTGAAATATTGCCAAGTCTTTTTCAGTTCTTGTATCTGTACAAGTGTGAACTGGAGAGACTTGTTCGATTAAATCTATCTAAGTTTTCCAAGGCATTTTTATAGATCAATAAATGCCTTGGGTTTTTCTTTTGAGTTTGTTAGATCTAATCTATTATCTATCTTGTGGTTACAAACTGGTAACTTCATTTATAGTGAGAAATGAAATATACACAAGTTACAGAATGTAAACAAAATTACAAGCAGATAAACTGAAAGGAAAATTTAAGATGGCCCTTCGCAATTCTCCTTTTCTTTGTCACTGAAGAGATAGGCTGAGAGTCTTCAGGATCAATATTCAACTTAAGCTCCAGATTCTCTTTGTGTTGAATCTTGCCCTTCAAGAAGTTAACCCAAGCTTTCTCAAACCTATTCTTTTGTGCCTTAGCCTCCAAGAAGTTCACCATTTCTACCCATTCCGAGAACCCATATTGCATTGCACCAGGATTATCAGTTCTAACCAGTGGCCCTCTGGCATAACTGACTTCAACATGAAAGTACTTGGTGCCTGGCTTAATTGTTACATGAACACCATTGATTGCCCCACTGTGTCTTCTGGTTTCCATGATCTGGGAATAATACTCTCTAGCTTCAGATTCATTTGATATTTTAATACTCCCAACTCCAGCAGCCAGCACAGCAACCTTGATGTCATCATTTGTTAGGTCCAGATTTACTGGACTCGCTCCAGACTCGACTACTGGAGCCTTACTGAAGATCTGTCCAGAAACGTGTTCTACTGGACCTACTCCAGACTCGGAATCTGGAGTCCCTCCGAAGATTTGTCCAGAAATAATGGAAGACCAGTGAGCAAATACTTGTATAGGAAATCTGGAGTATTCTCCAGATTAGCTCACTGGACTTCACCCCAGTCCAGATCTATTCTACTGAAGACGTTCTCACTGAAGTCAAAGACTGAAGTCAGAATAAAGAAGACTGACAAATGGCGGAGTCCACTGGAAGTCTTACCAGATCTGTACACTGGAGGATTGTCAGTGTTCTAGACCTTACAAGTCTGAACACTGATATCGAGGATTTCACTTTAAGCCTTTACACACTTTCCAAAGAACAACCCACTTGTTCTTTACCAAAGAATATACGTGTGTTAAGGTGGTTGGATAAAAGAATAAAGTCATATTGATGTGACTTTATCCTTGTAACTTTATCCAATGCATTTAATGTTCTTGTTGGTTCATTAAATACATCCAACCATATTTGTACGGCACAAAATTCACTGGTGAATTTTGTTGCCTATAAATACAAAGTCATTTCTTTGAGAAAATCACTTTTTAGCAAATTGGTGAACTTGCTTAAATACTCTCGATCTAAACAGTTATACTTCACAACTTTAAGTATATCGATCAAAGGAGTTTATTTAACAAGTATAGATCACTTGTAATTCAAAGATTGTTTAGATACTTACATACGTGTAATATCTAGATTCCGCAACGATCTTGTATTTTGTTTATTCATCAATAAAGAAAATACACTTGAAAACTACATTTGTGTTCCACCATTTATTTACTTGTTTAAATATTGCTTAAGTCATTTATTACTTTATTTATATTCTTGCATATTTATATTGAAGTAATACTAGTCCGATTCTAGTTCATACTTGTCTTGTTATTTTACACTCGTGGGTTAAACCATCGTGTGAGGGACTTTACATCATTTGATACATCGCCAGTTGGTTCAATGAAGGTTCTAAGATCAGCATCTCTATGCAGTGGCTTTCTTGGTTGAGGGTTCCTTCTTGGTGGATTCAATACCCTTTTCACAACCTTTCTTACATTTTCAATTCTTTTCTGAATCCCACTGGCCCTATTCTCCTTTGCCTTCTCCACTGATATATTTAAATTTCTGGCATCATGCTCAGCTTCATCATCAGGATAGTGCCTGTCCAGTTTAATGTCAAGCATTTCTTTTAACATACCCACTATCCTGGCATCATCTTTCACTCTAGCATATTCCTCCTTAGTGATTCCCAACAAGTGAGCATCACTAATATCAAGCAATTTTATCTTGGCCAGATGTTGTCTGGCTTCAGCTTGGTTTGCTTGTTTCATTTTCTTTCTTTCTTTAATTTGATCACCAAGCCTTGCCAGACGTTTGCTATCACTTTCAGAAACTGGAGGAAGTACATTAGCATTGCCAGTTTCCAGCATTGGTACATCAGTGGCTGGCTGGGCTTCATCAGATGCTATAGCTTTGCCCTTATTCACATTCCCCCTATCCATCACATCCACATTCTCTTCAACCCTTTGCTCACCAGCATCATTACTGGCAACCACAATCATTTCACCACCAGATTGACTTTCAGATGGAGTTCTTCCAGGTGCAACTGGTACAAGGACTGCACTTCTTTCCCCCTTGGCAACATCTAGACCTGCCCTTATAGCTTCCCATTCAGAGGGGTGAGATGGCAACCGGTCAAGAGGCTGCCATGTTTGCATGTCCTTGCATTCTTTGAAAATTCCACACATCATCCTGAAAGACCTCCACAGATGGTTGGTCTCCTTTGACTGGGTCAGAACATTTGCTGTAACCTGTTGCTGACCAGTTTTCAGTTCATCCAAAATTTTAGAATCTTCACTAAGACCCGAAACCACCTGTTCCTTAACCTCTTCATCCTTTTTCTTTAGATTTTCCAATTCAGTTGTCAGCTTATCAATAGATTGTGTATGATTGGATACCTGGGTGTTCAAAGTATCTATGCTGCCTCTCAACTGGTTGATCTCATTAGTGAGTGGGGCCAGATCAACCTGAGGAGTGGCCAGCTTGGTGATCTCAGCTATCACCTTTTCAATCAATTGTGTCTCTCTTGCACCCAGTGTATCATCAATTTTCTGACCAACTGAAACCATCAACTACTGCCCAAGCTCAGTCACATTCAACCCAGGCTTTTCAACTAACTCTTTCACCTGCTTTTCAATCTCCCTTAAGTCAACTTCAGATCTTCTGACAGTGTTATCCAGCAAATTGGAGATTGAGGTTGTGACATTGGACTGAGTGAGGTCGAAGGCTTCCTTTAGAGAGTTTCCAGATTGTTGTAGCCTCCGACCAGCTCATTGAGCTTCTTTAACACCAAGTCTTCATTTGTTGAAAACTTGTTAATCCCCAGATCAACCACTTTAATATTGGTCAGATGATCCTTGTGGTATCTGGAGAAAGACTTAGTGTTTTTGTCAAGTGTCTTTTGAATATCCTCCACCCTGGTAAGAAGGTTTTGGATATCGGCTTGAACAGACACAACTTGACTATCCAGTGATGGAGGAGAAGGTGTCACTGGACCAGCAGCAGTTAGCACTGGAGTAACTGGAGGAGGAAAATTGAGATAAGCCTCCCCAGTTGACGTCGCAGCAGTCAAAGGAGTAATAATAGGAGTGGTAGAAGAAGAAGGAACAGAAGTAACAATGTGTTGTTCATGCTGAGAATGCTCAGGTGTGAACAACGGCGGCGGTGGGGGTGGCATTTCTCGAAGGAGTGAGAACTGCCCAGATGGTGATGGTGCCATACGTCTGTTTCCAGACATATAGTTATATGTGGGGAATGGTATTTCAGTAGGCTCATTTACTTGGGATGGTAAAATTGAAATTGAAGCATCTGGAGGTGAGACTTGAGATGAAGGGTTTTGATCTTGTACAGAAGAATCAAAAATCTCCAAGTCTGATGTAGTACCTTCTGAATCCAAAGACTCAATAAGGATTTCCTCGTCATTAACATTCATGTCCAGATCCATGAATGTAACTGAGGGCTGACCAGATGGGTCAGTCTCCAGATGACCTTCTCCAGTTTCCTGGAAGGTTGCATCTGTTGGAGGATCAGATACCGAGGTATCTTCACCAGGGATAGAGGTCACTGGGGTTGCCTCAGTTATAGTTGCTCTATCCACAACCATAACATCATCAGCCGTAGAGTTGGGAACCTCAGTCTCCAGCAGTGACTGGCCAGAGACGTCGTCAGTTCGTGCAATAGAAGTGTCAGAAGATAGGCCGTGGACACTTTGTGCTGACTCAAACTCTAATCTGGGTTGGGGTAGCCCAGTTTCATCTTCACCACCCTCTCCTACAGAAATTGCGAGGGCTGGTCTGGTTTCTACTGTCAGTGGCAAGTGCTGACAAAGTCCTAATGCGACGTGTTCTTGTTGCCTTTGGAACTCCTGAAAGACCTGTTGGGAGGTCTCCATGGTAAATGGTTGTGGGGACAGACACGCTGGAGCTGGAGGGGTTAACTGTTGCCCGGGTTCGGCAATGGTCACAATTCCAGCAGACGAACTGGTGGGTCCCTCATTATTTTGAGGCCCGCCCAGTTGTCTTTCTGACTCACCTTGGACTGGTGCATCGGTTTTTGCGAATGCCAGCCGCATTCTATCTGGAATCTCGACCTCTCCAGCTTCAGATACTAGAGAGTCAAGATTCCTCAACAAATCTGGGACAGTGTAAAGTGAATATGTGCTTAAATAAGCTTCACTGCCCAGAATTTGTAGAAAACAAAGAGAGAGAAACCTGGAGAAGGGGATACATAGTCCCCTGGTGCCCTTCAGTTTTTGAACCAGGCTTCTGAATAGGATATCAGCAAAATCCACTCTCAATCCATTCCACAGGCAGTATGCCATTTCTGCCTGTGCGGAGTTAATCTGGTCAAGTCCACCAGAACTCCCACCCATACTTTCCACAAGGTGGATGAAAAAGTACCTCCATGAAGGTGTAAGACCCTTCATGGTCATCGCACCTTTCGTTTTCAAAACCCCTTTTTCGAGGCACTCCTTGTGTCCCATATCAAGGAGGACCTGGCGAAAATTGATGTTAGGGGAGATGACAACAGGAGACTCTCCTTGTCTCCAGTAATTGAGGTGTAAAGCATCCCTCAATACATCTGCTGATAAGGTACACCGGACTGTTCCACCTTTTAATGTGAAATTGATGGAGGAGCAGTCGGAAGAAAAAGAGGCGGTGTACCAAAACTCACACAAGTAGTCGTGAAACATCTTGCGTGGGTTTAAGGAGAATGAGGGTCCGATTGGAGAATCCCTCAAAAATCTTTGGATTCTCCCAATAAGGGTATCGGACCCTTGGGTTCCTTATAAACTAGCCATCGTCTTATTTGGATTTAGTTTGATGAGCGTAGTATTACCAGGAGCACCAGATGCCTGTTTGACATCTGGTGGAGGAGCATATGGGACAGATAGGAGATTTACATCTCTAGAACGGGATGATTTAGGTGCCATTTGAAAATGAAATTGAAACTTTGGAATTAGGGTTCTTGATTTATGAAGCAGAGAGAGAAAAGAAGCAATTTTAGATGATTGGGAAGTAAATGAAAAGAATGTAAAGGGAAGTAAATGTGATCGGAGTAAATAAGGGTATTTATAAGGAATTCAAGATCCCAATGAAATACCAAAAATTATATTTTATTAACAAAATCAATTTTGTAGATATTTTTACAAAATAAGTTTGAATTTTGAATCAAAAACATAATTCATTGTGTCAGCATTAAATGCTACGACGGCTTAACTTACCCATGCGCCCACTAATTTTCATTTTCCCAATAAAAACAGTTGTCATTTACCAAAATGTCTATTAACACGTCAGATGACGATATCAAGTGGGTTAAAACACTCGAGTACCATCACGTGTCTCAGATATTGACCAAGTATTTTCTAACGTTATGAAAAATTAAGACAAGACTGAACCTGGTCACTGGAAGATTAGTCCAGCGCCAGTTTCCAACTGGAGAGTTCTCCAGTTGCCATTTTCAAACAAAACAAATTTTAGTCAGAAAATTATTTTGAGTCTTTCCCCCTAAAATGATGATCCAGAAATCGATTAGTGCCAGGATAGTATCACAAAGGCGTTCGATAGCCTGGCGAGCAAAGATTATCTGGACCTCCTCAACTGGAGAACTTCATCAGTGTCACTGACGCGTTCATAACAAAAATCTCCAGTTTTAAGGATTTAACATTCCCAGTTCGCTGATGAGATGTTTAAAGGTTTTCTCATCAAGAGGTTTTGTAAAAACATCAGCGAGCTGTTTGTCAGTGGGGATGAAATGTAATTCAATGTCTCCTTTCATAACATGATCACGAATAAAATGATACCTGATGTCAATATGCTTTGTTTTGGAGTGCATCACTGGGTTGTGAGATATAGCAATTGCACTGGTGTTGTCACAAAAGATTGGGGTCCTTGTATACTTTTGACCATAATCTAGTAACTGGTTCTTGATCCAGAGAATCTGGGCATAGCAACTGGCCGCAGAAATGTACTCTGCCTCAGCAGTGGACATAGAGACTGACGTCTGCTTCTTACTGGTCCAACTTACCAGTTTTCCTCCAAGGAAATGACAACCACCAGTTGTTGATTTTCTATCTATCTTACAACCTGCATGATCTGAATCTGAATAACCCATTAGATCTAACCCTGAGCCTTTGGGATACCAAAGACCAAGGTTAGGACACCCTTTCAGGTATCTAAAGATACGCTTAACAGCGTGCAAATGTGATTCTTTAGGGTTAGCCTAAAACCTGGCACATAGACATGTTGCAAACATTATATCTGGTCGACTGGCAGTCAAGTACATTAGTGAACCAACCATACCTCTATAGTCAGTTATGTTAACTTGTTTGCCAGTTGGGTCAGAGTCCAAATTTAATGGTACTGCAATAGGTGTGTTTTTCGATGGGATAGAATCATATTTGTATTTTCTTAACAAATCTCTGACATATTTTCCTTGGTTTATGAAAATTCCATTTTCAGTTTGCTTAATCTGAAGACCTAAGAAAAATGTTAATTCTCCCATTAAACTCATTTCATACTCAGATGACATGATTTTAGAAAACTTTTTACACATTGCATCATCAGTTGAACCAAATATAATGTCATCAACATAAATTTGTACAAATAAGATATTACCTTTTTCTTTCAAGATAAATAAGGTATTATCTATTGCACCTCTTTGAAAGCCATTTTTAAGAAGATGTTTAGTTAAAGTATCATACCAGGCTCTTGGGGCTTGTCTAAGACCATACAAAGCTTTGTTCAGTCTATAGACCCAGTGAGGATGCTTCTCATTGATGAAGCCTGGAGTCTGCTTAACATACACAACTTCTTCCAATGTTCCATTAAGGAACGCACTTTTGACATCCATCTGGAAGACTTTAAACTGCAGATGGGCTGCATAAGCCAGAAATATTC
>CM067172.1:7645581-7715611 GCA_034093135.1 Erigeron breviscapus | reverse complement strand
CTCTCAATTGGTTTATGATACTCATAAATCTGGTGTAAGTACCAGTGAGAGACTCGTTAGGTTGAGCAAAAAATGACTCATACCTCTTGTTTAAGGAGACCTTTCTGGTGACAATGGTGTCATCTCCTCCTTCATGTTGGTTTAAAGTTCATCCCACATGGTTTTAGCACTAGGAAAAAGAACTAGTGTGGGAATGAGGGTTTCTGGAACGGCCCCGAGGATCATGTTTTTGAGAAGGGTGTCTAGATTCACCAATCTCCTCTCCTCTTCTGACCAATGTTCCTCCCTCTTTTCCCTTCCTCTTCGAGAACCAGAAGGATCAAGAAGTGGATTGAGAGGTGATGTTGGTACATATGGACCTTCGTTTAAAATTTTCATCATATTCCTCTCAATACCAGTGACATGCAACACCATCCTAGCCTTCCACGTACCAAATTCATCACTGTTCCCATTGAATTTAGGAACAGGATTATTTGAGTAGTGCACATGCACGTGTGGAGAAGCAGGAGTAGGAGGAGGTGGAGGTGGATTAGTGTTATTAACATTTTGTGGTTCATTTTGATCATTAATGTTTGCATTAGGATCGGGACCAAGACTAAAACCTTGTGTATTTTCTTGGTTAGCCATCAAGAACAGATCTAGGCAATGTTTAGCCTTCTGCTCTGATACCAAATGTGAGTCCCTTAATTACTTCGAGATGGTTAACCCAAGAAAGTGTAAATACAACAAGTCTAATAATCACTAGATATGGACTAGTATTACTTTAATATAAATGCAAGTATATAAAGAAAGTAATACAAGACTTAAAGCAATAAACAATTAAAGTGGATCATTATGTATGTTTCATGGGTATTTCATTTATTGATGTTTAAATAAAATACAAGGTTGTTGCGGAATCAAGATAACACAATTAAGTGAGTATCCTAACAACCTATGAGTTACAATATGATCTATATTTGTCAAATAACTCTTTAGGATCGAGATACTTAAAGTTGTGAAGTATCCCTGTTTAAGATCGAGAGTATTTGGACAAATTCACTTAAATGCAAAGTAAATGCTTAAAAGTATTTTTGACAAGGGTATGACTTTGTATTTATAGGCAACAAAATTCACCAGTGAATTTTGTGCCGTACAAATATGGTTGTATGCATTTAATGATCCGACAAGAACATTAAATGCATTAGATAAGAATAAGGATAAAGTCACATCAAGTGCAAGTGTATCCTTTTATCCAACCACCTTAACACACGTGTACTTTGGTAAAGAACAAGTGGATTGTTCTTTGGAAAGTGTGTAAAGGCAAAAGTCAATCCTTGTTACCAGTGTTCAGACTTGTAGGATCTAGAACACTGATAATCCTCCAGTGAACAGATCTGGTAAGACTTCCAGTGGACTCCGCCAATTTGTCAGTCTTCTTTCTTCAGACTTCAGTCTTTGACTTCAGTCAGAATGTCTTCAGTAGAATAGATCTGGACTGGGGTGAAGTGCAGTGAGCTAATCTGGAGAATACTCCAGATTTCCTATACAAGTATTTGCTCACTGGTCTTCCATTATTTCTGAACAAATCTTCATATGGGAACTCCAGTTTCCAAGTCTGGAGTAGGTCCAGTAGAGAAACGTTTTCTGGTCAGATCTTCAGTGAGGCTCCAGTAGTCGGGTCTGGAGCGAGACCAGCAAAACAAGTTTTCTTAACAAACCTAAATAAGGTTCCAGTAGTCCAGTCTGGAGCCAGTCCAATAAGTCTGGACTAAATCTGGACCTAACATAGAATGTCAACTGGGCTTCGCTGCCATTGTCATTCTCTATATTCCACTTGTTGTCTTCGACTTCAACTGGAATGATTCTTCAACTGGTCAGTTCTCAACTGGAGGAAGTCTTCAGTTGCGTTAACTGTATGATGCAACTGGACTTCAATATATTTCTGGACAAATCTTCTTGGTCTCCAGGTGCAACTGGAGACTGGCCAGTTTCACTGAAACTGGTCCTAACAAATAAAATACAAGGTTGTACGGAATCAAGATAATACAAATATGTAAGTATCCTAACAACCTATGAATTACAAATGATCTATATTTGCCAAATAACTCTTTTGATCGAGATACTTAAAGTTGTGAAGTATCCCTGTTTAAGATCGAGAGTATTTGGACAAATTCACTTAAATGCAAAGTAAATGCTTAAAAGTATTTTTGACAAGGGTATGACTTTGTATTTATAGGCAACAAAATTCACCAGTGAATTTGTGCCGTACAAATATGGTTACATGCATTTAATGAACCGACAAGGTCATTAAATGCATTGGTTAAGGTACAAGGATAAAGTCACATCAATATAACAATAATCCTTTTAACCAACCACCTTTACACACGTAGATACTTTTAGTAAAGAACAAGTGGAATGTTCTTTGGAAAGTGTGTAAAGGCAAAAAGTCAATTCCTCGATATCAGTGTTCAGACTTTTAAGGTCTAGAACACTGACAATCCTCCAGTCGTAGATCTGGTAAGACTTCCAGTGGACTCCGCCATTTGTCAGTCTTCTTTATTCTGACTTCAGTCTTTGACTTCAGTAGAATAGATCTGGACTGGGGTGAAGTCTAGTGAGCTAATCTGGAATACTCCAGATTTCCTATACAAGTATTTGCTCACTGGTCTTCCATTATTTCTGAACAAATCTTCAGAGGGACTCCAGTAGTCGAGTCTGAAGCGAGTCCAGTAAATCTGGACCTAACAAATTCCCCCTATTTGTTTAGAAATAATGCAAGGTTTTTCAAGCTTAAATCTATACAATTTTTGTATGCTTGAAAAACACTTGTTTTGACTTAGTCTAAAAATTTATTGTTACTGGGAAACACTTTATAGATCATCAGTGATCCAGTTTCATCTTTTAGTTCTAACTTAGACTAAATCTGATCATTTACTTTATGAATCAAAATATGTAACTATATTTACAGCCATCAACAGAAAATAAGTTACAATTTTGAGAAATTTAAATACAAGTACAAGTAAATGATACAAGAGTCAGGCCCTTCTTTTCGACGTCTGTCCAGGAGCATCTTAGAAGCCTTTCTCTTTGGTGATGGAGAGGATGGTACAGAAACTGGTGGTCTCATACCTAGAACAGCTTCCATCTGTTGTATTCTTCTCCAAACCTTTTCAATCCTCTTCATAAATGCCTTGACATCAGGAGATAAATCAGTTTTTCCTTTGAAAGTTAATCCTATCTCCTTCAGTTCAGTCCATCCAAAAGCTTGGACTGATGCATTCTTCCTTTCATCAGTAAAGTTACCTTCTCTGGTCAACTTTATATTAAACCTGGTCATGCCTTCATGATTTTCAGCAAGTTTAATCTCTGCACCTATGATCCTTCTGGCATCAGCCCTGAATTTCAACATATCTTCATACTTGGCTTTCTGCTTAGCCATCTGGATCATATGTTCAGTTTCCTTGGATACTTTCTGCTGTACCATGGCAGACTGGAGTTGTTCACGATTAATTTTGAGTGAAGTATCCAAACAAATGAATTTGCTCAGATCTGCATCTTTAATTGCTTTGAGCTGTTTGGCAGTAAGTTTTGGCAAGCCTTTCATCTTCTTTCTGTACTCTATCTCCAGAGCACCAGCATTCTTCCTTATCTTTTTCTGGAGGTTCACCAGTTCCTCCGTCCTTTGTCTTATTAGTTCAGGTACGCTGACACCATAAGTTACAACATCATACATTTGTTCTTCTTCAGAGTACCTGGAGCGAATGTGAACATCATCTAATGCATCCAGACATTGATGAACTCTGGGGTCATCCTTCATCTTTTTGTACACATCAATAAGTATGCCCAACCTGCCAGCATTGTATGAATCCAGAGTCCCCATATTTGCCATCTCCGTTTTGTGGGCCAGCAATTCATCTCTTTGATTTTTCTTGAATATTTCTATCATAATGCATTCTTGCTCAAGTTTCTTTGAAGTGTCATCATCAGTAGCTGGAAATTCTGATGAACCTTCAGCAGCTTCAACTTTATCTCCAGATATCACATGTTTCTTTCTTTTTACTGATTCTTGAATAGTTATGATATCTGGGAATGCTTCTTCAACCTGCACAATGGCTTCAGTGCCAAGTGCCTTCTATGCTTCTTGTGCACTGGCATCAGTACCAGTCACTCTTTCTTGTTGCACGATGCTTTCAGTAGCAAAGGCCTTTTCAATAGCACTGGCAACCACTTCTTTCTTTTTCTTAAACAAACCTTCTTTTTCTTTATCACCCACTTTAGAATTTTCCCCCTTGGAATGTCCACCAGTTTGAGACTTGTGGGCATTCCATAATTGTTCAATCATATATCTGTCTGTCTCACCAAAAGTTCTTCCAGCAGTTGGAGTTGTGATGTTCACAGTGTGCCTTAGCTTCGTCACTTCCTTCTTTATAAATTCAATTTCTGAAGACAAGTGCTTTGGCATTTCATTTTCTATCATCTTCACAACTTGTGGCAACAACCCATCTTGAATTGTTCTAAGAACAGACCCAGAAATATCTTCAGATATTTCTTTCAACATACCAAGTCTGAACTTTTTAGCACACTCATCACTGATAGTGCTAACAACGGCATTCTGATCAAGTGTTGGCCTACTCTCCAAACTACTTATCCTGGTTGTCAACTTCTGAACTTCATCTGTCAGACCTGCCAGTGGTTGATGGTGGTGGTGGTGGTGGTGGTGGTGTTGGTGGTGTTGGTGTTTGTTGAGTGGGTAGTGGTGATTGATGGATTTGTTGCTGCGTGGTGGTGGTGGTGGTGGTGGTGGTGGTGGTGGTGGTGGTGGTGGTGGTGGTGGTGGTGGTGGTGGTGGTGGTGGTGGTGGTGGTGGTGGTGGTGGTGGTGGTGGTGGTGGTGGTGGTGGTGGTGGTGGTGGTGGTGGTGGTGGTGGTGGTGGTGGTGGTGGTGGTGGTGGTGGTGGTGGTGGTGGTGGTGGTGGTGGTGGTGGTGGTGGTGGTGGTGGTGGTGGTGGTGGTGGTGGTGGTGGTGGTGGTGGTGGTGGTGGTGGTGGTGGTGGTGGTGGTGGTGGTGGTGGTGGTGGTGGTGGTGGTGGTGGTGGTGGTGGTGGTGGTGGTGGTGGTGGTGGTGGTGGTGGTGGTGGTGGTGGTGGTGGTGGTGGTGGTGGTGGTGGTGGTGGTGGTGGTGGTGGTGGTGGTGGTGGTGGTGGTGGTGGTGGTGGTGGTGGTGGTGGTGGTGGTGGTGGTGGTGGTGGTGGTGGTGGTGGTGGTGGTGGTGGTGGTGGTGGTGGTGGTGGTGGTGGTGGTGGTGGTGGTGGTGGTGGTGGTGGTGGTGGTGGTGGTGGTGGTGGTGGTGGTGGTGGTGGTGGTGGTGGTGGTGGTGGTGGTGGTGGTGGTGGTGGTGGTGGTGGTGGTGGTGGTGGTGGTGGTGGTGGTGGTGGTGGTGGTGGTGGTGGTGGTGGTGGTGGTGGTGGTGGTGGTGGTGGTGGTGGTGGTGGTGGTGGTGGTGGTGGTGGTGGTGGTGGTGGTGGTGGTGGTGGTGGTGGTGGTGGTGGTGGTGGTGGTGGTGGTGGTGGTGGTGGTGGTGGTGGTGGTGGTGGTGGTGGTGGTGGTGGTGGTGGTGGTGGTGGTGGTGGTGGTGGTGGTGGTGGTGGTGGTGGTGGTGGTGGTGGTGGTGGTGGTGGTGGTGGTGGTGGTGGTGGTGGTGGTGGTGGTGGTGGTGGTGGTGGTGGTGGTGGTGGTGGTGGTGGTGGTGGTGGTGGTGGTGGTGGTGGTGGTGGTGGTGGTGGTGGTGGTGGTGGTGGTGGTGGTGGTGGTGGTGGTGGTGGTGGTGGTGGTGGTGGTGGTGGTGGTGGTGGTGGTGGTGGTGGTGGTGGTGGTGGTGGTGGTGGTGGTGGTGGTGGTGGTGGTGGTGGTGGTGGTGGTGGTGGTGGTGGTGGTGGTGGTGGTGGTGGTGGTGGTGGTGGTGGTGGTGGTGGTGGTGGTGGTGGTGGTGGTGGTGGTGGTGGTGGTGGTGGTGGTGGTGGTGGTGGTGGTGGTGGTGGTGGTGGTGGTGGTGGTGGTGGTGGTGGTGGTGGTGGTGGTGGTGGTGGTGGTGGTGGTGGTGGTGGTGGTGGTGGTGGTGGTGGTGGTGGTGGTGGTGGTGGTGGTGGTGGTGGTGGTGGTGGTGGTGGTGGTGGTGGTGGTGGTGGTGGTGGTGGTGGTGGTGGTGGTGGTGGTGGTGGTGGTGGTGGTGGTGGTGGTGGTGGTGGTGGTGGTGGTGGTGGTGGTGGTGGTGGTGGTGGTGGTGGTGGTGGTGGTGGTGGTGGTGGTGGTGGTGGTGGTGGTGGTGGTGGTGGTGGTGGTGGTGGTGGTGGTGGTGGTGGTGATAGTGGTGGCGGTAGGTGGTGACTGGTGGTGGTGGTGGTGGTGGTGGTGGTGGAATTGAAGGTGGTTCTGGTGGTGGTGGCATATCGGATTCTGGTGGTGGAATATTTGATTCTGGTGGAGGTGGTGGCATTTCTGGTAAGCGTTCAACTTCTACTACATCATCTCCAAGAAAATTCATATTCACATCAAAATTATGATCTTCTGACATGGGTGAATCAGCCTCATCCCAGACAAATGTTTCACCAACTGCTTCATTACCAGCCTGATCACCAGCCAGTTCACCAACTTCTACATTCAAGTCCAATTGACCAGCCTGCTCAACATTCTGAGCAACATTTTCTACCTGTTCATCAGTCACTTGCTCAACCTGCTCAGCATCTTGTACAATGTTTTCTTCCTGCTCAATATTTTCTTGCTCATCAATCTGAACAACATTTTCTTCCTCAAAAATAGGAGACCCATCTATGTTCATAATATCACCAGGATGGCTCGTTTTAGCTCTATTCGGATTGACCTGAACTCCACCTCTTCTTAGACGTCTGGCAGTTCTAGGTCCAGTGACAGGAGCCACCTGGGTCACTGGTTGCACATTTTCAACATCGACGACTCCAGTGGGTCTTACAACAATCTTGTTGGGCTTTTTGGGTTTTTATCAAAGTAATATTATCCTTATAATATTAAAACGCAGCGGAAAAATTGAACCTTTCAATATATTATATGTAGTTAAAAACCAAAGTTTAACTTATAAAAGAAAACCCAAACAATAAGGATCCATGTATATGAATGACATACATACAAAAGTAACAACCATAGGGTGTTTAGAAGACTACCTTCTTCCAAGCTAATAAAGGTAGAAATGAAGAATATGATGTTCTTCAAAAGGCAAGTCTTCAAGGTAGAAGAACCTCAAGCTAGTATACCCCTAGCTTCCAACAAACACCCAAACTATGCTAGGATTTAGACTTGAAATACCCTTCCTTTTGTCCTTGTTTGTGCCGAAATTAAAAGGAGAAAAAGGGAGAGTGTTTTGCTACTTGAGAGTTGATAGAAAAGTGGTTCAATGCATGTAAGTTATGTGTGTTTCCCATGTCAACTAGTTGGTCCAAGTAAACAACCAAATGCATGTGCATTTGGTGTGTAAGTGGTCGGCCCCCCATGTGCCACCACATGGGGTCTCACCAACTTATTTTGAACTTCATTTTTATATAAAACATTTTATATAAAATTATTATAACTTGTTACATACCTTATGTAACATGTTACAAATTATACACAACATATATTAGTGTTTATTTCACCAAATAAACACATTCACATTTTTCTCAAAATAAATTATCCATATAATTTATTTATATATTTCTCAAGTGCAAATATTTAGAAACCCACTTTCTAAATGTTTCAAGTATCGATATTTATTTATAGATCAAATCATATAAATAAATATCATGAGTGTTTGTCTAGCTTGTTAATTGGGTATGACCCGACTTGGATCATCACGTACTAGCCACGTCAATTTAATATGTGTCTTGGGCAGACGAATTCCAACAATCTCCCACTTGCACAAGATTCATAGAAGATTGACGCAAGCAGCAAATACCGCCTAACAACGGTTTGCTACCCCTAATACATATGACGAAGTGCCATTCAATAACATCATCCTCTTCAAGTCCCTTACTTGAAATGATTTAGGTGAATCGATCATTTATCCTTTTGTCACAGATGTCATGTTAAATCTTAGAGACACAGAGTGATCATTCTCCATTGATTTAACTTTGTAGCAGGCCTTAGACATCTTACTCTCAACGAATAAGAGGGACAAATTCCATTTCGACTACATACGTCTTTCACAATCACCTTATATCATACCTGAGTTTAGCCTTATGTACTGCCATGTTTCAGAACAGCGAAGAACTAAATCAAAGTATAACATTCAGTGAATTTCAAGACCCAATATGTATCTCAGGTCTGAGGATACAATGATATTCGCCTTTTAACTCAAGATTACTTATGATCAATCATATAGATTCTATGTAGTAATGCTTGAGAGCAGGTCAGTCCAATATTTGTATCCCACAAATATCTATGAACCTTGGTAGCAACACTTTGCTCTATATTCAAAACCTTTTGAATATCTACCAATCCAAGTTCATAATAGTCTTACATTCATATTTGTTCCCACAAATATGATCGACTACGGATATTTAGAATAACTAACTTATTCATGGATTTAAACATGCAAAAATGGAACATAACACAATTTAAATATATAATACCAATATTCATATAAAAGTGTTACCAAATACAAGTGTTCCGATATCCAAATACATAAAATAGATCAAATCCAATCACTAGAATATCGAAGTCCCATGGCACAAGCATGTCTCTCATGCTTGGGCCTTTCAAGGAGCTTCGTGAGTGGATCCGCAACATTTTGATCAGTGTGAACTTTGCAAATACATAAAATAGATCAAATCCAATCACTAGAATATCGAAGTCCCATGGCACAAGCATGTCTCTCATGCTTGGGCCTTTCAAGGAGCTTCGTGAGTGGATCCGCAACATTTTGATCAGTGTGAACTTTGCAAATACATATCTTTCCTTTTTCAACTTCATCCCTTATGTAGTTGAATCTCCGCTCAATGTGTCTAGTCTTTTGATGCGCACGAGGTTCTTTGATTTGAGCAATCGCGCCCTCGTTATCACAAAGAATTT
Organism: Erigeron breviscapus; assembly: GCA_034093135.1. Classification (NCBI taxonomy): domain Eukaryota; kingdom Viridiplantae; phylum Streptophyta; class Magnoliopsida; order Asterales; family Asteraceae; genus Erigeron; species Erigeron breviscapus. Next base: position 7,706,558 of record CM067172.1, on the reverse strand, counting down.
CTAGGGGTTCTTGAATGGAAGGAACAACCCCTAGATCGGCAATGAATTTCTTCAACCATGCAGCTTCTTGTGCTGCCAAAGAAGCGACGATGTATTCCGATTCTGTAGTGGACAATGCAACCACATCTTGCTTTGAGCTTTTCCAAGAAACAGCTCCTCCATTTAGAATGAAGATATACCCCGATTGTGATCGAGAATCATCTCGATCAGTTTGGAAACTCGCATCCGTGTAACCCTTTACAACGAGCTCCTCCTCACCAGATCCATATATTAAGAACATATCTTTAGTGTTTCTAAGATATTTCAATATATATTTGACAGCCATCCAATGACTATCTCCTGGATTTTGCTGGTATCTACTTGTCATGCTTAAAGCGCATGACACGTCCGGTCTCGTGCATATCATAGCATACATGATGGATCCTATAGCAGATGCATATGGGATTCCACTCATTCTCTCTTGCTCAGCTTTTGAGCTAGGAGATTGAGAAGTGCTCAATATTGTTCCTCTCTGAATAGGCACCAAACCTTTCTTGGAGTTTTCCATCTTGAACCTTTTCAAGATTTTGTCTATGTATGCACTTTGATTCAAACCTATTAAGCGCCTTGATCTATCCCTATAGATCCTTATTCCCAAAATAAAAGCGGCTTCACCAAGATCCTTAATGGAAAAGCAACTTCCAAGCCAGGATTTTACACCTTCCAAGGTTGGAATATCATTTCCAAATAGTAGAATGTCATCGACATATAATACTAGAAAAGTGATGATGCTCCCACTAGCCTTCTTGTACACACAAGCTTCATCAGCGTTTTTGATGAAGCCAAATTTCTTGACTTCTTCATCAAAACGACGATTCCAACTTCTTGATGCTTGTTTCAATCCATAGATTGATTTCTTTAACTTGCATACTTCATTAGGATGTTTAGGATCGACAAAACCTTCAGGCTGATCCATATAGACATCTTCCTCAAGATATCCATTTAGAAAAGCGGTTTTGACATCCATTTGCCATATCTCATAGTCATAATGTGCGGCTATGGCAAATAATATCCTAATGGACTTTAGCATTGCCACAGGCGAAAAAGTTTCATCATAATCGACACCTCGAGTTTGAGTGAAACCTTTTGCTACAAGTCTAGCTTTATAAGTACTCAAGTTTCCATGCATATCGTGTTTCAATTTGAACACCCACTTACTTCCAACTACTTTGGAATTAGGAGGTGCAACAACCAATTCCCAAACTTGGTTGTCATACATGGATTGCATCTCAGCGTTCATGGCTTCTAGCCATTTGTCCGAATCTGATTTGGACATTGCATCATGGTAGGTGGTAGGTTCATCAGAAACCACCATATAGCATTCATCTATGAGAAATCCATATCTCTCAGGTGGATAAGTAGCTCTACCAGATCTACGAACGTTTTGTGTGTCTTGATCAACTCTTTGATCATCTTCAACATCCTTTTGTTGAATACTAGTGTTAACCAAGCGTGTATCTGTTTGTGGTTCTTGATCTTCTTCAAGTTCCACTGTTCTAGAACTAGCTCCTTCCATAAGGAATTTAGTTTCCAAGAACTCAGCCTTTCGAGCAACAAATATATTTTGCTCATTAGGATTGTAGAAATAATATCCCAAATCATCTTTAGGATATCCTACAAAGATACATTTAGTGGATCGGGGTTCTAATTTGCTTGAGGCATCATGTCTTACATAAGCCTCACAACCCCATACTTTTAAATATGACAAAGATGGAACTCTTCCATGCCATATTTCAAAAGGTGTTTTCTCCACTTTCTTGGTGGGAGCCATATTTAAATATGACAAAGATGGAACTCTTCCATGCCATATTTCAAAAGGTGTTTTCTCCACTTTCTTGGTGGGAGCCATATTTAAGATTCGGGCAGCAGAGATTATGGCATAACCCCAAAATGATAGAGGTAGTGAGCTTTTGCTCATCATGGAACGAACCATATCTAATAGGGTTCGATTCCTCCTTTCAGACACACCATTATGTTGTGGTGTTCCAGGTGGAGTTAGTTGTGAGATGATTCCACAACTTCTAAGATGATCTTGAAAAGCATCACTTAGGTATTCACCTCCTCTATCAGAACGAAGATTTTTTATTGACTTGCTGAGTTGGTTTTCTACTTCATTCTTGAAAGTTTTGAACATTTCAAAAGCTTCATATTTATGTTTTAACAAGTATACATAACCGTAACGACTATAGTCATCGGTGAATGTAATGAAGTATCTTTCACCATTCCTAGTCATTGGCTTAAAAGGACCACATACATCCGAATGTATGATACCTAATAAATCTTTCGCCCTTTCATTAGTGCCATTGAAAGGAGCTTTAGTCATCTTGCCTTGTAAACAAGATTCACATATATCAAATGAATCATTTGATTTTGTTTTCAAAAGACCATTCTTTTGAAGTGTTAGTATGCGATTCTTATTTATATGGCCAAGACGACAATTCCAAATATAGGTTTCACTTAAATCTAATTTAAGTTTCTTGGTGGTAGCTTGGTACATTGAGTTATCATATGTTGTATTTTCATGAACCAATTCATAAATACCATTTAAAGGCATGGCTTTAAAATAAAATACATCATTCATAGAAACATGGATATCATTGTTAACAAAATTAAAATCATATCCATCATGTCTTAAACGGGAAACAGAAATAATGCTCCTAGTCAAACTTGGTGCATACAAAACATTGTTCAATACAATTTCCAAACCACTTGGAAGTTTCAAAAGATAGTCTCCTTGGGCTTCAACTTGTACTTTCGCACCATTGCCCATAAAGAGACTAATGTCCCCTTTCTTGATGTGCTTCTTTCTTATGAACCCCTGTAACATATTACAAATATGAGTTCCACATCCGGTATCCAATACCCATGTGTAAGAAAAAATATTATTAAGCTCAATATATATCATAAATATTGTACCTGAGGTATGCTCCGCATCCCTCTTAGCTTTCAACTCTTTGAGATAGGTTGGACAATTACGTTTCCAATGTCCTACCTCCCCACACTCAAAGCATGGGTCATTAATAGCAACCTTTTGCTTCTTCGGTTTTTGGGTTTCCATTTTTGCCTTTCCCTTTCCTTTGTAGTTTTTGTTGAATCCCTTTCCTTTGGCAACATTTGCCTTTGGTCCGAGATTGGGCCTTTTCTTTCCGCCTTCATTGATCATTAGAACGGGTTGAACTTTTCTTCCCATGCTAGCCTCGGCCGTTTTGAGCATCCCATGGAGCTCGGAAACGGTCTTGTCCCATCCGTTCATGTTATAATTTAACACAAAAGTTTCAAATCTCTTAGATAAAGAGTTGAGGATCAAATCCGTAGCCAACTCGGTTGAAACGGGACAATTTAGCCTTTCGAGGAGATCAATGTAACTTTTCATTTTAAGAACATAAGTTGAGACGGATTGTGAATCATCCATGCGACATGCATGAAGCGCTCGAACCGTTTCGAAGCGCTCTACCCTTGCCTTTTGTTGGAACATTTCCTTAAGTTGGGTAATCATGTCATATGCCCCATGGTGCTCGAACTCCTTTTGGAGTTCGGGAGTCATACTCGCTAACATGAGGCAACTAACTAGCACGGAGTCCTCGGTATATTTAACCCAATCATTAAAGGCTTCAACATCTCCCTCTTCGGGCTCATCGGGAATAGGATCGTCTAACACATAGGATTTCTTTTCGTGCCTAAGAACAATTCTCAAGTTACGAAACCAATCCACAAAGTTGTTTTGGTTTAGACGATCCTTTTCGAGAATGGATCTTAGTGAAAAATTATGGACGTTTTGGGTGGGGTTAATTGCATTGTTAGCGGCCATCTACAAAATTAACAAAGTCCTTTATTAGTATTTTCGATATCAAATATAAATTTTAATTGTTAATACCCTTTTATGTCTCATGTACAATTAATAATTAAAATCTAGAATCCAACGTTACATTTAAATGATGGTTAGGTGACCTTTATCCTACAAAGAGTTCCCAAATAATTAAGTGTTGTATAAAAGATGGCGTTTTAACTTGTTTTTAAAGGGTCGTTTGAGTTTTTATATTCTAGTTAAAAACTATGTACCATAATGAATTTTGAAATCCATATTTCAAGGTTCTTTATAAAATCCATTTTTAATAATTTTATGTATGTCATTAAGTTGTAAGTTTTTGAGCATCCCATGGAGCTCGGAAACGGTCTTGTCCCATCCGTTCATGTTATAATTTAACACAAAAGTTTCAAATCTCTTAGATAAAGAGTTGAGGATCAAATCCGTAGCCAACTCGGTTGAAACGGGACAATTTAGCCTTTCGAGGAGATCAATGTAACTTTTCATTTTAAGAACATAAGTTGAGACGGATTGTGAATCATCCATGCGACATGCATGAAGCGCTCGAACCGTTTCGAAGCGCTCTACCCTTGCCTTTTGTTGGAACATTTCCTTAAGTTGGGTAATCATGTCATATGCCCCATGGTGCTCGAACTCCTTTTGGAGTTCGGGAGTCATACTCGCTAACATGAGGCAACTAACTAGCACGGAGTCCTCGGTATATTTAACCCAATCATTAAAGGCTTCAACATCTCCCTCTTCGGGCTCATCGGGAATAGGATCGTCTAACACATAGGATTTCTTTTCGTGCCTAAGAACAATTCTCAAGTTACGAAACCAATCCACAAAGTTGTTTTGGTTTAGACGATCCTTTTCGAGAATGGATCTTAGTGAAAAATTATGGACGTTTTGGGTGGGGTTAATTGCATTGTTAGCGGCCATCTACAAAATTAACAAAGTCCTTTATTAGTATTTTCGATATCAAATATAAATTTTAATTGTTAATACCCTTTTATGTCTCATGTACAATTAATAATTAAAATCTAGAATCCAACGTTACATTTAAATGATGGTTAGGTGACCTTTATCCTACAAAGAGTTCCCAAATAATTAAGTGTTGTATAAAAGATGGCGTTTTAACTTGTTTTTAAAGGGTCGTTTGAGTTTTTATATTCTAGTTAAAAACTATGTACCATAATGAATTTTGAAATCCATATTTCAAGGTTCTTTATAAAATCCATTTTTAATAATTTTATGTATGTCATTAAGTTGTAAGTTTTTGAGCATCCACATGACAAAATAACAAACAACCATACAAACATAATAAGTGCACAACATTAGCCAACTAATTTGACCACACTTGTTAGCCGAAACAAGTGTGTCAAAAGGTCTCAACCTAAGGGACAAAGTGACACAAAATTTGTGTCGGTGAACTCCCACTTGATCTTGCATCCAAATGCTTCAAGTAACCTTTTGTGATGTGTCTTGAACACCTTTCTTCAAAAAAAAATTTTTTTTTTTATTCTGATAACCCACTGCGCCGCAGTGGGAACTCTCGGTCTTCGGGTGCATAATCCCCCACTGCGTCGCAGTGGGTTTGGCATACTCCCACTGCGCCGCAGTGGGAACCCTCGGGTCTCTTCATTTGGCCTCCAACCTTCAGCCCCAAACCTTTTGATGCCTTCTTGGAGATTACATTTATAAGAAAAAATGCAACTAATCTATTTATTACATACCAAATGAAATAAATAAATTACATAACCAAATGAATGAAGAAAATCCTATTTAACTATTACAACCATTTAATAATTAAATAGAATACAAACACATCCACACATCACAAACAATCACAAGGTCTCTTGGCTAAGTTGTGACACTAAAATACACAAGAAAAAGAACCCTCTTTTTTGTGTATTAATTTTGGCCATAACAAAAAAATGGCCAAAACATTGGATTTTGTCCAAACAAAATATTAACTTTTGATGTATGTATCCATATAACCGGCTCTCTGATACCATTGTTGGGATTTTTGGGTTTTTATCAAAGTAATATTATCCTTATAATATTAAAACGCAGCGGAAAAATTGAACCTTTCAATATATTATATGTAGTTAAAAACCAAAGTTTAACTTATAAAAGAAAACCCAAACAATAAGGATCCATGTATATGAATGACATACATACAAAAGTAACAACCATAGGGTGTTTAGAAGACTACCTTCTTCCAAGCTAATAAAGGTAGAAATGAAGAAGATGATGTTCTTCAAATACAAGTCTTCAATCTAGAAGAACCTCAAGATAGTATACCCCTAGCTTCCAACAAACACCCAAACTATGCTAGGATTTAGACTTGAAATACCCTTCCTTTTGTCCTTGTTTGTGCCGAAATTAAAAGGAGAAAAAGGGAGAGTGTTTTGCTACTTGAGAGTTGATAGAAAAGTGGTTCAATGCATGTAAGTTATGTGTGTTTCCCATGTCAACTAGTTGGTCCAAGTAAACAACCAAATGCATGTGCATTTGGTGTGTAAGTGGTCGGCCCCCCATGTGCCACCACATGGGGTCTCACCAACTTATTTTGAACTTCATTTTTATATAAAACATTTTATATAAAATTATTATAACTTGTTACATACCTTATGTAACATGTTACAAATTATACACAACATATATTAGTGTTTATTTCACCAAATAAACACATTCACATTTTTTCTCAAAATAAATTGTCCATACAATTTATATGTATATATTTCTCAAGTGCAAATATTTAGAAACCCACTTTCTAAATGTTTCAAGTATCGATATTTATTTATAGATCAAATCATATAAATAAATATCATGAGTGTTTGTCTAGCTTGTACATTGGGTATGACCCGACTTGGATCATCACGTACTAGCCACGTCAATTTAATATGTGTCTTGGGCAGACGAATTCCAACAAATGTGACCCCTACCTGGAGCCTCTTCTTGCTCATCAGGTGCATCATTTCCAAAATTAGTCAACATATTTGCAGGAATTTCAACCTCACCAGCTCTTGATTTTAGGGAACTCAACTCCCTCAGATATTCACACATAGAGAAATGATTTGTTTCATAATCATACTCAGGACCCAAAGCTCTTAAAAATACCAGTGAAAGAAAACGAATATAAGGAATATGGGGTTTTCTACCTTTCACCTTCAGACGGTCAACAAGATCATCAAAGAAGATCTGAGCGAAATCAACCCTGTACCCAAACCAAAGACAGTAGGCAATCTGGAGTTGTATTTGGTTGATCTGGTCCAATCCTCCAGAACTGCCACCTAAACACTCAACCAAATGAGTGAAAAAGTATCTCCATGAGTCAGTCAGCTTGCTCATGTAGATTGTGCCTTTCCTTAATAACTGACCATGTTCATCCAATATTTCAGTGTGCACCATCAATCTGCACACATCCCTGAAATTGATACCAGTAGGGAGAAGAATTGCCATCTCATTTTCAGCCAAATAATTTAACTGAAGAACATCTCTGAGAGAATCGACAGTGAGAGTAAAAGACCTGGTGCCTTGTTGCAATGTGTAGTTGATGGTTTTAGTGTTTTCAACATACACAGCAGAATACCAGAATTCACACAAATAATCATGATACATCTTTCCTGGATTACGTGTGAGAGCACCATATAGTGGACAACTGAGGAAAAAAGCATTCAGTCGTCCGATGAGAGAGGTGGGAGCATGAGTGGTGCTAGTGAGTCTGGCCAACCAATTGTTCATATTAATCCTTATGGCCTTTGCCTCTAAGGTGATATGGGGTGCCTTAACAACATTTGGAACAGGAGCATATTCGGCGGCGAGCAGATTTTTAGGTGAATTGGATTGTCTTGGTGCCATTGAATATGATAGATATATGAAGATGAAATTGAAGAATTTAGGGTTTTGATGAAGATTTGATGAATTAAATGTGAAAGAGATTTATGATTGTGAATTGAATGAAAAATGGAGTTAATGAAGGAATTTGAAGAATTTGGGAGTAAATATGTTCGAAGTAAATGCTTATGAAAGTGAAAGTGGGTATTTATATAGGTGAGAGAATGTGGAACTCAAACGGTTAATTTGAAATTATCAAATATAATTTTGATCGAGTTCTGAGATCCGCATTAAATACATCACATCACACATAAAAGTGTGACGGTTTATAGCCCACAAACAGTATCAAGTTGCACTTTTTGTCTTCCCAAGGTAAAAATACCATCATTACTTTGAAAAATTTACATGCCACGTAGGATAATAAGATAAATATCAAGATGAATATCTTTTCAAAAGATTTTGCATACGTGGCACGCACAATGACCAAGTATAAAAAGTATTATGACCCACATACCAGTACATCTGGAGGTTGACTGGACACTCCAGTATCACTGGTGAATTAGGCCAGTGAAGCATGCACTGATGGTACACTGGAGGGACACTCCAGTAAAGTACCAGTGAAAACCATTTGAAAGAGACTGGTAACCTCAAACATGCACGTCAACTAATACAGACAAATGAGAGGGACACATTTACAAGGAGACAAAAGTCACCTCAAACATGCACTTCAACCTATCTAATTATCAGTGAGAGGGACACATTTACAAGGTACCAGTAATATTTTCTGGAAAATTTTGTCCAATGAGAAAATAAATTAATAAATTCCCCCTGAACTTAAAACATTTTTAAGAACAAAAATATATCTTTCAAAGTCTTTCCCCCTGGAATGTTGATCCAGAAATCTATTCATGCAGAGATAGTACACAACGTCGTTCAATATCTAAGCAGTTATAGATTCATAAATCTTTAAATCAAAGATCCCCAGTAGTACACAACGGCGTTCAATACCAAGGTTCCAGATTTAAGGGTTTAACATTCCCAACTCACCAACAAGATATTCAAAAGTTTTGACATCCAGTGGTTTAGTAAAAATGTCAGCGAGTTGTTTGTCAGTGGGAATAGAATGGAGTACCACTGGAGGGTTTCTTAGTCTGAACAGTTCCAGATCAGGATGACTGGAAACTTCTTCTGGAGAATCTTCTTTATTGTAGTTGATAGGATCAGATTCACAGAAGACAATTGGAGTTACTGGGGGAGTAGTACGAACATCTGATCCAATATTAATTTCAGAGGGTAGCTTGAAAATAATAGAAGGATAGAATGGAGTACCACTGGAGGGTTTCTTATTCTGAACAAGTTCCAGATCAGGATGACTGGAAACTTCTTCTGGAGAATCTTCTTTATTGTAGTTGATAGGATCAGATTCACAGAAGACAATTGGAGTTACTGGGGGAGTAGTACGAATATCTGATCCAATATTAATTTCAGAGGGTAGCTTGAAAATAATAGAAGGATAGAATGGAGTACCACTGGAGGGTTTCTTATTCTGAACAAGTTCCAGATCAGGATGACTGGAAACTTCTTCTGGAGAATCTTCTTTATTGTAGTTGATAGGATCAGATTCACAGAAGACAATTGGAGTTACTGGGGGAGTAGTACAAACATCTGATCCAATATTAATTTCAGAGGGTAGCTTGAAAATAATAGAAGGATAGAATGGAGTACCACTGGAGGGTTTCTTATTCTGAACAAGTTCCAGATCAGGATGACTGGAAACTTCTTCTGGAGAATCTTCTTTATTGTAGTTGATAGGATCAGATTCACAGAAGACAATTGGAGTTACTGGGGGAGTAGTACAAACATCTGATCCAATATTAATTTCAGAGGGTAGCTTGAAAATAATAGAAGGATAGAATGGAGTACCACTGGAGGGTTTCTTATTCTGAACAAGTTCCAGATCAGGATGACTGGAAACTTCTTCTGGAGAATCTTCTTTATTGTAGTTGATAGGATCAGATTCACAGAAGACAATTGGAGTTACTGGGGGAGTAGTACAAACATCTGATCCAATATTAATTTCAGAGGGTAGCTTGAAAATAATAGAAGGATAGAATGGAGTACCACTGGAGGGTTTCTTATTCTGAACAAGTTCCAGATCAGGATGACTGGAAACTTCTTCTGGAGAATCTTCTTTATTGTAGTTGATAGGATCAGATTCACAGAAGACAATTGGAGTTACTGGGGGAGTAGTACAAACATCTGATCCAATATTAATTTCAGAGGGTAGCTTGAAAATAATAGAAGGATAGAATGGAGTACCACTGGAGGGTTTCTTATTCTGAACAAGTTCCAGATCAGGATGACTGGAAACTTCTTCTGGAGAATCTTCTTTATTGTAGTTGATAGGATCAGATTCACAGAAGACAATTGGAGTTACTGGGGGAGTAGTACAAACATCTGATCCAATATTAATTTCAGAGGGTAGCTTGAAAATAATAGAAGGATAGAATGGAGTACCACTGGAGGGTTTCTTATTCTGAACAAGTTCCAGATCAGGATGACTGGAAACTTCTTCTGGAGAATCTTCTTTATTGTAGTTGATAGGATCAGATTCACAGAAGACAATTGGAGTTACTGGGGGAGTAGTACGAACATCTGATCCAATATTAATTTCAGAGGGTAGCTTGAAAATAATAGAAGGATAGAATGGAGTACCACTGGAGGGTTTCTTATTCTGAACAAGTTCCAGATCAGGATGACTGGAAACTTCTTCTGGAGAATCTTCTTTATTGTAGTTGATAGGATCAGATTCACAGAAGACAATTGGAGTTACTGGGGGAGTAGTACAAACATCTGATCCAATATTAATTTCAGAGGGTAGCTTGAAAATAATAGAAGGATAGAATGGAGTACCACTGGAGGGTTTCTTATTCTGAACAAGTTCCAGATCAGGATGACTGGAAACTTCTTCTGGAGAATCTTCTTTATTGTAGTTGATAGGATCAGATTCACAGAAGACAATTGGAGTTACTGGGGGAGTAGTACAAACATCTGATCCAATATTAATTTCAGAGGGTAGCTTGAAAATAATAGAAGGATAGAATGGAGTACCACTGGAGGGTTTCTTATTCTGAACAAGTTCCAGATCAGGATGACTGGAAACTTCTTCTGGAGAATCTTCTTTATTGTAGTTGATAGGATCAGATTCACAGAAGACAATTGGAGTTACTGGGGGAGTAGTACGAATATCTGATCCAATATTAATTTCAGAGGGTAGCTTGAAAATAATAGAAGGATAGAATGGAGTACCACTGGAGGGTTTCTTATTCTGAACAAGTTCCAGATCAGGATGACTGGAAACTTCTTCTGGAGAATCTTCTTTATTGTAGTTGATAGGATCAGATTCACAGAAGACAATTGGAGTTACTGGGGGAGTATCAAGGGTTGGCTGTTTATAGATTGCGGCATTTGATTCATCAAAATCAAATCTGACTGGCAGTAGCCTTGTGCTACCAGTCTGGCCTTGTTTCTGATTACGTGGCCATCTTCATCTACCTTGTTCCTGAAGACCCATCTGGTTCCAATTGGTTCTTTCTTTCCAACTGGGAAAGGGACCAGGTACCAAACCTTGTTCCTTTCAAACTGGTGAAGCTCTTCTTGCATAGCAGTCACCCAGCTTGGATCTTCCATAGCCTCGTCAATCTTCTTTGGTTCTGTCAGTGATAAGAAACTGACATATAAGCATTGATCACTGGAGGCTCTTCTGGTCTGAACTCCTCTACTAGAGTCACCTATGATCTGATCGATAGGATGAGCTTTTGTCCATCTGGAGTACTGACCAGGATTGTTACTGACAACAATATTAGTGCAAGAATTGAGTTGAGTCTCCTCTGGTGTTGCTTCAGGAGGAGAATCTTCCCAGATTACTTCAGCATCTTCATCTGAGTCATGTAAATCACGATTTGCATCATGAAATTCTTCCATTAAAGGCATTTCTTGAAGTACTGGTTCAGTCTCAACTGGGACTGATACTGGGGGAGTAGTACGAACATCTGATCCAATATTAATTTCAGAGGGTAGCTTGAAAATAATAGAAGGATAGAATGGAGTACCACTGGAGGGTTTCTTATTCTGAACAAGTTCCAGATCAGGATGACTGGAAACTTCTTCTGGAGAATCTTCTTTATTGTAGTTGATAGGATCAGATTCACAGAAGACAATTGGAGTTACTGGGGGAGTATCAAGGGTTGGCTGTTTATAGATTGCGGCATTTGATTCATCAAATGTGACATGAATTGACTCATGGACCTTCTCCAGTCTCTTGTTGTAGACTCTGAAGGCCTTGCGAATGGCTGAATAGCCTAAGAAATACCCTTCATCAGCTTTGGTATCAAATTTGCCTAACTGACTGGAGTCGTTCAGGATGTAAACTGGACATCCAAAAACGTGAAAATAACCAATATTTGGTTTTCTATTTCTTAAGACTTCATAGGCTGTCTTTTGTCTTTTGATGTACACTGATCGGTTCTGGGTGTGGCAAGCAGTAGCAATTGCTTCAGCCCAGAAACTGGTAGACAGACCAGATTCAGCAAGCATACTCCTGGCAGCTTCTATCAGCGTTCGATTCTTCCTTTCCACCACTCCATTCTGTTCTGGAGAGCGGGCTGATAAGAAATTCTGGGAGATGCCAGTGTCAGTACAGAATGACCCCAGAGTTGCATTCTGGAATTCTGTTCCATTGTCACTTCTTAACTGACACACCTTTCGACTGTACTTGAGCTCAATTTGCTTGATAAGACTGATGATTTTAGCAGCAGCTTCACTTTTAGACCTGAGAAAGATAACCCAACAATATCTAGAGAATTCATCTACGATCACCAGGGTGTATCTTTTACCAGCACGAGTATGAACATTCACTGGACCAAAAAGGTCCATATGAAGCATATGAAGAGGTTCAGATATGCTGAAATTCTGTCTGGTCTTGAAACTGGTACGTTTCTGCTTAGCCATCTCACATCCTGGACATGGCCTTTCCTTTTTGAAGGAAACTGAAGGTATCCCATCTGCAAGTTGTTTTCTAGACAACTTATTAATATTTTTGAAATTTAAATGGGATAACCTTTTATGCCATAACCAGTTTGTGTCTTCATCATCTTGAGTATAGAAACACTGCTCTGAAGGAGAGCTTTCCATATCCATCACGTACACATTCCCTTTTCTGGGAGCAATCAACACTACCTTCCAGTCCTTGTTGAATACGATACCCTGAGCAATATTGAATAGAACTTGATAGCCATCATCACACAGTTGACTTACACTGATCAGGTTATATTTCAAACCATTCACAAATGCAACTCGTCTGAACTTGACTTGTCCATTGTTCAGAACACCGTATCCCCCAGTCTTTCCACAACCATCATTTCCAAAAGTAATGGAGGGTCCATCAGAAATGATGAATTCCTCTAGCAGGGTCTTACATCCGGTCATCGTCCTACCAGCTGCACTGTCAAGATACCAGATATATTTCTTTCGATCGCCCTGCACATCCACCAGATATATCAGTTAGATTTGGGAACCCATCGACTGATGGGTTCACTGGACCCTCCCTTATAGGTCCCTGGGGTATCTGGTTGAGTTCACTTTCTTCAACAGTAGTCTTAGTTGAAAATGTAACATCCTAAACTTTTCTATCGTTGACTTTGACTGTTAGTTGACTTTGATGTCGTTAGTTGCTTAAATGCCCAAGTAATTAACTATTGTTGTCTACAAGATAAATGTAATGCTTGAATTAGTTATTAATGATCATAAAGTGTTATTATAGTTGTCGGTTAGTAATTAAGGTGCTCGTTTGGTCGGTTGAGTTCCCGGATCATTAGTTTGAGCCTTAACGGTCGTTAAATATAAGTTAAGGGCACTTTGGTAATTGTGCTAAATGGGGGAACGGTTTTAGTAGGGTTTAAGCAGCCCTAATACCTAATTATCTCCATAAGTGTGTGTGTGTTTCATGGTGTGAGCCTCCATAACCTCCCTAGCTATATTTTCATTGATTTCGGGTTGAATCGGAGAGATTAAACGCTTGTATTTCGATTCTCCAATCATCTTTAAGGTAAGGATTGAAATTACTACTGGTTTTTAGTCATCTTGATCTATTCTTAGGGTTTATATTCTGATCTCAAGGGTTAGGGTTAATCCGGTTCCGAATCGTTATTGTTTTATTATGTTTTCGGGTGTTTAAACATTCCCATTATTTTGCAATTGATTCAGGGAACAATTTATGGTTTCAAACCATCAATTGAGTCATATAATATATGTATATGAGTTATGTAGGTCGTGGTGTATTGCTAAGGTCGTTTGAGTGTCGAATTGATTTTTAAAACAACGGGTTCGTAGGTCTGAAATTTCATCTGTTTTGAAAAAATCATAAATCATTCATTATAAATCTATAGAGGTCGATCCTTACATTTTTGAAAAGGTCTATGTGTCTCCTAAATTCGTGCGGAAGAAAGTTTTCTCTGATTTTGCTTCTTAGTTCTCCGAAAACACTGATTTCTAAAAGTGGTCAGATTCTAGACGAGTTCAACAATGCAATGTTCAAAAATTCATAGAAAATTAATGAAAAATCGTATTAAGGTGATTCCAAAGGATATGGTTAGATAAAGGAGTTATTTATAATGTAATACAACAGTTTGTTAATAGGTTGGGTAATGGTTTGTGAAAAATATGGTTTTTGACATATGTGTAATGCTGAATTCGTCTAGACTTTGTTGTGGAGTAGTTTGTGTGAGTCCATGGTGTTTGGGTGTCATGGAAATCTTTTCCATTGTAAAATCAGAGAGTTTTAATATTTATTAATTATATATTGATTATAGGTTGTCGGGGACACATACCAAGGACAGTAACACATTGTTTGTTGTTTAAGAAGCTACGAGAGGTAAGATAACTACCTTTTGACACGAGGGACACAATGAGAACTTAGTTTTTGTATTAAACTATTGTTAAAACCCCTTCATACGCTTGTTGAGTTGTGGGAATTTATGGGAGGGCTCATGGTTGATAATTATGCATGTTATACCTTAGTTAATTGTGGTTAATGATGTTATGCATGCTACGATGATTGTGATGATTTAAATGGTAGTTTGGTTGATTTCTTGTTGATTGTTTGGCTTGAACATAGTACACTAGACTTGGTAGGATTTCCTTGTCACGTGCACGTTAAGGGCCCTAATCATTGTTGTTGTTGTTGTTGTTGTTGATGATGATGATACTCGAGTATAATTATTGTCGAAAGTGTTAAGCTTAACCCATGCTAGCCTTGGCTAGTATGCTATCGTCGCTGTCGTTTGGGGTAATCATGATAACCCCCATTCGACTCAGTCTGTTGTTGGGGTTTACCGGATGGCGTGGGCTGGCCATTTTTGTCGATGCCGGCTTACTCGTGGATTGGTTATGCCATCCGTAACGACGCCGATGGACCACCGAATGGTTTACCCATCATGTCGGGTGTGAGGCTCCCTAAAGATCAATTGATCGCCTTCACACAATTTATATTGTCGATAACAAGTGACATAAGTTACTTGGCTTTGTTGTGGCATAACCTGATGTTGACTTGTTGAGATGCTTATTGTCAATTTATGAGGTTGCTAGGCACATTTAGGGATATGATATTCCTAATGCTTATTGTCGTTATTGTTGTTTGTTGCTTGACATGCGTATGATAGTTTTAAAAGATGTTTGAACTGGCAACCGTTTTATACAACATGTGGTTATCTTACTTAGCTTTTAAAGCTAACACTTGTTTTGTTAAAAATGTTGTGTTTCCTCAGGTTGGATGTTGATTATGCTTAGAGTGAGACATGGATAGATGAGTGCTTATTGAAGAATTTATATAGCCATAGTCTTGCCTCATTTAATTAGATGTTGTTTACAATTGTCGTTGGTTTATCCTTATGTTAGTTGATTGTTTGAATATGGGTTCCTTATATTGTCGTTGTGATGCAGTAAGTAACACCGAAACCTTTGGTTGACATTTCCATTAGGAAATGGTTATGTTTTTTTAAAGGGACGTTTCCGCAATTATTGCTATTTATTTAATATTTTTGAAAATCCATATTTTTAAAAGTTGGGTGTTACAGAAAAGACCACTGGGGTTGATAGTTTAGAAACCTTTTTCTTTTTCTCAACTGGAGAAATAAATTTATCTTTCTTGGAAAAAGGTTTGGTATTTTGTCTAAGGCCAGATGAAGTACCCTCAATAAAGTTTAATCTTGCATTAAAACTTTGAAATTGACAAGTCAGTAATTGAATCTGGCTCTCTAACCTTGACAAAATATTTTCATCAGATGACACCTGAGCCTTTCCAGTTGTCTGGGCTCGAGGCTTAGGTAGGGGATAGGTCTGAGGCAAAGGTTTCTTCAGATTGACCTTTTTAACTGGAGCAGTCATCTGGAATGCTCCAGTCTTAACCTCTGGGGATTGAACTGGGAAAATATTGGCCTTGGGAGTTACAGGCTCATCATAAACAGTAATGGTCCTGAATCCCTCTGGTAAACGGTCAATTACTGGGATTAATGATGCAACATGAGTATTTCCATCTAAATAAGCACGTTTTTGTGTGGGAAATTGATTTACTCCTGCATCATATGGCTTTCTGGTTTCAAGCCATGATTTAATCACCAGTTTTTCTTTCTCTAAAATGACTTCAAGATCTTGTTTTTCTTGAATCAATTGTTCAGTTACCAGAACCTGGGCTTGAAATGCCAGTTCAATGTCTTGAAGTTTCTTCAATTTTGATTTTAAAACAGTTATTTCAGAAAAATCTGTTTCTAGACCATTTACACAGTCAGATCGAACAGTTTCAACAAATATTAAATCAGAATTAAGAGCTTCAGCGATGTCCAATTTTAATTCTTGGTCAGTTGCAGTATCATAATCACTAACCTTCTTGATAACAATGTCCACCCATCGTCCAGATGTGACATCTTCTTTCACCAGGTGCTCTTCGTCTGCCAGAGCCATGTAACAGCAATCTCTTTCTTCTTCTTCATCAGCAGATGAATCATCAGAAGGAACCCATTTCTCTTCAGTTGTTGCGATCATGCACTTATTATTATTTTCCATTTGTTGTGCCATGAGAGTAATCTGAGCCTTAAGCTTTTTATATTTCAATTTATAGCTATCATCAGGCTTTTTATTAGAATTAAATGGACCAGACTGGGATAGAAACTGACTGGACCCGCAATCTTTCATGAAATGAGCCTTTTTACCACACTTAAAGCATGTCAAATTGGTCTTATCAGTTGAAGAACTGGATGCAAATTGTCCAGATGGCCTATTTGCTCTTGCTTTGAAACGGTTAAACGTTTTAGCAATCATAGCAACCAGGTCATCATTTTCAGCTTCATCACAGTCTGGAGAGATTTGACTGGATTCTCCAGATTCAATGAGTTCAGACACCATCTTCTTCATAGAAAATACATTCTCAGAAGATATCAGTGTTGTACTTTGTGGTTCAGTATGACTAACCACAATAGGACTACTGGAGGCATGGTTATAAGCATCTTGTTCTGCCACAACTCTCTGAGCTTGATTTTCTTCAGTGTACCTGAAAGCTCCATATAAAGTTGAAAGAGTGTGTGTGTGCAGAGTTTTACCTTGTCGTAAGACCAGGGTCATGTGAGACCATTTGGTGGGAAGAATATCACAAAATTTCTCCAGAAGTATATCCTTGTCTTTTTCAACCCCGAGACCTCTCAACTGGTTTATGATACTCATAAATCTGGTGTAAGTACCAGTGAGAGACTCATTTGGTTGAGCAAAAAATGACTCATACCTCTTGTTTAAGGAGACTTTTCTGGTGACAATGGTGTCATCTCCTCCTTCATGCTGGTTCAATAGTTCATCCCACATGATTTTAGCACTGGGAAAAAGAACTAGTATGGGAATTAGGGTTTCAGGAACAGCCCCGAGGATCATGTTTTTGAGAAGGGTATCTAGATTTACCAATCTCCTCTCCTCTTCAGACCAATGTTCCTCCCTTTTTTCCCGACCTCTTCTAGAACCAGTAGGATCAAGAAGAGCATTGAGAGGTGATGTGGGGACATAAGGTCCTTCATTTAAAATTTTCATCATATTCCTCTCAATACCAGTGATATGCAATATCATCCTAGCCTTCCACATACCAAATTCATCGCTATTCCCACTGAATTTAGGAACAGGATTATTTGAATAGTGCACATGCACACGTGGAGAAGCAGGAGTAGGAGGAGGAGGTGGTGGATTAGTATTAACAGGTGGTTCATTATTTTGATCATTAATATTAGCATTAGGATCGGGACCAAAATTAAGATTTCCTTGAGTATTTTCTGAGTTGGCCATCAAAGAAACAGATCTAGGCAATGTTTAGCCTTCTGCTCTGATACCAATTGTGAGTCCCAAACTCTCTTGATGGTTAACCCAGAATGTAAAATACAACAAGTCTAATAAGAACTAGATTGGACTAGTATTACTTGAATATAAATGCAAGTATATAAACAAAGTAATACAAGACTAAAAGCAATAAAATAAAGATGGAACACAATGTAATATTTTCAAGTGTATTTTATTTATGATGTTAAATAAAATACAAGGTTGTGCGGAATCAAGATAATACAAATATGTAAGTATCCTAACAACCTATGAATTACAAATGATCTATATTTGCCAAATAACTCTTTTGATCGAGATACTTAAAGTTGTGAAGTATCCCTGTTTAAGATCGAGAGTATTTAGAAAAATTCACCTTTAATGCTAAAAGTGATTTTAACGAAGAAATGACTTTGTATTTATAGGCAAAAAATTCACCGGTGAATTTGTGTC
This sequence comes from Erigeron breviscapus, assembly GCA_034093135.1. Taxonomy (NCBI): domain Eukaryota; kingdom Viridiplantae; phylum Streptophyta; class Magnoliopsida; order Asterales; family Asteraceae; genus Erigeron; species Erigeron breviscapus. The sequence goes on along the minus strand of CM067172.1, from coordinate 7,688,017 downwards.
GTACAAATATGGTTGCATGCATTTAATGAACCGACAAGGTCATTAAATGCATTGGTTAAGGTACAAGGATAAAGTCACATCAATATGACAATAATCCTTTTAACCAACCACCTTTACACACGTAGATACTTTTAGTAAAGAACAAGTGGAATGTTCTTTGGAAAGTGTGTAAAGGCAAAAAGTCAATTCCTCGATATCAGTGTTAAGACTTGTAAGGTCTAGAACACTGACAATCCTCCAGTCGTAGATCTGGTAAGACTTCCAGTGGACTCCGTCATTTGTCAGTCTTCTTTATTCTGACTTCAGTCTTTGACTTCAGTAAGAATGTCTTTAGTAGAATAGATCTGGACTAGGGTGAAGTCCAGTGAGCTAATCTGGAATACTCCAGATTTCCTATACAAGTATTTGCTCACTGGTCTTCCATTATTTCTGAACAAATCTTCAGAGGGACTCCAGTAGTCGAGTCTGGAGCGAGTCCATTAAATCTGGACCTAACAAAAATTGCAGGATATGCTTGAAATATGGAAGTTAAGGTACGCATATATAAACAAAAGACTAATTTTATTTGATTCCAAATAAGTAGTAGTTTACAAAAGATCTATATGTACAACCACTACTAAACTAAGACCAGTGGACTCAAGCCTTTTCATCCCATCTATCATTGTCCACCCTGAAACTTAGAAGCCCTAGAAATATGACCCGCCTCGAAGGATCTCATCTGCAATGCTGTCGTTGACATCGGGGTACTTCTTCCTCAAGATTGACACAACCGACTTCAAGTAGACCATGTCGTTTTTGGCGGTCCTCAGTTCTTCTTGAGCACGGTTGATTTCATCGTAAGTCTGAAGGATTTCTCCTCTTAAAGCCTGGAGATCATCACCCCACTTGCTGATGATGTCTGTAGTTAGTTCCTGATGAGATTTGCAGATGGCTTTGGACGACAGGAAGCAGAAGTTGATGTCCATAAGAAGCTTGTCATTAAGATTAGCTTGTTCTTCACAACGCTTAATGATCTCTTCAAGATGCTGAAAAAAACAAGAACGGTTAAAGGGAGAAAATAGCTTTTATAAAGAATATAATAATAAAGTTTTACCTTATTTTTCCAAACCGGGGTAGAAGATGAAGACGCCATTTTTGAAAAAGAGAAGTTTTTGAAATTAGATTTCTAAAAAAGAAAATGTTTTTGAGAGATAGAGATAAAAGTTTTTAAAAGATGAAATGGAAGATTTTTTGGAGACGGTTGGAGATTTGGGAATTTAAATAGGCGGAGAGATAAGGAGTCGTGGGGGACAAAGTGATAGGTTATATGTCTCATCAAGCCGAGTAAATTAATTTTACACATCATGACCTGACTGATCGCTCTGCAACGCGCCTCTTGGATATTAAAACTGATTGGATACGCAATAAAGTCTAGGTGTATCACTAGCCTGGATGCTTTTAGTATACAAATAAAAATTTATATTTAACTTATGAAAGGTTAAATATAAATTTGGGGACAATTGTTTGGGGTCAGATTTTCTACAACTATGATCCTGATTAAAGATATTACTAACATATGTTTTTGTTGTACACGATAATGCTTTTGTATTTTGCAGGATCCTGAAATAAGGATCATCATTCAGGATACTCAGGAAATAAGCTAACGGTCGAAAATAAATATCAAGACTTATCCAGCCTTCTAAGGAAGAAACGAAACATGCAATCCCTTGGATATCGGAACAACCTCGAAGAATAAACGTGTCAAAGAAGACTCAACGTTCACTTTTTGATCTTCAGCACGTTGAACAGTATCACACGGAGGATCCCAGATTTTTCGGATAGTTAGTTAGGAATTTACATTATAAATAAGAGGTGATTGATCGAGATTAGGATAACGGCACACACACTTGTATTTTCACACACTTACTCACTGCATACTTGCTTTCTTTTTCGTTCATTAGATCGATCAAATCACTCTCACCCTCATTGTATTGTAATCATTCCAAAACAACAATAATAATAAAAGAACAGCAGGTAGGGTCGATTGAATCCTCCCGGAGTTTTTTACCTAAGATCTCTTAATTGGATCAAGGGTTTTTCCTCGTCAACAAAATTCTGGTGTCGTTGTGCTTTTTGTTTTTTCTTTAAGATCCTAGCTTTAATTTTCAGTGCTTTACTTTTATCTTCAACGGTTTTCTTAATTACTCAAAGTATTTCTGTCTCAAAGGCTTTCATAAAACTCTTTTTGATAAAAACTCTTAGTTTTAGTCATTATATTTAAGAAAACTTTACTTTTAATTGAAGATCCTAAAACACCAAACCCCACTTACAAATCTTCGGTACTTGAGTTGTCTAAAATCCTTCCTAAAATTATCTTGCGTAATTTTTGACCGAAACAATTTGGTGCCCACCGTGGGTCAAAAAGGTGTTTTTGCAATTTAATCACACTCCTAGATTTTCAGTTTCGGAAACTTTCTCAAACCAATCTGCAAAAGATGTCGACCTCTCAAAATGCTTCCTCTGCTGCTTCTGGATCTGTAACTCTGAAGAATTTAATTAATAAGCCTCCAAAAAATAATAATAATAAAAATACTGGGAAGGCTATTGATGATTCGTCTGCAGGATATGATCCGAATCGCCCAATGCCTCCAACGCCACGACCATATCCAGAATCATCCCTGGATTCGCAGGTAAAAACTACTCATCATGAATCCAATGCTGACACAGATGTTTTTTCTATGTTTAGGGTTCCTCAGGAACAAATGAAGAAAGCACAGACAGAGAATATCTCTAGATTTGATAGCTTAGAGTCGAGAATGATGAAAAGCAGGAATCAAGGGCCCAGGACTCAAGAGATCAGAATTCAGGATCTTGAGAGACCAGAAGAATCTCCTCTGAACAACAAGAGTATTAATTTTGGAGGAACAGGGACTCAAGGGACTCAGTCAATGGGTCATATGTTCTCTACTCCCCCTCCAAAAACTGGATCCGCTTCCTTCTTTCATGCAGGAAATAACTCAAATAATAATGAACAAACCCCTCCATCATCTTCGCGGGTTCCAGGTTTCACTCCTCCCTCCTTTAATTGCGAAAATAATGCTAACCAAATGCAGGATAATGTTGCAAATGCGTATTTGGCGAGAGAATTGCAGAAAATCAAGGAACTGATTTCGAGGGTTTTTTACCTAAGATCTCTTAATTGGATCAAGGGTTTTTCCTCGTCAACAAAATTCTGGTGTCGTTGTGCTTTTCGTTTTTTCTTTAAGATCCTAGCTTTAATTTTCAGTGCTTTACTTTTATCTTCAACGGTTTTCTTAATTACTCAAAGTATTTCTGTCTCAAAGGCTTTCATAAAACTCTTTTTGATAAAAACTCTTAGTTTTAGTCATTATATTTAAGAAAACTTTACTTTTAATTGAAGATCCTAAAACACCAAACCCCACTTACAAATCTTCGGTACTTGAGTTGTCTAAAATCCTTCCTAAAATTATCTTGCGTAATTTTTGACCGAAACAATTTGGTGCCCACCGTGGGTCAAAAAGGTGTTTTTGCAATTTAATCACACTCCTAGATTTTCAGTTTCGGAAACTTTCTCAAACCAATCTGCAAAAGATGTCGACATCTCAAAATGCTTCCTCTGCTGCTTCTGGATCTGTAACTCTGAAGAATTTAATTAATAAGCCTCCAAAAAATAATAATAATAAAAATACTGGGAAGGCTATTGATGATTCGTCTGCAGGATATGATCCGAATCGCCCAATGCCTCCAACGCCACGACCATATCCAGAATCATCCCTGGATTCGCAGGTAAAAACTACTCATCATGAATCCAATGCTGACACAGATGTTTTTTCTATGTTTAGGGTTCCTCAGGAACAAATGAAGAAAGCACAGACAGAGAATATCTCTAGATTTGATAGCTTAGAGTCGAGAATGATGAAAAGCAGGAATCAAGGGCCCAGGACTCAAGAGATCAGAATTCACGATCTTGAGAGACCAGAAGAATCTCCTCTGAACAACAAGAGTATTAATTTTGGAGGAACAGGGACTCAAGGGACTCAGTCAATGGGTCATATGTTCTCTACTCCCCCTCCAAAAACTGGATCCGCTTCCTTCTTTCATGCAGGAAATAACTCAAATAATAATGAACAAACCCCTCCATCATCTTCGCGGGTTCCAGGTTTCACTCCTCCCTCCTTTAATTGCGAAAATAATGCTAACCAAATGCAGGATAATGTTGCAAATGCGTATTTGGCGAGAGAATTGCAGAAAATCAAGGAACTGATTTCGAGGGTTTTTTACCTAAGATCTCTTAATTGGATCAAGGGTTTTTCCTCGTCAACAAAATTCTGGTGTCGTTGTGCTTTTCGTTTTTTCTTTAAGATCCTAGCTTTAATTTTCAGTGCTTTACTTTTATCTTCAACGGTTTTCTTAATTACTCAAAGTATTTCTGTCTCAAAGGCTTTCATAAAACTCTTTTTGATAAAAACTCTTAGTTTTAGTCATTATATTTAAGAAAACTTTACTTTTAATTGAAAATCCTAAAACACCAAACCCCACTTACAAATCTTCGGTACTTGAGTTGTCTAAAATCCTTCCTAAAATTATCTTGCGTAATTTTTGACCGAAACAATTTGGTGCCCACCGTGGGTCAAAAAGGTGTTTTTGCAATTTAATCACACTCCTAGATTTTCAGTTTCGGAAACTTTCTCAAACCAATCTGCAAAAGATGTCGACATCTCAAAATGCTTCCTCTGCTGCTTCTGGATCTGTAACTCTGAAGAATTTAATTAATAAGCCTCCAAAAAATAATAATAATAAAAATACTGGGAAGGCTATTGATGATTCGTCTGCAGGATATGATCCGAATCGCCCAATGCCTCCAACGCCACGACCATATCCAGAATCATCCCTGGATTCGCAGGTAAAAACTACTCATCATGAATCCAATGCTGACACAGATGTTTTTTCTATGTTTAGGGTTCCTCAGGAACAAATGAAGAAAGCACAGACAGAGAATATCTCTAGATTTGATAGCTTAGAGTCGAGAATGATGAAAAGCAGGAATCAAGGGCCCAGGACTCAAGAGATCAGAATTCAGGATCTTGAGAGACCAGAAGAATCTCCTCTGAACAACAAGAGTATTAATTTTGGAGGAACAGGGACTCAAGGGACTCAGTCAATGGGTCATATGTTCTCTACTCCCCCTCCAAAAACTGGATCCGCTTCCTTCTTTCATGCAGGAAATAACTCAAATAATAATGAACAAACCCCTCCATCATCTTCGCGGGTTCCAGGTTTCACTCCTCCCTCCTTTAATTGCGAAAATAATGCTAACCAAATGCAGGATAATGTTGCAAATGCGTATTTGGCGAGAGAATTGCAGAAAATCAAGGAACTGATTTCGAGGGTTTTTTACCTAAGATCTCTTAATTGGATCAAGGGTTTTTCCTCGTCAACAAAATTCTGGTGTCGTTGTGCTTTTCGTTTTTTCTTTAAGATCCTAGCTTTAATTTTCAGTGCTTTACTTTTATCTTCAACGGTTTTCTTAATTACTCAAAGTATTTCTGTCTCAAAGGCTTTCATAAAACTCTTTTTGATAAAAACTCTTAGTTTTAGTCATTATATTTAAGAAAACTTTACTTTTAATTGAAAATCCTAAAACACCAAACCCCACTTACAAATCTTCGGTACTTGAGTTGTCTAAAATCCTTCCTAAAATTATCTTGGGTAATTTTTGACCGAAACAGTTGGACCAATGCCAAAGGCACCTTGTGGAAAGAGATTCATGTTAGCAATGACAGATTATTTCTCGAAATGGATAGAAGCAGAAGCTTTTGTTCAAATTGAGGAAACAGAAGTAATCTCTTTCATCAAACGCGATATACTGACCAGATTTGGAGTTCCAACTGAGATCATTTGTGATAATGGCTCACAATTTATTGGAAGAAGAACAACTGGATTTTGTGAAAGCTATGGTATAAAGATGATCACCTCTACTCCTGTCCATCCTCAAGCTAATGGTCAAGCAGAATCAAGCAATAAGATTATTGTTAATAATCTTAAGAAAAGGTTAACAGGCAAAAAAGGACTATGGGCAGAGGAGTTGCCATTTGTGCTTTGGGCTGACAGAACTACTGTCAAACATGCTACTGGACACACACCATTTTCTTTAGTGTTTGGAACTGAAGCAGTACTTCCAGCAGAAATGATGGTGCCAACTGCAAGATCTAGTTTGCAGACAGTTCAGGAGAATAATCAAGCATTATTTGAAGATCTTGATTTAGTAGATGAATTGAGGGAAGCTGCTAAAATTCGCATAGCTGCTTATCAACATCAAGTGACAAGGGCGTATAATAAGAATATAAGGATTAGAAGGTTTAAGGTTGGAGACTTAGTTTTGAGAAAAGCTTTTAAGAATACAACTAAAAAATCTGATGGAAAGCTTGCTCCAAAATGGGAAGGTCCCTACTTTATAGAGGCAGAAGCAGGTAAAGGATCCTACTGGCTACAAGAACCAGATGGTAGGATGATTCCAAGAGCTTGGAATGCGATTCACCTTAAAGCATATTATCAATAAGTAATTACTATTCTTATTAAATTTTTATGGCAATAATACTGACTTGAGCGTCGGAGTGGCATTAGCCAAAAGGGCTAATGTCAACCCTTGGCATACGTTTTCTTTTTATGGTCTTATGCAGGATTATCAACATTTAGGATCTTGATGGATGAAGATCACAAGCATATATCCAAGGTATAGGTCCTGAATAAGAGCAGTTTCTCCTAAGTCTAAGTCCTTAAACGGACTACAGTGGATTGAACTAAAACTTCAATCCTAGGTTGAAGGGATCACCTTCTCGAACGCCGAGGTTAACATTAACACCTCATTTCGCCCGGGGAGCACGTCATAAAAAATTCTTGATTGTGGGTAGACCCTCATGGTTGGGAATTTTCAAAGGGTTGTTGATTTTACAATCAACTCATTTGGTTTTGACTACTAATAAACAGTCATAAAAAAGAATAGGGATAATCTCTCTATTAAATACAACCGATTGACAAAAGAATTAGTTAATGGATTAACAAATGAGTTTCTTTTTAGTGTCTTTTTCTTGAAACAGGAAAATGAGAATTAATAAATATTGGTCATCACAAAGGTATGTGGTTCAAAACTCTAAATCTTTGTGGAATTTGCAGGTTTTGCTTGAGATACGGAAATAAAGGTACGCTTGTTTATAAAAGACTGATTTTATTTATCACCAAGAAAGTAGTAGCTTACAAAAGATATATATACAACTGCTACTAAGTTAGAACTAGTGGACTCAAGCCTTTTCGTTTTATCTATCATCGTCCACTGAAAAACCTAAAAAACCTAGAAATAAGATCCGCCTTCAAGGATTTCATCTGCAATCTTGGCGTTAACATCGGGATACTTCTTCTTCAAGATCGACACAACCGACTTCAAGTAGACAAGATCAGTCTTAGCGGTGCTTAACTCTTCTTGAGCGCGGTTAAGTTCGTCATAAGCTTGAAGGATTTCCCCTTTCAAAGCTTGAAGATCATCGCCCCATTTGCTGATGACGTCCAGAGTGAGTTGTTGGTGAGATTTGCAGATATTCATTGAAGATGTGAAACAAGAGTTGATATTCATGAGAAGATTGTCGTTGAGTTTCGCCTGCTCCTCACACCGAGTGATAATTTCGTGCAAGTTCTGAAAAGATAAAAAGAACGATTAGGAGAAAACTTTTATAAAAAATAACTAAATAATAAGTTTTTACCTTGTTTTTCCAAACCGGTCCTGTGGATGAAGACATTGTTTTGAAAAGAAAAGTTTTTGAAAAGATTTCTTGAAAAGAGAGTGTATTTGAAAAATATAGAGAGAAGATCTGTTAAGAGATAAAGTGGAAGATATTTTGTGGAGGTGGTTGAGGATTTGAGGAGTTTAAATAGGCGAAGAGATAGAGAGTCATGGGGAGACAAAGTGATAGGTTAACTGTCTCATCAAGACGAGTAAATTAAATTTACTCATTATTTTCTGACTGATCCCACTGCAACGCGCCACCTGGATAGCAAATCAATTGGATACGCAATTAAGTCTAGATGTAATACTAGCTTGGATGCTTCTTGGTTACGATTGAAAAATTTATATTTGACTCATATGAGGTTAAATATAAATTTGGGGACAATTGTTTGGGGTTAGATTTTTAATATTATGATCCTGATTAAAGATATCACTAACATAAATTTTTGTTGTACACGATAATGCTTTTGTATTTTGCAGGATCCTGAATTAAGGATCATCATCCAGGATATTCAAGAATAAGCTAACGGTCGAAAATAAATATCAACAAATATCCAGCCTCTCAAGGAAGAAAAGAAACGTGTATTTCCTAGGATATCGGAACAAACTTGAAGAATAAACGTGTCAAAGAGGACTCAACGTTCACTTTTTCATCCTTTGCACGTTGAACAACACCACACGGAAGATCCCAGATATTTCGGATAATTAGTTAGGGATTTCTATTATAAATAAGAGGTGATTGATCGAGATTAGGATAACTGCTCTCACACTTGTATTCGCACACACATACTCACTGCTTTCTTATTTACTTTTTATTAGATCTTTACTATAATTTGCATTACCTCTTGTTTTTTGCATTATTTCATTATATTTAGATCTAATACTTACGATTATATTTGTCCTTTAATTCCTTGTTTAGTCGACATAAATCTTTTACAAGTCTTTTATTTACAACACATCTTTGAAACTCAATATTTAACAAGCCCTTTGTTTTGGTCAAAAATTTACCTAAGATAATCTACGTTGAAGACCTAGATTAATTATGTAACCAAACTTTCGTTCGTGAGGTTGTGTGCTTAAAGATCTTGAAAGGTCAGTATACTGAGATGTTGAAATAATTACGAAAATGTAACGTATTTGCTAAATATTGAATAATCACGTAAAATAAAGCTAAAATGAATGTTTTTATCAAGATAAGACTGTAAAAGTAAAGATCTACTTATAAAACTTAACAAATGAACAAATAGAGTGTCAAGATCTTGAGTAAATAACGTTAAAATGTGTAACAACCCTCAATTTCCGACTAGGACAATTTATTTGGACTTATCTAGGCATTATCCCTAGATGTTTATCAAGAGAATTGGCCTTCTAAACATTAAGGCATAGTGATACTTTCTCTCTAGTTCAATGAAATGCCCAAAGATAGCTAGTTATCTTAGAAATGCCAAAACATGAGACAATCTCAAAGTAAAGAAATAAGGACAATCTTATAAGAATATAACCATAATTAATCAAGCCAACTTCAAGAATATGTAAAGTAACAACAACTTTATAATTATTCGATCCAACAAACAAGTACCTATGTATCCAAAATATAATCAATAACTCAATTAATAGAAGGTACATTAAGAAATTTTATAATGTTTAGCACCAATATATATATGTATATACATATACACGAAATACATACATACATACATACATCTAAATCTTGCAAGTACTAATATTTGCACTTAACACAAACACATATCTATATACATGCATGCACATATAAATTACAAATCCAATACTTGTATAATTAAAATTTACATAATCTAACCATCACTACATAACTTGATCAAAACACACCCACATTTTGAACTTAGACATCATTTTGGACCAAATACACCTACACCACAACTCCACCACTTGAGCTAGCCAATCCATGACCCTCCACCACTTTGCTTGGCCAATGAGCATCCTCCCAACCCACTCTTTTCCCCCCCTCTCACGTCCATACACTCTCCCACACACACACACTCTTTTCATTTTAGTAAAACACAACACACACATATTTTCTCTCAAAAAATTCTGCACTCTTTTCCTCCTCCCTCTTCTCTTATTTCGGTTCACACATCATCACAAATGAAGGTTAAATCTTAAGTAAATCAACTATAATAATAAAGGGTTGAAGCTAGATCATTCAAGGGTATGTTGAGGCATGTCAAGGAGCTCATTTTGGTGTCATATGGTCGTGGGATTGCTGCCCAAAACAGCCCCCAAAACCGATTTTTATCAAGGTTGTTTCACATACTCTTTAACTAGTTCGTCTCTTCCAATGTTCTTATTGAAGCACATGTTTTTCTTTGATTTTTCTTCTTGGAATACACTTAATGAGGGCATGTTGATAGAATCTTTCCTTTCATGCCTTTGCATGTCAAGATCTAGAGGAAAGATTCAAGGATTCAACTCAAATAAGACCCAAAAGTGATAGTTCATGAGAAAGCTTCAAATTTGTTGAAAGATCTTTACAAAAATCGGTTTTTGTTGATAAAAATGAAGCTTACTTTCTGTGATTTTTCATAAATAAACTCATTTTGTTGTTGCAAGAAAGATTTAATAAAAGTTTTGTTGTTAAAATGGTTAGATGGTCACATGCATTCACTTTTTGGATGATTTTTGTAAGGACTATCTTTTGTTGATTAAGTTTTGTTTAAATTCAGTTTTTATTTGATGATTGATGCTCTTGAAATTGTTAATAATCTGTATATTTGATGCTAAAATAATACAAAAGTGAATAACAAACATGTGAGAGGTGATTAAGAGTGTAAGATAAGCAAACTAAGTCATTGGTGAGTTGTTTGGACCCAAATGCTTTCTGACAGAATCCATTTTCTGTCTTGGAACGGATAAACTGAGAATGTGAGGGCATATTCAAGAAAAACTTTCAAAATAAAAGTTGTAGATAAAGGAGTTAAGTTTAATCACCAACTGGAATCACTCAAAAATACCGAACCAAACAAAAGATATGATTTTTCTACTAAAACTGGTCAAAACTGCACTTTTGTCTGAATATTTTATCAACTTTAACAATTTTTATCTCCTAAAATATAAAGTCCCAGGAGGCCATACTCGGTGGAAAGTGGGTTCAATGTGTCCTAAACTTAAAATAAAATCATGGAATTTTTATTAAGAGTATAACCCAAAGAACTTTTATAAAACATTTTCATACACAAAACAGTGGCTGTTTTGACCACTTTCACTTATAAAAATATTTAGAGGTACTAAACATTCTTTATAAATTAAGCCAAAATTCACAAAAATACTAGACACATACATGTCACTGTACAAAAATCATAAAGGTCCAAATATTTCGGCTTGACCCCAAAATAGTAGCCAACATTTCATAAAAATGTGAAGTAAAAACAGAAAATTTTGAAGTGAACTAATAATATGTGTAATGGGCTAAGGAATGGACTAAAGACCATGATGGGCTAAACCGGCCCAATTAGTGAACCCAAAGGACCATAAATCAGTAGGACACTTGGCCCAATAAACCATATAGCCCAATAACCAATATAACCCATTAAGCACATAACCCAAATAAGGTTAAGTCCAATAACTAAAATAAGCCCAAGTCACTTAAAAGCCCATAACCCTTAGGCCCAATTGGTAATGCCCATAACACCTAAGCGAATTTCGTAAACCCAAGTAATCATACGGCATATCGAGAAATATGTGAGTTAAAAGATAAGAGCAATCAAAGTAACACGAAAGATAATTAAGTGAGATGAACATAAGTAATTACGTTAACCAAACTATAAAGTGATATCACAAATGTTAATTCGTATTAAAATTGGTTATACATCCAATAATGTTTAAGAGAACATAACTTAATATGGCATTCCCATATGATAACCTAAGATACCAAACGAAACCACAAATGAAACCAAGTTACCGAAATTCAAAGAACTTATAACTACGTACATAATGAAAGTAACCTTTTACACCATCAATCTCTACAACCAAAAAGATGAGAATACTAGCAATACACTTGGATCCCATAACTGATAACAACATAATAAAAGTGGCATTTCTTAGTGATGGCTTAAGATAGGAACTTACGTATATTAGTCCTATCGTAGGGATAGTCTTGGCTTTGAGTATGGTTGAGGACCATGATGGAATATATGATCAAGGAAGCTATAGATGGGAAGTACCCATTTTGGATAAGTGAATATAATATGCGGCATATCAAGGTGAGTCATAGCCCCCTTTCAAACTCTTTTATATGTTTTACTTGCGGGGTGAAAAGCATGATTAATTAAATGACTTTCTCTTATGAAATGATTCTTTGAAATAATGATAACGATATGGGAATTATATTGTATGTTCAACATGTTATATATTATATGATGAGCTTTAGTACTGTCAAACGGTGGTCCCCTGTACACTACTATTAACTCATTTGAGGCCTGTAGTTAGAGGGTTGCGCAACTAGGATTTGTCCCCTCATCCACTATTATAGGTAACGGTGGGATGTTTGGTCTGCCTTTGTGGCCACCTTCATTGCCAGTCTGGCCTCGGGGGGGAAAAAAAAAAAAAAAAAAAAAAAAAAAAAAAAAAAAAAAAAAAAAAAAAAAAAAAAAAAAAAAAAAAAAAAAAAAAAAAAAAAAAAAAAAAAAAAAAAAAAAAAAAAAAAAAAAAAAAAAAAAAAAAAAAAAAAAAAAAAAAAAAAAAAAAAAAAAAAAAAAAAAAAAAAAAAAAAAAAAAAAAAAAAAAAAAAAAAAAAAAAAAAAAAAAAAAAAAAAAAAAAAAAAAAAAAAAAAAAAAAAAAAAAAAAAAAAAAAAAAAAAAAAAAAAAAAAAAAAAAAAAAAAAAAAAAAAAAAAAAAAAAAAAAAAAAAAAAAAAAAAAAAAAAAAAAAAAAAAAAAAAAAAAAAAAAAAAAAAAAAAAAAAAAAAAAAAAAAAAAAAAAAAAAAAAAAAAAAAAAAAAAAAAAAAAAAAAAAAAAAAAAAAAAAAAAAAAAAAAAAAAAAAAAAAAAAAAAAAAAAAAAAAAAAAAAAAAAAAAAAAAAAAAAAAAAAAAAAAAAAAAAAAAAAAAAAAAAAAAAAAAAAAAAAAAAAAAAAAAAAAAAAAAAAAAAAAAAAAAAAAAAAAAAAAAAAAAAAAAAAAAAAAAAAAAAAAAAAAAAAAAAAAAAAAAAAAAAAAAAAAAAAAAAAAAAAAAAAAAAAAAAAAAAAAAAAAAAAAAAAAAAAAAAAAAAAAAAAAAAAAAAAAAAAAAAAAAAAAAAAAAAAAAAAAAAAAAAAAAAAAAAAAAAAAAAAAAAAAAAAAAAAAAAAAAAAAAAAAAAAAAAAAAAAAAAAAAAAAAAAAAAAAAAAAAAAAAAAAAAAAAAAAAAAAAAAAAAAAAAAAAAAAAAAAAAAAAAAAAAAAAAAAAAAAAAAAAAAAAAAAAAAAAAAAAAAAAAAAAAAAAAAAAAAAAAAAAAAAAAAAAAAAAAAAAAAAAAAAAAAAAAAAAAAAAAAAAAAAAAAAAAAAAAAAAAAAAAAAAAAAAAAAAAAAAAAAAAAAAAAAAAAAAAAAAAAAAAAAAAAAAAAAAAAAAAAAAAAAAAAAAAAAAAAAAAAAAAAAAAAAAAAAAAAAAAAAAAAAAAAAAAAAAAAAAAAAAAAAAAAAAAAAAAAAAAAAAAAAAAAAAAAAAAAAAAAAAAAAAAAAAAAAAAAAAAAAAAAAAAAAAAAAAAAAAAAAAAAAAAAAAAAAAAAAAAAAAAAAAAAAAAAAAAAAAAAAAAAAAAAAAAAAAAAAAAAAAAAAAAAAAAAAAAAAAAAAAAAAAAAAAAAAAAAAAAAAAAAAAAAAAAAAAAAAAAAAAAAAAAAAAAAAAAAAAAAAAAAAAAAAAAAAAAAAAAAAAAAAAAAAAAAAAAAAAAAAAAAAAAAAAAAAAAAAAAAAAAAAAAAAAAAAAAAAAAAAAAAAAAAAAAAAAAAAAAAAAAAAAAAAAAAAAAAAAAAAAAAAAAAAAAAAAAAAAAAAAAAAAAAAAAAAAAAAAAAAAAAAAAAAAAAAAAAAAAAAAAAAAAAAAAAAAAAAAAAAAAAAAAAAAAAAAAAAAAAAAAAAAAAAAAAAAAAAAAAAAAAAAAAAAAAAAAAAAAAAAAAAAAAAAAAAAAAAAAAAAAAAAAAAAAAAAAAAAAAAAAAAAAAAAAAAAAAAAAAAAAAAAAAAAAAAAAAACAATATCCAAGTATAGTAGACGTATTGTACTTGGGAATTGGTTCACATGCTTGTGCATTGTAAAATTATTTTTATCCAATAAAGCTATGGTGAATGTTATCTATTATCCTTTGTTTTGAATACTCGACTTTCTGTACATCTCAACGTTCCGCCTTAGTTGGGGTGTTACAAAATGTGATAATACTTAAGAATTCGTTAAGATACAATATAAAAGCATAAATTATGATTAAATAAAGTACTTGAACGTAAATAAAAAGATTACTTTGTAAAAGTTGATCAAAAGTAAGCAAAATGTAAAGATATGAGCGATAATGGTAAGAAAAACGATATATAAAACTCATTTGAGGCCTGTAGTTAGAGGGTTGCGCAACTAGGATTTGTCCCCTCATCCACTATTATAGGTAACGGTGGGATGTTTGGTCTGCCTTTGTGGCCACCTTCATTGCCAGTCTGGCCTCGCGGTGCTCTAACTACTATATATTTACGGGCGTCTCCATGGCACGACCCTTGGTTATCATTATGCACGTGATTGACAGCATGTGCTTATCATTATCTTATCATTTGGGACTATATATGTTGATTATTGGGACATAACCGGTCTTAGTAGTGGCTCAAGAACAATCTCATCGAATTACGTCATGGTAGTCTTACCATTGACCAAGTGGTATTGATATTATTTATGGTTGGATATTATGGATTGAACATACGGTTTGGGTATTGGACCTTATATGGAATCTTGAAAGTTGTTGAAATTGGCGATATTGAAACATTGATGACTGAATGGTTTTGGTATGATGAATGATCAATCGATTGATATATTTTTCTCTCACGATAAATGTGACAAATGAAAACTTTATAATTTACCATGGATTTCTCAACTATTTTGAAATGGATATGTAACGAGGTTTACTTGCAAACCTATGCACTCACCAACTACGTTTTCGTAGTTGACACTTTTTCTTCATGCTTTTCAGGAATTAGCGTAAGCTTTGAGGAATTATATGCATCATGATTGTTTGCATTGCACATTGGAGTCAAAGATCAAACCTTGTGACGGGCAATGGAATCCGCCCTGATCATTGTAGTATATCATCTCATGTATTTGTTATTTGTTTCGTGGACTCAATATCCACGTATAGTAGACGTATTGTACTTGGGAATTGGTTCACATGCTTGTGCATTGTAAAATTATTTTTATCCAATAAAGCTATGGTGAATGTTATCTATTATCCTTTGTTTTGAATACTCGACTTTCTGTACATCTCAACGTTCCGCCTTAGTTGGGGTGTTACAAAATGTGATAATACTTAAGAATTCGTTAAGATACAATATAAAAGCATAAATTATGATTAAATAAAGTACTTGAACGTAAATAAAAAGATTACTTTGTAAAAGTTGATCAAAAGTAAGCAAAATGTAAAGATATGAGCGATAATGGTAAGAAAAACGATATATAAAATATAAAGAAAGTAAAATGCATAAAAGGAGTAAGAACACCGTGATTTGTTGACGAGGAAAAACCCTTAATCCTTCTGGATTGTTGACATAAAAACCCCGGGAGGAAGCAATCGTCCCTCCAGTGCTACTTTTATTATTATAAATTGAAGTTAATTACAATTCGAGAGCCCAAGTGATTGATCTAAGTGTTACAATGATGAAAAGTGTTAAGTGAAATGTGTTTACAGAAGAAAATAGAGAGAAATAAGTGTTTTTTAGAGATAAGTCGAAGTGCCTAAGCCTAGCAATCACTTGTCCCTTTTATAGAGAAAATATTCAGCTAATTATCCTAAAAGTCTGGGATCTTGAGCTGGAAATCAGGGATCTTGAGCAGATTCTTCTCTTTGACTTGATGACTTGGTAAATGGACGTTGTGGAGCCATTTCCACACGTTTTCAACCATAAATTCTGACTTTGGGGGCAAGTCTTCCATTTTACCTGTTCCTGTACTACTAAGTCAAAGTAATAACGGTCAGATATCTTAGAGCCCAAGATCTTGAACCTCAAGATCTTAGAGCCTAAGATCTTGGACCTCAAGATCTTGGAGGTGAAAATTTCAAGCATAACACCCTTAACCTCACGAACGAAAGTTTGGTTACATAATTGATCTAAGTCTTCAAGGTTGATTATCTTGGGTAATTTTTGACCAAAACAATTTGGCGCCCACCGTGGGGCAAAAGGTGCTTTCAATCGATTAAAATTTTTAATTTTTATCAAAGAAAACTAATTTTCCGAAATTAATTCCAAGAATGTCGACTCAACCAATAACTCTTCGCAAACTGCTCCTGCTGTTCCTTCTTCTATGATGACTCACTCTGTAGGAAACAATTCAAATCGAAGGACTAGGAACAATACAATTCGAATCCCGAATCAAAGCAAAGACAAGGGACCTGCTGATCAAAATGCAGATTTCAATGCAACTGGAGATATCCCTACAGGAAATTCGTCCCAATTCAACATGGGATCTGGCCAGAGAGGACGAACTAGCTTTTATGATACTGATGGCAACCCAGATCCATATAATATTGGGCCTGGAATTTCTGCCCAAAATAATCATTCTGACAATATTCCTAACCTATTTACTATATTGCAGAATCTCAATGACACGATTAAAGCGAATCAGGATTATAATCAAGCTCAATTTAAGATCTTGGAGTCCAGGATCTCAGAGAATGGACCACCATTCACTCCAAGAAACCTCTTTTCGACCCAGGACCATCTGCAGCCCCTAGATCTGCACCACCAAGCATGTCGTTCCCAACTGCAACTCCAAATTTTGGGAGCAACATTCCACAAAATACTCATGCTGCTGGGACATCTGCGTCCATGGGTGCAGGTTTACATAATTCTAATAATTTCACTAGTTCTTTTGGTTTTTCTAACTCATCGCAGGGTCAAATGCCAAACGACTACATTGCAAGAGAATTTCAAAGACTGAAAGACATGATCTCTACCGTTCCTGGATTTTGTAATCTGATTCCAGAAGTCAACCATGCATCCTATCTTATCAACAGATATGGTGACAGGATCGCCAATGTAGAGATCCCAAAGAAATTTCAAGTTCCAAATATGAAGCCATATGATGGGACTACAGATCCTCAAGAGCATATAGCACTCTACTTGGAAAAGATGGAGACAGTGCCAATTCCATCCAACTTGAAAGAAGCTTGCTATGTAGAAGCTTTGGATCTACACTTTCTGGATCAGCCTTAAAATGGCTGCAGAGTTTGCCTCCTCTATCTATTAATTCTTTTGCAGATTTAACTAATTTATTTTATAGTCAATTTTCTTGTAGTAGAACCTTTGAAAAATTGACAGATGATCTTTATAAAGTTACACAAAAACCTAACGAATCCCTTAGAGATTTCATGACCAGGTTTACAAAGGAGTCGCTTAATGTTATGGGTGAAATTTCAGGTACCAATATCTTGAGAGTCTAAGATCTTGACATATCAGGATCTTGACATTGATGAATATTCTGATGACTTATTAGTATATTACTAACGAACGAATTACTTGTTATTATTATTTCCACATGAGTTATATGTGCAGATTCCAGAATAATCGATATAAAGCTATGGAAAATATCCCTAACGGTGCAAAAAGGAATTCACACATGGGATTAATCATCAACACGCAAAGAAGACTTAGTCTTGCACTATATTCGGACTTCTAGTTGAATTCAGCACGAGGAGAAAGACTTCAACGTTCACTTGACTGGTCAAGATACTCTCCAATGTTCCAATATCGAAGACCTGGAAGATCCCTACTATTTCGGATAGTTAGTTAGCATCTAGGTCTATATAAACGAATGAGGTTGATCGACATCGGATATACAATTTTCACTAGGAATATCTCTGATCACTTGTATTCACACACATTCTCTACACTCTCATACTTAGCATTACTCGATCAACCGAATTCCACCATTGTAAACATTTTAACAATCATTAATAAGAGAACAAAGGGAGTGACGATTGCTTCCTCCCGGGGTTTTTATGCCGGCGATCCATAAGGATCAAGGGCTTTTCCTCGATAACAAATCTCGGTGTTCTTGTTCCCTTATCTTTACTTTTATCTTGTTAATTATTAGATCTTTATTATAATTAGCACTACTTTCCGTTCTTTACATTACTTCAATACGTTTAAGTTCTTTATTTACGATCATATTTGTTCTTTAATTCTTTTGCAGATTTAACTAATTTATTTTATAGTCAATTTTCTTGTAGTAGAACCTTTGAAAAATTGACAGATGATCTTTATAAAGTTACACAAAAACCTAACGAATCCCTTAGAGATTTCATGACCAGGTTTACAAAGGAGTCGCTTAATGTTATGGGTGAAATTTCAGGTACCAATATCTTGAGAGTCTAAGATCTTGACATATCAGGATCTTGACATTGATGAATATTCTGATGACTTATTAGTATATTACTAACGAACGAATTACTTGTTATTATTATTTCCACATGAGTTATATGTGCAGATTCCAGAATAATCGATATAAAGCTATGGAAAATATCCCTAACGGTGCAAAAAGGAATTCACACATGGGATTAATCATCAACACGCAAAGAAGACTTAGTCTTGCACTATATTCGGACTTCTAGTTGAATTCAGCACGAGGAGAAAGACTTCAACGTTCACTTGACTGGTCAAGATACTCTCCAATGTTCCAATATCGAAGACCTGGAAGATCCCTACTATTTCGGATAGTTAGTTAGCATCTAGGTCTATATAAACGAATGAGGTTGATCGACATCGGATATACATTTTCACTAGGAATATCTCTGATCACTTGTATTCACACACATTCTCTACACTCTCATACTTAGCAATAATCGATCAACCGAATTCCACCATTGTAATCATTTTAACAATCATTAATAAGAGAACAAAGGCAGGGACGATTGCTTCCTCCCGGGGTTTTTATGCCAGCAATCCAGAAGGATTAAGGGCTTTTCCTCGTCAACAAATCACGGTGTTCTTACTCCTTTTATGCATTTTACTTTATTTATATTTTATATATCGTTTTTCTTACGATTATTGCTCATATCTTTACATTTTGCTTACTTTTAATCAACTTTACAAAGTAATCTTTTTATTTACGTTCAAGTACTTTAATTAATCATATTTTATGCTTTTATATTGTTTCTTCACGAATTCTTAAGTATTATCACGTTTTAAAGTTATTTATTCAAGATCTTGACACTCTATTTGTTCATTTGTTAAGTTTTACAAGTAGATCTTTACTTTTACGGTCTTATCTTTATAAAAACATTCATTTTAGCATTATTTTACATGATTATTCAATATTTAGCAAATACGTTACATTTTCGCGATTATTTTAACGTCTCAGTATACTGACCTTTTAAGATCTTTAAGCACACAACCTCACGAACGAAAGTTTGGTTACATAATTAATCTAGGTCTTCAACGTAGATTATCTTAGGTAAATTTTTGACCAAAACAATTTGGCGCCCACCGTGGGGCAAGTGGTGCTTTTCTCAAAAAATTTCTTTAAAATTTGTGATTACATTATCTTACGAAACTTATTGCGAAAATGTCATTTCAATCCAAATCGTCTTCTTTTTTATCATCTTCAATTTCAGGGACAGATGGCTCTCCTCTTCATATCCAATCATCTCATAAGGAAGATGGTGATTCGGCCAAGATATTGACATCCGGGACAACTACGTTGGATCCCATTGTTAATTCTAACCAAGATCTTGTTTCTATGATTTTTCAATTTAAAGAACAGGTACAAATGATGATAGAAATGCAAAGATCAAGGACCAGAAAGCCGTTTGGAGCAGCAACCACATCTTTGCATCCCGAGATCTTGGATTCCGATGTCATGGAATCTTCAAGCAAATATCAAGGAGACATTCTAACCAGACAGCCGCCATTTTTGATGCATCATTCAACTCAGGCTGTCAAGATCTTACCAAATCGGGATCTGGACGTCACTCAGGATCTTAAAGCTCCGGATCTTAAAGCTCAGGATCTTAAAGCTCAGGATCTTAAAGCTCAGGATCTTAAAGCTCAGGATCTTAAAGCTCAAGATCTTAAAGCTCAGGATCTTAATGCTCAAGATCTTAAAGCTCAGGATGTTGACGCTCAGGATCTTAAAGCTCCGGATCTTAAAGCTCAGGATCTTAAAGCTCCGGATCTTAAAGCTCAGGATCTTAAAGCTCAGGATCTTAAAGCTCAGGATCTTAAAGCTCAAGATGTTGACGCTAAGGATTTTGACGACCATGGAATCAGTTCTGAAGCAGTTCCACCAAGCAGCTATATCTCCAGATTTGCTCCTCCGATATGTGATATGGAGATCCCCAAATGTATCCAACTTCTCAACTTGAAGCTATATGATGGTACTAAAGGTCCTAAAGAGCATGTTGCCCGATTTAGGGAGAAGATAGAAAAATTTCCTATTCCTGCGCATTTGAAGGAAGGATATTTGTGCAAAGGTTTCGAATCTACTCTTACGGGTTCCGCGTTGGAATGGCTGCTAAGTTTTCCTCCTACTCAATTACTTCATTCTCTCATATGATTAATTTGTTTTATAATCATTTTTATAGAAATTTAATTAAAAACCTTTATAAGATTACTCAGGGTCCTAATGAATCTCTTGGGAGTTATCTTAGCAGGTTTCATCAAAAGTCCTTTCCTATCACAGATCTTGAGATCACTTCGGCAGTACAGGCTTTCCATTTGGGTTTGCGTAGTGATTCTCCACTCTATGATGATCTTTCAGAAAATCCGTGTAGGAGCTTGTTGGAGGCAAGGATCCGAGGTTCAAGATATGCAGATGAGAAAGATAGGAAAAGGATAAAGTCGCAATCTGCTTATGATCATCCCGATCAAAAATTGAAAACCTCATCTTCCAAATCTTTTAGGGCTAAACCCTATTCAAAATCTAACAACCACAGAGTTGACAGCGATAATGAGGATTATCCTAAGATAAATGACTATCATTTTTCTGTTGACATTTCAGGTCTAATTTTTGCAATGTATGAACTTGGGAACAAAGTGAGATGGCCAAAGGAGAAAAATAAAAATCTTAAATGGAACGGAAAACCCGGTTGGTGCGCTTTTCACAAGGATTTCAGCCACATGACTAAAGATTGTCTTGCTTTAAGGAAAGAAGTAAGCATTCTGGTGAGCAAAGGATATCTCAATGAGATCTTAAGTAGAAATGAGACGTGATCTCTACGTGAATAACATCAAATGCCAAGTAAGAATTTATCATATGCGAAAACCAGGTATTCTCTTCTTAAATATATTACTTTTATTATTACTTATATCTTCTACAAAACATAGGCATTATTTGAAATGCATGCTACATATATAAAGGCTAATATCTTATAAAATACGTAGCAACTAGAAATCATCAATAGGATGACTGCATGATTCGCTTGTGATTTAGAATATGATCCTAGAACGATAATAGAATCCCATATATTAGTAAACTTGTGAATAATTTTAGTAATGATTTCCGACAAAAAATAAATTTAGAAATTCTACAAGTTGAAGTAGACAGTTAAAAGGAACAAGATTAGAGGTCATACTAAAATTTTCACAGGGGACATAATACCTTGATTTATTAGATGTTAATAAGTGAAACTTAATATGAGGAATTGATTATACGATTACAATTGACTTGGAATATCAATTTAAAAATCTTAAATGGAACGGAAAACCCGGTTGGTGCGCTTTTCACAAGGATTTCAGCCACATGACTAAAGATTGTCTTGCTTTAAGGAAAGAAGTAAGCATTCTGGTGAGCAAAGGATATCTCAATGAGATCTTAAGTAGAAATGAGACGTGATCTCTACGTGAATAACATCAAATGCCAAGTAAGAATTTATCATATGCGAAAACCAGGTATTCTCTTCTTAAATATATTACTTTTATTATTACTTATATCTTCTACAAAACATAGGCATTATTTGAAATGCATGCTACATATATAAAGGCTAATATCTTATAAAATACGTAGCAACTAGAAATCATCAATAGGATGACTGCATGATTCGCTTGTGATTTAGAATATGATCCTAGAACGATAATAGAATCCCATATATTAGTAAACTTGTGAATAATTTTAGTAATGATTTCCGACAAAAAATAAATTTAGAAATTCTACAAGTTGAAGTAGACAGTTAAAAGGAACAAGATTAGAGGTCATACTAAAATTTTCACAGGGGACATAATACCTTGATTTATTAGATGTTAATAAGTGAAACTTAATATGAGGAATTGATTATACGATTACAATTGACTTGGAATATCAATTTCAAAAATCTTTGAATGCATGATTAATTTTTATATATTTTGAAATATCCTTAGTTATTAAAGGTATCAGATTATCATTATGTTTAGTAAAGAAACTTGTGAAAATTTTTAATTTTTTACTTCATGATCTTGAACTTCAAGATACTGGGGACAACCCAGGACCCTTAGGATCTTGGATCTTATATTCATGCAATCATATTTATATCGGAACTTTGTATTCAACTAAAGATAGTATACCTATTATTTTAATCTATTTCAATTTTATAGAATTTCATTTGTTTCTATCACAATACTGACTTGAGCGTCGGAGTGGCGTTAGCCAACAGGCTAACGTCAGTTTCTCTTTATCGAACTCTAGTTTTGCAGGATAAACTTGAAGAGTGATCACAACCAACAAAAACAAGCATAGCATAGTGGAACAAGGTCTTCACCTTTTGGCTTTCACGCCAACTTTTGTCTAAGGTTTTCACCTTATCGCCTTGGTCGCACGATCTTAATTTCTGGCTGAAGGGTTAAATTCCAAGGTGTTAGAAATTAATCTGTTGGTTATCGATGTGACCATCGATTTTCAATTCGCCCCTAGTCGCACGTTGTTAATTTCATGGCTGAAGGGTTAAATTCCAAGGTCGTCAAAATTAATTCTACCGATTCTCGATGTTACCATCGATCTCCTGAATTGGCTAACCACGCCACCCAATATTCATTCACACAAATTGGCTAACCGCCACCCATTAATATTCTAGGACTGGGGACACCCTCCAGATCTTGGATGCCAACATCCCAATGCAATGATCCATTGAAATTAAGGGTCTCCCCTCTTAATTTTGGCTCACTCATTGTAATCCTGGACGCAAGATCTATATATACATGCATATATACTACTTTAATGCAGGGCTTCGATGAAACTTATTAAAGTGGAAATCTTACTATTGTCTTGTCCCTAAGGATTCACAGGGGACAACAAATGAAAAAGTTCCAGCCAATAATGACCTCCTAAACAATCGTCAAGACAGACAAGGAACACGAACAGCGAATTGGGAAACAATCTTCCATGCACGGTCACTTATATCCCTTATACTTTTGATTATCATTTTGAACTTTGATTTTGACATTGTTAAAGATGTTTTCTGGAAAATTCTAACTCCGTTTAAGGAGCTAAACGCGAGTCAGAATTTTGGGGACAATTGTTATGCCTGAGATTTTCACCTCCAAGATCTTTGTGGTCCAAGATCTTCGTGGTCCAAGATCTTGTGGTCCAAGATCTTGGGGCTCTAAGATATCTGACCGTTATTACTTTGACTTAGTAGTATAGGAACAGGTAAAATGGAAGACTTGCCCCCAAAGTCAGAATTTATGGTTGAAAACGTGTGGAAATGGCTCCACAACGTCCATTTACCAAGTCATCAAGTCAAAGAGAAGAATCTGCTCAAGATCCCTGATTTCCAGCTCAAGATCCCAGATTTTTAGGATAGTTAGTTGGCATCTAGGTCTATAAATAACGAATGAGGCTGATCGATTTAGGAGAGACTTTTACTCACTAGCAATACCTCTGATCACTTGTATTCACACACTACTCTCGATACTCTCATCTTTATTCTCACACTTAGCAATAATCGATCAACCGAATTCCACCATTGTAATCATTTTAACAATCATTAATAAGAGAACAAAGGCAGGGACGATTGCTTCCTCCCGGGGTTTTTATGCCGGCAATCCAGAAGGATTAAGGGCTTTTCCTCGTCAACAAATCACGGTGTTCTTACTCCTTTTATGCATTTTACTTTATTTATATTTTATATATCGTTTTTCTTACGATTATCGCTCATATCTTTACATTTTGCTTACTTTTGATCAACTTTTACAAAGTAATCTTTTTATTTACGTTCAAGTACTTTAATTAACATATTTTATGCTTTTATATTGTTTCTTCACGAATTCTTAAGTATTATCACGTTTTAAAGTTATTTATTCAAGATCTTGACACTCTATTTGTTCATTTGTTAAGTTTTACAAGTAGATCTTTACTTTTACGGTCTTATCTTTATATTTTGCTTACTTTTGATCAACTTTTACAAAGTAATCTTTTTATTTACGTTCAAGTACTTTAATTAACATATTTTATGCTTTTATATTGTTTCTTCACGAATTCTTAAGTATTATCACGTTTTAAAGTTATTTATTCAAGATCTTGACACTCTATTTGTTCATTTGTTAAGTTTTACAAGTAGATCTTTACTTTTACGGTCTTATCTTTATAAAAACATTCATTTTAGCATTATTTTACATGATTATTCAATATTTAGCAAATACGTTACATTTTCGCGAGTATTTTAACGTCGTATACTGACCTTTTAAGATCTTTAAGCACACAACCTCATGAACGAAAGTTTGGTTACATAATTAATCTAGGTCTTCAACGTAGATTATCTTAGGTAAATTTTTGACCAAAACAGTGGGGCAAAAGGTGCTTTCAATAAATCAAAGTCAATTTCTTCCTAATCAATTATGTCGAACAGAGAAGGAAAAAACTTTTATAAAACTAAAAACACAGGGACATCTAACATGAGAAGAAAGTTCAAATATTCTTATCCCTATTTTTATGCTAACAAGAATTTATTTTCCATTATAAGTCGAATTGAAGCTGACTTGGAAGAAAGAAGCTGCGAAATCATGAGAGATTTAAAAGTATTGCAGCTGAGGTTTCTAGATGTTCTTAAGCTTCAATCGATATTGCAGAAATCCAAAGATCTAGATCCACATGCTATAGAAAGCTTAGGAATTGAAGATTCGAAACGACAAAAGATAAGTCATGAAACAGAAAGCACGCGCGAAAATCTATCAACAAAGGAAATTTCTAACCTTGAAGAAACACAATTTGAAGGTATGGATTCCGTTAGTCGTAATAAAATGGTAATTGCAGGGAAAAAGCCTGATAACAGCGTTAATATAGCGGAGAATTCTGAACTGGATATTTGGAACATGGAAATGCAAATTTATAAATTATAATTTCCTTAAAATAACTAATTGTTGAGTCCTAATGTTCATTGTAAATTTGGTGATGACAAATCTGACTTATAAACACTTAGTAATCTTTTGGTTCTTGTAGTCTGACCTAAACTGTGCCCATAGACCTTTACCATTCTATTAAAATGTGTTCTACAACTAAGAAAATGTGGGGTACATTGACTGTCATGTTTGAGGGTTGCTCTACTTCCATGGAATCCACAATAACTACTTTGACCAGGAGGTATGAGTGATTTTTCTCTTTGAGAAATGAATCCTTGACTGACACTCATACCCGCTTTAATGCTTTAGTTAATGATTTAGCTGCTGTTGGAATAACTAAGAAAAATGAAGTTTTAAAAAGTAAATTTCTTGATTCATTACCACCTAAATGGAATAACTATATTTCTTCTGTTAAGCTAAGTTCTGTTTATCATGATCTTGATCTCCCTGGACTCTTTGGTTTACTTCATAACCA
This sequence comes from Erigeron breviscapus, assembly GCA_034093135.1. NCBI lineage: Eukaryota > Viridiplantae > Streptophyta > Magnoliopsida > Asterales > Asteraceae > Erigeron > Erigeron breviscapus. Next base: position 7,662,262 of record CM067172.1, on the reverse strand, counting down.
AGAGTGTTCAGAGGCTGAAAAGTTGATTGCTATGGGTGATTCTTACAGTCAGCCTACTGCTGCACTTGTTGCCTCTATGACTGAACACCCTAGCTCAATAAGTAATGAGATCATTCCTTGTGTTGATGATGAAGTTCCTGTGATTTCTAACACTAACTCTGTTTGTGCTGAATCTGAATGTGATGAATCTGATGGTGATGAACTGGCTAATGATGTAGCTATGTTGGCTGAAAGGATCAGAAGGAGATCCTTTAGTAAGTTTAAATGAAAAGGAAAAGTTGGCCAAGCTGACAAGACAAAAAAGCCATTTGACATGTCCAAAGTCACTTGCTACAAATGTGGCAAAACTGGACACATGGCTAGAGACTGCAGATCTAAAGAGTCTTCTCAAGTTGTGTAATCCAAAGGTGGAAGAAGTGAAAAATACTCAAAGCTCAAGACAAAATACAAAGCCTTAAAAGCACAAGTAGCTGAGCTGAGTGAAAAAGTGAACAAAAGTGAGAAGAGTCTGTTAGCCAAAGACTGGGCTGAAAGTGCAACTTCATCTGATGATGAACTGTATAAAGATGCCAAATGCTTTATGGCCAAAGAAGCAACTCAAAAGTTTGCTGAAGATCTTGTCAAAATACAACAACAATCTGAGTCAGCTCACCAGGCATCTACCAGTCAGACTGCTCCAACTGAGGTAATTTCTTTCTCCAATCTGTCTGATAATGAAAAACTGTTTAGACTAAATAGATTGGGCGATGAGGTTCTTTTACAAAAACACTTTAATTAAGAACTTAAAAGGGAAATTTCTGTGTTGAAACTTGAAGTCAGTTATAAAAGTCACACCATTGAAAAACTAGAATCTGAAGTTAAAGCTCAAAAACAATTAAACTCCATTTTGGTTAAAGAAGCTAAGACTGCAGAAGAAAAGTTTTTGAAAGTTAAGCATATTACTGAATCATGGTGTATATGTTCCAAAAGAACTGCTAAGTGTGTAAATGACCAAATACCTCATCAGATCCAAGCTATTTTTGATGGTAATTATGATAGGGCCATAGCCATCAGTGAAGTTTGTGCTATGGAGCCTTGTTATCAGCCTCCTTCACCACCCAAAGTCCAAACCAAATGGAAAAAGTCTAAACCAATTAAGTTGGTTCAGAGATCTGGTATTGGGTTTAATGATCCTGAAACTGTTGGTCAAACCATTGCTGAAGCTGTGTCTGAAGCTGATAGGGTCATTGAGTTAAAACCTGAAGAAAGCCTTGACCTATCTAAACTGACCATTTCCCAGTCTGTGTCAGATTCAAAATCTAAAACAAACAATGGTAACTTAAAGAAAAACAAAAGAAAGGTTAGAGATCATAGTGTTCCAAAAGAAAGGTTAGAGATCATAGTGTTCCAAAAGAAAAGATCAAACTCTCAAAGAATGCGAAGTCTGGTTCTCAAGGAAATTTGTCACAAACCAAATCTGTGTCTGTTTCAAATAACACCAAGTCTGACTCAGATAAAATGATTTCCAAACTTGTTGAGTCCAGAATTGGTGAGGTTTCAACTGATGCTAATTTTCTTAAAAATGTGTCTGATCCTAAAATTGTTGATCAAAGAAAATTGAGAGCTGAATGCAAGAAATCTGGAATAGGCAAAGGTTTTGCTAAAAAGGAAACTCTAAATGTTGCTAAAAAGAATTTCAAATCTGGTAAAGGACAGATCAAGCAACAATGGGTGACCAAATGTGATAAGAGTTTAAGTTCTGTTTCCCAGTCTGAGTCAGACCAGATGGTCAACTCTGGTGAACCCATCTTTGGATGGGTTCCCAAAAAGAACTAATCTCTTATTGAAAATGCAGGGCAATGATGACGATAATACCTGGCACTTGGACAGTGGGTGTTCCAAGCATATGACCGGATGTAAGTCCCTGCTATGTAGCATTAGGATTCGCGCTGGTCCTAATGTTACTTTTGGAGATGACTCTCAAGGAAAGACTGAAGGATTTGGTATACTTTCAAATGGTCCCTTACTTTCAGAAGGGTCTCATATGTAAATGGTTTAAAGCACAATTTGATCAATGTGAGTCAATTGTGTGATGCTGGCTATGAAGTGAGATTCAGGTCTGATAAGGGTATTGTTCTTGATTTAGAAGGTAATATTGTTCTTGTAGCAAAAAGGGATGAGTCTTTGTATTCTTTTGACATTAGAAAACCAACTGTAACAAGGGAAGTTTGTTTCATGTCAAAGACTCAAGATGAGCTGAAATGGTTGTGGCATAAAAGGTTATTGTTTGGGGTAGAATTTTCACCACTAGGATCCTAACAGAATTTACACTTTAAGCCTTCTGAGATATTTACTTAAACAATACGTTGTTCTGAAGGATCCTTAGTTTCGTTTAATTCATTAGTTCTGCTTGTGTTATCTTATTATCTTGATATGGCAGGATCTTGATATCGTCAGGATCTATAATTCCACTAACGAATATATATATATCTAGTACAAAAGATATTACTTGCAGGATTAAACTTTAAGCTTATAACATGAAGAAAACGTGTTTCAACGGATAGTTTACCACTTCAACCACAAGAATCGGGATTGATAACAGTTTTACCGTGTGAAGAATAATACCCAACGGTCATCTTTACCATTTCTTCAGCGTAAGGAGCAAGTCCAGGAAGATCCCAGATATTTCGGAGATATAGTTCAACGTCTAGCTCTATAAATAGAAGAAGATCTCATTCAGAAGGGGACAGGCATTCTGCACACAAGCATTCATCATTCAAGCACTCATTCAACACACTCAATCGCTCTACAAACACACAACTACTTAGTTTCTTAGCTATTATTCGTACTCATTCATTCATATCATTGTAATCGTTCACAAAAAATAATAACAATAAAAGAACAGCAGGTAGGATCGATTGAATCCTCCCGGGGTTTTTTACATAAGATTTCTTAATTGAATCAAGGGTTTTTCCCCGTCAACAAAATTCTGGTGTCGTTGTTATTTTCATTTATTTCTAAGATCCTAGCTTTACATTTCATTACTTTAGTTTTATCTTCAACAGTTTTCTTAGATTCTCAAAGTATTTCGGTCTCAAAGGCTTTCATAAAACTCTTTTTAGCAAAAACTCTTAGTTTAAATCGTTATCTTTAAGAAAACTTTACTTTTATTTGAAGATCCTAGAACACCGAATCCCACTTACAAATCTTCGGTTCTTAAATTATCTTTAATCTTTTCTAAAACTATCTTAGGTAATTTTTGCCCGAAACAATTTGGCGCCCACCGTGGGGCAAAAAGGTGTTTTTGCAATTAGATCGTTGTCATAAAAACAAGATTTTTGTTTAAAGAAAATTTTGTGTTTCACGGAAAACCTTTTCTAAGAAAATCATGTCTGAGCAATCTCAAAATCCTTCTTCTTCTGATTTGATCTACGATTATCCTTATGTAAAAGAAAACTTGAGAAATCCTCCTGAAAATGCGAGATTCCTGGCTGAACAAAATCTGAAAGGAAAAACTGAAGGAATACCTTCAGTAGATCCATACCTAGCTATGTTGTGGAAGAAACATTTCGATCAATTCTATGAATCGATCTCTGATAAAGAGACTGAAGAAGTGACTCAAGGATCAGATGAGTTAGTGAGAAGCTATAGGGAAAGATTTGAATATAATCTGGGATCAGCATCGAAGATCAAGAAGAATCTCTTGAAGATCAAGTCATCAAATAAGATCAGAAAGGATCCAGGTATAGCTGATAAAGGTAAGAAAGATAATTATAAGAAATACTTACAATATTCTGATTATCACTTTACCACTGATATGTCTGGACTTCTTACCCTTATGAGAAGTCTGGGGGACAAAGTTAATTGGCCAGAAAGAACCCCTAGAAAATTTTATACTGAAAGAACTAAATGGTGTGTTTTTCATGGTATTTTTGGTCATGAAACTAAGGAATGTGCAGCGTTTAATTATGAAATTTGGAGATTAATACATGAAGGTTTATTGGATGAAATACTTCCTAACCGAAATTGGATATTAGCAAAAAAGTAATTTTTGATTAAAAGTCATTAGGTCTGTTATGTTTTCAATAACGATAATACTAACCTGAACATATGAGTCATGTTAGCCAAAAGGGCTAGCATCAACCATTAGCATATGTTTTGTTTTTATGGCCTCTTACAGGATAATCAACATTTAGGATCTTGATGGATGAAGATCACGAGTATATATCCAAGGTATAGATCCTGAATAAAAGCAGTTTCTCCTAAGTCTAAGTCCTTAAACGTACTACAGTGGATTGAACTAAAACTTCAATCCTAGGTTGAAGGGATCACCTTCTCGAACGCCGAGGTTAACATTAACACCTCATTTCGCCCGGGGAGCACGTCATAAAAAATTCTTGATTGTGGGTAGACCCTCATGGTTGGGAATTTTCAAAGGGTTGTTGATTTTACAATCAACTCATTTGGTTTTGACTACTAATAAACAGTCATCAAAAAGAATAGGGATAATCTCTCTATTAAATACAACCGACCGACAAATGGATTAATTAACAAACTAACAAATGGATTGATAAATTGATTATCGTTTGCAGTGATTTTTGCATTTGAACAGGGAATAAAGATAAAGGAAAATCATTGCAAAGACTTATCTAAGGATCCACAAGATTAGATATAGCAAAGGTATGGAATAAAGTCTTAATTTAAGTAGCATTTAGGAAATAAAATCAACATAACAAACTGAAACTAAAATTAAGGCATAGGCCTCCTATTATTGCGGTTATGGGAAGGGGGCTTGATATCGATTCCTAGTTTGCTTTCTTCAACTGCTTCATTTTCCCCAAAAATTTGAGGATATTTGAGTTTTAACCACCCTAAAAAGCTTTTCAAATTGCTGACTTCTCTTTTTGCATCGCCCAATTCCTTTTTCAAACTCGCCATCTCTTTTAAAGTTTGATTTCTGGTGTCCATAACCGAGTTTAAGAGACGATTAGCACTTTTGATAGTTTCGTTTTTATACATGATTTCTGCTTCATAGGCATCAGACATCTTTTCGATGATCTACAAAGATAAAACGGAAAAGTTTTAGAAACTAATAGAAATTAAAGAACTTTTATGTAAAGTAAAAACTTACTGAAATGGACCGATCCCTAAGTCTTTTAGGACCCTTGTTTCGAAATGAAGATTCGCCCTCCATTGTATTGTTATAGATGTTAATAGAAAAAGAAAAGATGATTTTAATATATCCTTTGCGCATAAGAATATGTGTTTGAGAAAAGTAATCTTGGATATAAATAAGCAGATAGAGGGTAACTGAATCGACAAAGGGGGAGTTTACTGTCAAATCAAGACGCGTAGGGGATATTAATCATTGAACATTGGGATACTAACATTAGGGATTAGATATTTCGTAGAAATTGTATCTTTAATGCAGGTATGTAAACAGAGATGCAAAAATAAAGTATCTCGATCAATTGAAGACTAAAATATTATTCGCAAAAACAAAGGTACAACATTTAAAATAATTGTAGAGATTTCCTATATTGGTCCAATTTACTAGCAAACTCCTCTTTAGCGAATGACTCTTCTAGATTAGATAACAACTTATTCCACTTATTTACATCCCAATTAGGAAATTCAAAACCCATGGTCTTGGCTTCTGCTGCCATTAGTAGTTTAGTTTCTAAGACTTGGATGGCTGCATCCATATGAAAAGCCCTTAGTAATGCTTCATGTTCTGCGTAGTGCCACACAATATTTTCATGAAGCTTGGATCTAGCTTTAGATGTTTCTGTGACTGCATCATTTAATGCCGCTCTTCGTACAATAGAAATTTTTCTTAGGCGAACAATAGTTAGGTCTTTTTCTTGCAATTGATGCTCAAAACACTCGATCATTTGTTTTAGTTTCTAAGATAAGAGATTAGAAATAGATCTGTCAAGATATTAGAAACGGAACAATTAGAAACAATAAGGAATTACACTTACCAAATCGAAATCTTCTTTAACTTCATTAAGTCTTTGATGAAAGACATCGCTATCAAACCTTCCACGATTGATTTGTTTGGCTATAGGATCGGTATTGGGAGTATCAATAGCCTTAGGATCGCCCATTATTAGGAAATGACTGATGATAGGAGCCTAAGGAATATAGGTATTTATAAGCTAAAGTCCTAAAGATAAGAAATCCCAAAATTATCGTAACAACATTTCAAAAGCTTCCTAATACTGGGGACAGTTAGAAAATTAGGAAATTATAGGATTATAGTCTTAGTAATATAATTTCAAAATGGCCAACATAAACCATTTTTAGTACACCACCAGGACTAACCATTCCAGGTTAGTCGACCCCCCATATAAATTGTTTAGATACAAACCACATACCCTAGAAAAACTAATATTGTTCATAGTTCGAAAACATTAGATTAAGCTTCTTCCATTTCTTCCACATCCTTGTCTTCTGCCTCCTCCTCTTTCTTCTCCTCATCCTCAGAAAGCTCCACTGGTTTGGATTGATCACCACCTTCACTTAGGGCTGTGTCTTTTTCAGACCCCTCATCTTTGGATTCAGCAGTTTCAGTATCATTTCGAGGAAGCAGAGCCAATGTCTTCTTCCAATCTTCAACGTCCCACTTGTCAGTCTCAAAACCTCCTTCTTGTGTTTCAGAAGCCATCTTAATCTGAATCTCAAGGGCACTGCGACTAGCACTCACTACACATTTGTTCCGCTGTTCCTGCAGAGCTTTCTTCATCTTTTCTTCATTACCCTTCTCAGCCTCTTCTGTCCTTTTCCTATAGTAATCACTCTTTTTAGTTAGACTAACATTCTCCTCCTTCAATTTCTTCAATTCGGCTTTCAAGGTCTTGATCTCAGCCACCTTTGACTTTTTCTCTTCCAACAGACTTACCATTTTTTGACTTTCTTCAATTGCTTTGTTTTGTGCCGTTTTCAACAACTAGTAAGGCAACAACAGTTAGATAAATATCATAAGAAATAAAGAGGATAAAAATAGGAAATCACATACCATTGCAGCTTGATCCAAACTAGCGCTAAGGACAAATTAGGAGCAATTTGACTGATAGGAGTAGGATTCATGGCTTGCACTGAGTTACTGAATTCAGGGCTCAAATTTGTGTGAGTGGTCTTAGGACGTTTAGATGCCATAGTGGTGGTGTTTCCTGAAGTAGTTTTACCTTTACCACTAGATTCTGACTTAATGCTACCAATGCATTTGTTAATTGCATCAATATCAAAGTATCCTGAGTCTATAGAAATTAAGAATAGTTTAATAAACTATTTAAAGATGGAATTTTAGGCAACACGTTTATAATAGAAAACTTACCTGACATTACAACATGTTGATTGGAACTGGAAGGACTAGGCGATTCTGGTAAAGCTTGAAAAGTCCTGATTTCTACTGGGATTGATAAGATGTTTTTGACTCTGCTTGGTCCTGAATCTTCACTTGGGGGAAATCCTTCAAGGTTGGCTGTATTAAAATAAATTAGGAACAAAAAATGACAAGATCAAACAGATATGACAAAAAGAAAAATGAATCCCTACCCTTTTCTGTCCAAGCAGTAGGAAGATAGGATCCCTTAGGAAGAGACTTTTTTAGACATAGAAAAATCTACTTTTCCATGATGGGTCATTTTGAGTAACACCCAAAGCCAACTTCTCATTCTTCTTAGGAGCCTTAAGCATGTAGTAACCAGGGCCAAAAGTTTGCAAGTTGTATGCTAGGGGAAGATCTGATAACTTAAATTCAATCTTTTTCTCCTTAACTAGGTTATCTAAGACATATAGGGTTCTCCATAGCATGGGCATAGCTTGAGGATATGCTAATTTTGAAAATTTAAAGAACTGTTCATAAATTTTAGGAAAGGGGAATGATAGTTTTAGGTTTTCAAAGGGAAATCCAGGAAAACAGACCCATAAATCTGATTGCATGTCAGAAGTAAGAGTAGGATCGAAAGCCCTAAATTCAGTACCTTTAGGAAAATATTCTTTGATCCTATCAATGTCACTATCAACAAACGAACACTTACTAGGGTTTTTAGCGATATAAGTAGGAGTGAAGTCTTCACTCCCTTTGATTGAAGAACGGGAAGAAGATATTCGAGGCATAGCTTAATAATCAAAAGTAAAACAAAGAAAATTTGAAAGATTGAAGAAAAAATAAAGAAACTAACCTTTAGGGTTTGGAGAGATATTCGCTCAAGATAGTAAAGAAACTGAAAGGAAAACTGTCAATATATGCGGATGGTGGGATATAAATGTGGGTAGTTGTAGAAGTCCCATCAGTACAAAGTTTACCCTTTGACTTCGCTTTGACTGCTAAAAGTAACCGTAAATAATAAAACTTATCTTTATTTGCAATGAAATATAAGTTTTGGGGACAATTGTTTGGGGTAGAATTTTCACCACTAGGATCCTAACAGAATTTACACTTTAAGCCTTCTGAGATATTTACTTAAACAATACGCTGTTCTGAAGGATCCTTAGTTTCGTTTAATTCATTAGTTCTGCTTGTGTTATCTTATTATCTTGATATGGCAGGATCTTGATATCGTCAGGATCTATAATTCCACTAACGAATATATATATCTAGTACAAAAGATATTACTTGCAGGATTAAACTTTAAGCTTATAACATGAAGAAAACGTGTTTCAACGGATAGTTTACCACTTCAACCACAAGAATCGGGATTGATAACAGTTTTACCGTGTGAAGAATAATACCCAACGGTCATCTTTACCATTTCTTCAGCGTAAGGAGCAAGTCCAGGAAGATCCCAGATATTTCGGAGATATAGTTCAACGTCTAGCTCTATAAATAGAAGAAGATCTCATTCAGAAGGGGACAGGCATTCTGCACACAAGCATTCATCATTCAAGCACTCATTCAACACACTCAATCGCTCTACAAACACACAACTACTTAGTTTCTTAGCTATTATTCGTACTCATTCATTCATATCATTGTAATCGTTCACAAAAAATAATAACAATAAAAGAACAGCAGGTAGGATCGATTGAATCCTCCCGGGGTTTTTTACATAAGATTTCTTAATTGAATCAAGGGTTTTTCCCCGTCAACAAAATTCTGGTGTCGTTGTTATTTTCATTTATTTCTAAGATCCTAGCTTTACATTTCATTACTTTAGTTTTATCTTCAACAGTTTTCTTAGATTCTCAAAATATTTCTGTCTCAAAGGCTTTCATAAAACTCTTTTTAGCAAAAACTCTTAGTTTAAATCGTTATCTTTAAGAAAACTTTACTTTTATTTGAAGATCCTAGAACACCGAATCCCACTTACAAATCTTCGGTTCTTAAATTATCTTTAATCTTTTCTAAAACTATCTTAGGTAATTTTTGCCCGAAACAATTTGGCGCCCACCGTGGGGCAAAAAGGTGTTTTTGCAATTAGATCGTTGTCATAAAAACAAGATTTTTGTTTAAAGAAAATTTTGTGTTTCACGGAAAACCTTTTCTAAGAAAATCATGTCTGAGCAATCTCAAAATCCTTCTTCTTCTGATTTGATTTACGATTATCCTTATGTAAAAGAAAACTTGAGAAATCCTCCTGAAAATGCGAGATTCCTGGCTGAACAAAATCTGAAAGGAAAAACTGAAGGAATACCTTCAGTAGATCCATACCTAGCTATGTTGTGGAAGAAACATTTCGATCAATTCTATGAATCGATCTCTGATAAAGAGACTGAAGAAGTGACTCAAGGATCAGATGAGTTAGTGAGAAGCTATAGGGAAAGATTTGAATATAATCTGGGATCAGCATCGAAGATCAAGAAGAATCTCTTGAAGATCAAGTCATCAAATAAGATCAGAAAGGATCCAGGTATAGCTGATAAAGGTAAGAAAGATAATTATAAGAAATACTTACAATATTCTGATTATCACTTTACCACTGATATGTCTGGACTTCTTACCCTTATGAGAAGTCTGGGGGACAAAGTTAATTGGCCAGAAAGAACCCCTAGAAAATTTTATACTGAAAGAACTAAATGGTGTGTTTTTCATGGTATTTTTGGTCATGAAACTAAGGAATGTGCAGCGTTTAATTATGAAATTTGGAGATTAATACATGAAGGTTTATTGGATGAAATACTTCCTAACCGAAATTGGATATTAGCAAAAAAGTAATTTTTGATTAAAAGTCATTAGGTCTGTTATGTTTTCAATAACGATAATACTAACCTGAACATATGAGTCATGTTAGCCAAAAGGGCTAGCATCAACCATTAGCATATGTTTTGTTTTTATGGCCTCTTGCAGGATAATCAACATTTAGGATCTTGATGGATGAAGATCACGAGTATATATCCAAGGTATAGATCCTGAATAAAAGCAGTTTCTCCTAAGTCTAAGTCCTTAAACGGACTACAGTGGATTGAACTAAAACTTCAATCCTAGGTTGAAGGGATCACCTTCTCGAACGCCGAGGTTAACATTAACACCTCATTTCGCCCGGGGAGCACGTCATAAAAAATTCTTGATTGTGGGTAGACCCTCATGGTTGGGAATTTTCAAAGGGTTGTTGATTTTACAATCAACTCATTTGGTTTTGACTACTAATAAACAGTCATCAAAAAGAATAGGGATAATCTCTCTATTAAATACAACCGACCGACAAATGGATTAATTAACAAACTAACAAATGGATTGATAAATTGATTATCGTTTGCAGTGATTTTTGCATTTGAACAGGGAATAAAGATAAAGGAAAATCATTGCAAAGACTTATCTAAGGATCCACAAGATTAGATATAGCAAAGGTATGGAATAAAGTCTTAATTTAAGTAGCATTTAGGAAATAAAATCAACATAACAAACTGAAACTAAAATTAAGGCATAGGCCTCCTATTATTGCGGTTATGGGAAGGGGGCTTGATATCGATTCCTAGTTTGCTTTCTTCAACTGCTTCATTTTCCCCAAAAATTTGAGGATATTTGAGTTTTAACCACCCTAAAAAGCTTTTCAAATTGCTGACTTCTCTTTTTGCATCGCCCAATTCCTTTTTCAAACTCGCCATCTCTTTTAAAGTTTGATTTCTGGTGTCCATAACCGAGTTTAAGAGACGATTAGCACTTTTGATAGTTTCGTTTTTATACATGATTTCTGCTTCATAGGCATCAGACATCTTTTCGATGATCTACAAAGATAAAACGGAAAAGTTTTAGAAACTAATAGAAATTAAAGAACTTTTATGTAAAGTAAAAACTTACTGAAATGGACCGATCCCTAAGTCTTTTAGGACCCTTGTTTCGAAATGAAGATTCGCCCTCCATTGTATTGTTATAGATGTTAATAGAAAAAGAAAAGATGATTTTAATATATCCTTTGCGCATAAGAATATGTGTTTGAGAAAAGTAATCTTGGATATAAATAAGCAGATAGAGGGTAACTAAATCGACAAAGGGGGAGTTTACTGTCAAATCAAGACGCGTAGGGGATATTAATCATTGAACATTGGGATACTAACATTAGGGATTAGATATTTCGTAGAAATTGTATCTTTAATGCAGGTATGTAAACAGAGATGCAAAAATAAAGTATCTCGATCAATTGAAGACTAAAATATTATTCGCAAAAACAAAGGTACAACATTTAAAATAATTGTAGAGATTTCCTATATTGGTCCAATTTACTAGCAAACTCCTCTTTAGCGAATGACTCTTCTAGATTAGATAACAACTTATTCCACTTATTTACATCCCAATTAGGAAATTCAAAACCCATGGTCTTGGCTTCTGCTGCCATTAGTAGTTTAGTTTCTAAGACTTGGATGGCTGCATCCATATGAAAAGCCCTTAGTAATGCTTCATGTTCTGCGTAGTGCCAAGCAATATTTTCATGAAGCTTGGATCTAGCTTTAGATGTTTCTGTGACTGCATCATTTAATGCCGCTCTTCGTACAATAGAAATTTTTCTTAGGCGAACAATAGTTAGGTCTTTTTCTTGCAATTGATGCTCAAAACACTCGATCATTTGTTTTAGTTTCTAAGATAAGAGATTAGAAATAGATCTGTCAAGATATTAGAAACGGAACAATTAGAAACAATAAGGAATTACACTTACCAAATCGAAATCTTCTTTAACTTCATTAAGTCTTTGATGAAAGACATCGCTATCAAACCTTCCACGATTGATTTGTTTGGCTATAGGATCGGTATTGGGAGTATCAATAGCCTTAGGATCGCCCATTATTAGGAAATGACTGATGATAGGAGCCTAAGGAATATAGGTATTTATAAGCTAAAGTCCTAAAGATAAGAAATCCCAAAATTATCGTAACAACATTTCAAAAGCTTCCTAATACTGGGGACAGTTAGAAAATTAGGAAATTATAGGATTATAGTCTTAGTAATATAATTTCAAAATGGCCAACATAAACCATTTTTAGTACACCACCAGGACTAACCATTCCAGGTTAGTCGACCCCCCATATAAATTGTTTAGATACAAACCACATACCCTAGAAAAACTAATATTGTTCATAGTTCGAAAACATTAGATTAAGCTTCTTCCATTTCTTCCACATCCTTGTCTTCTGCCTCCTCCTCTTTCTTCTCCTCATCCTCAGAAAGCTCCACTGGTTTGGATTGATCACCACCTTCACTTAGGGCTGTGTCTTTTTCAGACCCCTCATCTTTGGATTCAGCAGTTTCAGTATCATTTCGAGGAAGCAGAGCCAATGTCTTCTTCCAATCTTCAACGTCCCACTTGTCAGTCTCAAAACCTCCTTCTTGTGTTTCAGAAGCCATCTTAATCTGAATCTCAAGGGCACTGCGACTAGCACTCACTACACATTTGTTCCGCTGTTCCTGCAGAGCTTTCTTCATCTTTTCTTCATTACCCTTCTCAGCCTCTTCTGTCCTTTTCCTATAGTAATCACTCTTTTTAGTTAGACTAACATTCTCCTCCTTCAATTTCTTCAATTCGGCTTTCAAGGTCTTGATCTCAGCCACCTTTGACTTTTTCTCTTCCAACAGACTTACCATTTTTTGACTTTCTTCAATTGCTTTGTTTTGTGCCGTTTTCAACAACTAGTAAGGCAACAACAGTTAGATAAATATCATAAGAAATAAAGAAGGATAAAAATAGGAAATCACATACCATTGCAGCTTGATCCAAACTAGCGCTAAGGACAAATTAGGAGCAATTTGACTGATAGGAGTAGGATTCATGGCTTGCACTGAGTTACTGAATTCAGGGCTCAAATTTGTGTGAGTGGTCTTAGGACGTTTAGATGCCATAGTGGTGGTGTTTCCTGAAGTAGTTTTACCTTTACCACTAGATTCTGACTTAATGCTACCAATGCATTTGTTAATTGCATCAATATCAAAGTATCCTGAGTCTATAGAAATTAAGAATAGTTTAATAAACTATTTAAAGATGGAATTTTAGGCAACACGTTTATAATAGAAAACTTACCTGACATTACAACATGTTGATTGGAACTGGAAGGACTAGGCGATTCTGGTAAAGCTTGAAAAGTCCTGATTTCTACTGGGATTGATAAGATGTTTTTGACTCTGCTTGGTCCTGAATCTTCACTTGGGGGAAATCCTTCAAGGTTGGCTGTATTAAAATAAATTAGGAACAAAAAATGACAAGATCAAACAGATATGACAAAAAGAAAAATGAATCCCTACCCTTTTCTGTCCAAGCAGTAGGAAGATAGGATCCCTTAGGAAGAGACTTTTTTTAGACATAGAAAAATCTACTTTTCCATGATGGGTCATTTTGAGTAACACCCAAAGCCAACTTCTCATTCTTCTTAGGAGCCTTAAGCATGTAGTAACCAGGGCCAAAAGTTTGCAAGTTGTATGCTAGGGGAAGATCTGATAACTTAAATTCAATCTTTTTCTCCTTAACTAGGTTATCTAAGACATATAGGGTTTTCCATAGCATGGGCATAGCTTGAGGATATGCTAATTTTGAAAATTTAAAGAACTGTTCATAAATTTTAGGAAAGGGGAATGATAGTTTTAGGTTTTCAAAGGGAAATCCAGGAAAACAGACCCATAAATCTGATTGCATGTCAGAAGTAAGAGTAGGATCGAAAGCCCTAAATTCAGTACCTTTAGGAAAATATTCTTTGATCCTATCAATGTCACTATCAACAAACGAACACTTACTAGGGTTTTTAGCGATATAAGTAGGAGTGAAGTCTTCACTCCCTTTGATTGAAGAACGGGAAGAAGATATTCGAGGCATAGCTTAATAATCAAAAGTAAAACAAAGAAAAATCTGAAAGATTGAAGAAAAAATAAAGAAACTAACCTTTAGGGTTTGGAGAGATATTCGCTCAAGATAGTAAAGAACTGAAAGGAAAACTGTCGATATATGCGGATGGTGGGATATAAATGTGGGTAGTTGTAGAAGTCCCATCAGTACAAAGTTTACCCTTTGACTTCGCTTTGACTGCTAAAAGTAACCGTAAATAATAAAACTTATCTTTATTTGCAATGAAATATAAGTTTTGGGGACAATTGTTTGGGGTAGAATTTTCACCACTAGGATCCTAACAGAATTTACACTTTAAGCCTTCTGAGATATTTACTTAAACAATACGCTGTTCTGAAGGATCCTTAGTTTCGTTTAATTCATTAGTTCTGCTTGTGTTATCTTATTATCTTGATATGGCAGGATCTTGATATCGTCAGGATCTATAATTCCACTAACGAATATATATATCTAGTACAAAAGATATTACTTGCAGGATTAAACTTTAAGCTTATAACATGAAGAAAACGTGTTTCAACGGATAGTTTACCACTTCAACCACAAGAATCGGGATTGATAACAGTTTTACCGTGTGAAGAATAATACCCAACGGTCATCTTTACCATTTCTTCAGCGTAAGGAGCAAGTCCAGGAAGATCCCAGATATTTCGGAGATATAGTTCAACGTCTAGCTCTATAAATAGAAGAAGATCTCATTCAGAAGGGGACAGGCATTCTGCACACAAGCATTCATCATTCAAGCACTCATTCAACACACTCAATCGCTCTACAAACACACAACTACTTAGTTTCTTAGCTATTATTCGTACTCATTCATTCATATCATTGTAATCGTTCACAAACAATAATAATAATAAAAGAACAGCAGGTAGGATCGATTGAATCCTCCCGGGGTTTTTACCTAAGATTTCTTAATTGAATCAAGGGTTTTTCCCCGTCAACAAAATTCTGGAGCCGTTGTTATTTTCATTTATTTCTAAGATCCTAGCTTTACATTTCATTACTTTAGTTTTATCTTCAACAGTTTTCTTAGATTCTCAAAATATTTCTGTCTCAAAGGCTTTCATAAAACTCTTTTTAGCAAAAACTCTTAGTTTAAATCGTTATCTTTAAGAAAACTTTACTTTTATTTGAAGATCCTAGAACACCGAATCCCACTTACAAATCTTCGATTCTTAAATTATCTTTAATCTTTTCTAAAATTATCTTTGGTATTTTTTGCCCGAAACAGTTATCTCATATGAATTTCAAAGAAATCAACAAGCTGTGTAAGAAAGAACTGGTGTCTGGTCTTCCTGTTATAAATTATTAGAAGGACAAGCTGTGTGGTGCTTGTGAGAAAGGCAAACAACACAAAGCTACTTTCAAGTCTAAAACATGCTCAACCATTAATAATTGTTTGGATCTGTTCATATGGATCTATTTGGGCCAATTAGTACTCCTTCATTCACTGGAATGAGATACTCTTTAGTTATTGTAGATGAATGTTCAAGATACACCTGGGTTTTCTTTCTCAAGAACAAGAGTGAAGCTGCTGACAGCATTATTCATTTCATCAAGCAAGCTGAATTCTCTACAAAAGGCCTGTTAGGCAATTAAGAAGTGACAATGGTACTGAATTTAAGAATATCACTCTTAATTCATTCTGCAGTGAAAAGGGAATTTCACAAGTCTACTCAGCTGCCAGAACTCCTTAACAAAATGGTGTTGCAGAAAGAAGAAACAGAACTCTAATTGAAGCTGCCAGATCCATGATGGCTCAAAACAATGTCAAGTCTCATTTCTGGGCTGAAGCAGTTCACACAGCTTGCTTTACCCAGAACAGATCCCTTATTATGAAAAGGCACCAGAAGACTGCATATGAACTTCTTAGGGGGAGAAAACCTGAAATTGGTTTCCTAAGAATGTTTGGAAGTCCTTGTTACATTCTGAATTAGAAAGACCATCTTGGCAAGTTTGATGAGAAAGCAGATGAAGGTATCCTACTTGGATATGCAACAATGATGAAGGCCTACAGAGTTTACAACAAAAGAACTAAGACAATTGAAAACTCTGTAAATGTAAGCATTGATGAAGGTTGTTCTAAGCCAGATTGCTCTCCTCCTGAAGATGAAGATTTCAATTTTGAAGAACTGGTTGTACCTGAGAATGAGCCTCCAACTAATCCTCCAGTTGGAGCTGATAATGCTCAAACTCAGGAGGAGCAACTTATGAAGAAGAAGAAGATGTTCCAATCTTTGAAAATGTGCAAGCTGATCCAACTCCTACTGAAGAAATTAATCTTAATCCATCAAATGATGCTCCAGCTGACTCAGGTTCCTCTACTCCAATCCAAGCTGATCAGCCCATTCTTCAAGCTGATCATGTTGGGCCTTCAAATCAGAATCAGCCTATTGTACCAGTTGGAAACAATTCAAATCATGTTACTAAAT